>JAMPIV010010630.1:0-542117 GCA_024509875.1 Oreohelix idahoensis
TGAACTTTAGTTTCCTTTGATATTTTCCATTCTTTACATTTTCTTTTGGAACAAAACCTTGGGCTCGTCAGGACAAGTTACTGTTTGGCGTGGGACAAGTCACATTGGCAAAAGGAAAGGATTAGTTTTGATACTTTAATCCCCTGTTTAAACAATAAGCGAGTGTGGAGTGTCACCCATATTTGGGCCACAATAGCGCGCCCGCCAGAAGCGATTGAAAACTAAGGACTAGCGCGGATGCACAGGAGGCTAAGAAAGTGTAGGATTTTGCTTACGCGCAGAGAGAGAGAGAGGTTACAGGAGTGCCAACATCACATAACATTGAGACTAAAGTACGGCGCCCAGGCAAGGGTCGACACAAGGGGGACTTCACTCGAGCCGTAACTAATACAAGGGGGGGTGATTGTGAAAAAGAGCGCGGATAATTTTCTGTATCGGGCCAGCCAATTCCCAAATAATCACCTGTTTGCCTCATCACCCGATCATCCACCAAGCGAGGCGAAAGTGTTGGTTACGAGAGTCAACCCACTTTTAGAAAATTGACGGGCACTGAATTTTACATCCGAGGCCATGCAAACGTTGCAGGGCAAGGATGGGACGACATAATTAGTGGTAGGAAGGGGCGGTGGCATTATGAACACAGCCCCAGCGATATTGTAAAACACTATTGGCCCCATAAATAAATGTTAACAGACAAAGTTTGCCATGAAGTCAGTACGGTTTTACACAACACCTGTCAAAACTTAAGGGGAAGTGTTTTACCAGATGCTTAGCCTGTTCATAGCCAGCTTCCATATTTTCAGTCCTGATTCGATTATGTCTATATTTGCTAACATATATCATTCTTGTGGAAAAAAAATAATTTATATTTTTATGTAGTGATCTTAAGAATTTGCGATGGATACAAGGAGGTTAGCAAATTTTTTTTATAAGGTCTTGATTTTTTTTTTTCTTTTTTGCAACTTTAGCGTCAGTAGACAAATAGGGCGAATGGCTTTTCTTTTTCCATTACTTCTATTTTGTAAATGCGTTTAATACAGATCAAAAGATTTTTTCCTTTAGGGACTTATAAGTAGAAAGAAGTAAATTAATAGTTTACTTTTACTTTCATCTTCATTCTAGATTATTTAGATTCATCATTGCAGGAAATGTCATGAATCATTCACTTTAATGCGCACTGTTATTTAAACTATTATCTCGTGTGGAGCTTCACGACATTTTATCACCATATGATAATTTAAAATACAGACGTGATTCATGTTAGGGGGAAACAAAAATGAGGAATAAAAATTTAAATAAGGCAACCTATTAATTAGATGTATATAAACTTATTAAAAGCCATCTTTGTTTCTTCACAGTTCTGAGACAGTCTGAATCTACAACTTTGTGTGTTTGGCGTCTGATCGGAAAAAAAAGCTAGCAAACTTACGTTCGGAATTGCCAGAATTCACAAAGATAGTACATCCTACACTTCGTAAGTTACAAGGAATGATCTCCAACGCCCGCCCGCCCGGCTATATACGTTGGCCAGGTTGCAGCATTTTTATTCACCTAGTATCAAAGTCGCTTAACAAGTTGATTACGTCTATTACAGAATATCAGGTTCACCTCACCCAATTAAGTGTATTTCCCTTGAACCAAGATTACTATTCACAAGTTGGTGAAGTCTATATATCATGATCATAAATATCACAAGTTGGATTCGCCAAGATATCGAAAAAAACAAGTTGCTCAAAAGTTTACTCCATACACATATACACTGTGCGAATAACTCAGATAAGGTGATCCTATCTGAACCTAGTTTACACAGTAGATCAGTGCCCTCAGCTGAATCGACGTGAATTCATTTACTCTAATCGTGAATTTGCAACGATGCCCATTTTTAATTTAAGCAAGTTTTCATTGCACAAAAAAATACACTTGTTACCAGCAGATCATTTTCATGAAGAGCTCAGTCTAGCTGTAGGTTTTGGGGAGTGGTGCACGTGTCAAGATTCATTACTGTAGAATAGTTTTCCTGAGACCAATTGTCAACGGTTTGTCGTACACTAAAGGACATTTGCAAAGCGTTGAAGGACAGTATATCTTCACAAGTTACACCACTACAAGTGCAATGGTGCTTTCATCAGTTAAGTCCTAGCTTTGGAGATAAATCACACGGCCGTAAAATACTCTCCCATCGTAGTCATACACTTGCAGGGAAATTGTAAAAAGACTAATAGACAGTTGTAGAGTGTATCATTCGGTGTGTGAAGCACTTAATACATCACCACACAATCATCTCACTATTTAACATTATGTTCACTACTCATTATTTAAGTACTAAATTTTTCTTACTTTTTCATCGGGTGTCTGTGTGAAATTGTCTTCAACATCATTCCTTTTTACTTTCTCTAATTTCCTAACCCCTACACCTTGTTGTCTATTACCTTTTACTAATAAGCATTGATAAACATTACCTACGTTATCCTTACCCTGTTTTTCACTCGATCGCTGTCTGGTGTTAAGTATTTACATTATAGATTACAATCCTTTATATTTAGGGAGGTTGGGGGCTTCTGTTTTAGACGATGATCTGAGGGCAGATGCTTATAGGTCGTTGGAAACTGGAGAATAGAAAAATGTTCATGACATTTTTAAGGGATAAATCATTTTAAGGTGGAGAGCATTTGCCTTTCTCTTTTGGTTTGTCTTTGATCTCACGAACTGGGTCTTGGCTTTATCTTTAAGTGCACGGTGTTTCTGGAGCATTCTTGGACAACATTCTTCATAGGCCATCCCCATCATGGGTCTGTACCGGTGCTGGTGGCAACCATTGGTGCCTTGCCCAAGTTGACCATTTATGCGGGTGGGGTCCTACGCGATTGTCCTCAAGTTTGTAAACGCACTAAAAAACATAAACTTTAATGGTATGGGATAGGGTAACAAATATTTATAGAACGGAAACAACGAAGTGAAAAGCTATCGTCGTGAAAAACTTTTTTCTAGTTATCACAAAGTTGTAATTATGACGAGGTTGCAATAATAAAGCTATAATTATGAAGAGGTTGCAGAAATAAAGCTATAATTATGACGAAGTTGTAATTATGAAGAAGCTGTATTTCTGAAAATTATGATGCAGGCGGTAACAAGAATTACGACAACATAATAAGCTATTGATAATATCAGGGTCAAAATAAAAATGACAGAGGAGATAATATGAAGCAGAGATAATGATAAGGAATCATTAGAAATGAAGTTAAAAAAAAAATAAAAAAAGCAAAAAACACAAAAAAAACAACCACAAAAAAAGGAGAAAAACGAATCAAATAAAAAGCGGTAGTGATAACGAAAAAAAAAAAAAAAAAAAAAACGCACGAGGCAACTTTATTTTTAAAGGGCTGGGGCCAGCAGACAGACATTCAGACAGACAGACAGACAGATAGACCGACAAATAGATAGATAGATAGATAGATAGATAGATAGATAGATAGATAGATAGATAGATAGATAGATAGATATCGTGTCAAACAAAAAATGAGAAATGCCTCTAGAAAACCCAAAAACAAACGTCACGGACAATGCCGCATGTGCCTTTTACGTCAGCGGCAACGATTTGGCCTGTAAATCTGGCAAGCTAACCGTCATTCGCATGTGGCTGCGCCATCTATTGTGGCAGACTATAACATTAGCCCAAAATTAATTATACCACATTCACACAGCGATTTACTGTCAGGGCATTGAACTCGTATCACGAGATTCTCTTCCCATCCATATCAGTTCAGGTCAAAGGTTATTGTAAATGAGAAAACCGGCTAAATGTAAGGGATTTAGTTTTTTGCTTTGTTTGCCTAAAGAACTTTCTTCTCAGTTCACAATACGATGTATTCTGAAATTTCAAAGTCAACTATTTGTTTACCTTTCAAATGGCGTACAATGCAAACCATAAACAAATGTGAAACATATACAAGTAAATATTACTTGAAAAGGAGGAGCTTTCATTGGATTTGGAAATATATGAGTATCAAAGAAATCAAATTCCTATACACAAATCAGAATATTTCACTCAAATGTCAAGACACTCTTACTGTATGGTTGGGAAATATGGAGAAAAATAAAATCAGCAAAGAAATTTACAGACATTCAAAAATGGGTGGCTGCGTAGAATAGAAGGAATGAAATATTACGACAAAATCACCAATTTGGAACTGATAAGAATCAGCGAAGTTCCAGTGAAATAAGAGATGAGAAGAAGACGCTGGCTATGGATAGGACACAAAGTGAAAAAAAAATATATTGATTGCAGTACACGGCAGTTCTTGTTCTGGAATCTGTATGGTTGGAGAGTAGAGAGAGATTGATACACGGAGAAGAGAACTGGAGACAAAAATGAAAATAATGAGGAATACATGGAAACACCCTGAGCTGAAGATGCTGGACAGTAGGACTTGGTATAAGTTCCTTGGGGATCTGAAGGGTGATGAATGATGCTGATGGTGATATAACACCAATACGTTAAAGTACCTCCTGTTTAACCTGGTGATATAGCCTCAATATATTAGAGTACCACTGTTGCGTGATAAATTCTCGCAACATCGTTTTATTACAATATCTATTTTATAACGCAGGGCAACAACTGCTTGAAATTTATAGTCACTTTTCTCGGTAAGCATTTGTCTTCCCGCGTTGGTATTGAATGCAGTTAAGTTTTGAGCTGTGGTCTTTTTGCGCTGGACTGCGCATGACTGGTCTTGTTTTTTTTGGTCGATCGGTTTCCGCCCACCACTAGTGGAGTGAGCGATTTGAATGGCGAAAGAGATGCCTCGTTGAAGAGGGGATCTCCGCTATTTTTTGTTCTGTCAGGGATGTGTAGTCCTCTTAATGGATATTTCGTTTATTCGAGATAATACCTCTAGTGTTTCCCACATGTCGGGAGGCGTGATATTTCTGTGTATTTCCTGAAGGCAAGGTAAATTGACTTTTCATTAACTCTATCGATTTGGGTCGTGAGCGATTTCGATTCATAGCCTGTCTTCGAAAGTCGTCGTCACGAGATGTTTTCCCAGCTCACATGTCGCTGTATTGTACTGCATCGGTTGATGCATGTCCCAAGGACCATTACTTGCTACTTTGTTAAATGAACTAGGTTTGGAAAACCTTTATTATCTAGAGGATATTTTTGAGGACATTATTTATACTTCGGCAGACGTTTCTGTCTTGCTGAAGTCAGACTAAGGAGAGTGAACTGATCTCATACATCTGGTTATCTCCTGGCTGTTATAGAAAAGGATGGAGTTTTTCACCTGACTACATTTACAGCACTATGAAATATAACATGCATCTGACTCATCATTGTAATGCTGTCTACCGTCTATTGCTGTATTGAATGTTGCTGTGATAATGACTGTTTGATGTGCCTACATATTCGCGTAACCATTTTGTCACTGTGGCGTCCACAATAAATAATGAAGAAAAACGTCAACGGCTGTTACAAGAATCATTGACTTTATACGTCGTGAGTTTACTGACGTCCTATGTGGATTGCCCTGTTATTTTTTGTATGAACATTGTTTGACTGAACACATCTGCACACTACACAAAACCAGACATGCGGATACCATCCATCATCATATGGCATCACGCATCATTTGGTGGCCATAAGCTGGTTTGATTCTGGTACCAGCAAACACGGGGTCCCTTACCCACTTCATTTTCAACAAGAATTCATCAGCATCCTTCAAGAAATTAACATTCTTCAATACAGTCAACATCTTCAAAATTTTCAAAGTACTCGGCGTTGCCCGGTAAAAGTCAAAATTTCAACTTTTTGACGGAAACAAGAATTTGACAGTACCCGGCGTTGTTACATGTTGCCGGATAACTCAGACTGCTGTTATCTTTTACGCAAGTCAAGCAAGTTGCTGCTGTCAAGGTTCCAGTACTGTCGTTTTTGTGAAGGTCAAGTGCCGGTTGAAACGGGTTGTTTTCTGAAGAAGGCCAAGTACCGATTTCCATCAACTTACTTTTGGATTAGAAGGTCAAGTGCCGAAACAACTCAACACACAGTATTTCAGAAGCTCTTGTACCATCGTGTTAGCAGTGGAAGCAGTTCAGATGTGCCATCATCGTTGGAGCTTCGCTCTTTAGGACGTTGATTGACATCCGTTTTTTTCTGCTGTTCTACGATTGGAAGCCTATAAGTTAAGTGGCCTGTTTGTATGTAAACTGTGCCCTTATACTTCTGCTGAGTCTTCTGTGTATCATCTCATTCTATATGTTATATGTTTATATGTTATTTGTATATTTATATGTTTATATTTCAGCGGGTTCTCGGTTGGGGGGTGTCTCCGTTAGATTATGCCACGTCATAGAGGTCGTCTATTGTGAGCGTTTTCTGTAGGGTTTGCAAATTTCCGATACTGGAATTTGCTAAGCGACTTCTGTTGCTATTTATGTTAGCCGTGATGACATGTTTTAATATTGTTTTCGTTATTATTTCGCATTCTTTAGTTTTGTTTTGATTTGTTTGTATTTGTTAGCCTACTCTTGTCTATAATTTAGTTTCATACAACATTTTTGTTTATACACTGTGGTGTCATGTATTTTGTTTAATTATAGCGCAGATATCGTCACATTTTTTGTGATATTTCATTAATTTCTGCTTTATTTTTAGTTGATTTCTGCGAACGTTTTTGTATTGTTGCTGATCTTTGTTATTGTTTACATTGTTATTGTTTACATTGTTTGCATTGTTTACATTTTCAATGTTTACATTCTGCATGTGTTTACATAGTCATTGTTTACAGTTATAGTAATTAGTTAATGGGCTATGCTAATGCACTGTTACTACTACACTGATGATAAATGAATGATGAATAGTGTCGTGCACTATTGAATGAGAAGTGCACTTATGATCAAGAATTGAGTGCTGATATTTCATATACAAGTTCTTTGATTGGAGACTTGTTTCCCACAGAGACTGGGATAATATAATGTGATGTGAATATACAAGTGCTTAATTAAGACTTGTTACACTTAGGTTTGAAATAAATTAGTTAATTATTTCAGGTTTTGGACTCATATGTTAGACAACATGTCTACATTTGAGCACTTTATTGAGCAGGGTAAATTGCTTGGGAAGACTGGTGATAAGTTAGAAGAATTTGCAACTGCTCGATATGATAAAGCAATGGAAGCTGAAAAAAAGAAACTGCAGATGCAGGTGGATGAAAAAAGATTCCAAATGGAAATGGAAAAACAAAAAAGGGAATCAGAAGCTGAGGAGAGAAAACTCCAGCTACAGCTAGAAGCTGAAAGACTTCAAAAAGAGGCTGAAAATAAAAGACTTGAAAAAGAAGCTGAAAATGAAAGACTTCAAAAAGAGGCTCAGGCTGAGGAAAGAAGATTACAGAGAGAGTCTGATGAGAGGAAAGAGAAAGCAAAAATGGAACATGAAGAAAAGGTCTTAGCTTTAGAGTTGAAAAAATTGAAATTGACGAGCATGAGTAATGGTAATGATTCAAACAAGGGTTCATCTTCTGGTAAGGCTAATAATGATACTTTTAAGATTAAGTTACCAACATTTAGTCCTTCCAGTGATGACATAATGTTCTATCTGGACAGATTTGAACAAGCATGTACAGCTCATAACATAGACAAAGCAAAATATGTTTATCAGTTATCAGGGATACTGACAGGTAAAGCTCTAAGTATATTAAATATGGTGGATGAACCTGACAAGAACAATTATGAGGTTGTCAGGGCCGCTTTGTTAAAGAAGTATCAGCTTAACGAAGACGGCTATCGTCTACAATTTAAAAACATGTTACCTGAAAATGGAGTTGAATTCTCCGAGTTTATTGCAAGAATACGCATTACTTTCTCACGATGGGTTGAACTATCTAAGACGGAAAAAAACTTATGAAGGACTTATGGACTTAATACTTAGAGACAAAGTCATGTCGTCTGTCAATGAGTCTTTCCTTGCTTTCCTTCATGAACGTAAACCTAAAACAATAAAAGAAATGGAAGATTTCTGTTGCCAATACGTAACTGCGCACCCACACATAACCATGGGTAACTCTAAGGTGAAAGAAGGTTTACCAGTTGCTTCGGCAGCTCCGTATGGCCAAAACTTTGCTCGTAGATTCCAACAAAATTTTGATAGAAAGAGTAGCGGTAATTTCTGTCAAAATCATGGAAACCAATTTCATGGTGATTCTTCTTCGAAGAATTGGAGACAACCTGATAGTACTCGTTACTATCACCCTAATAATTATAAGCATTTCAAAAGAGGATATGGTAATAGAGGTTATTCCTGCCGAAGACCTCAGAACCAAACAAATAGATGTTCGCATCAATGTGAACATGATAGTAATCGTGGAAACTGGAATTCGAACCAGGATAACAATTACAATAGAGACAATAATAACTGCAGAGATAATAATAACTCTGATAACTTCAGAGGTAATAATAGTCGGGGTAGATCTCAACACAAAAAAAAGAGATATCAGCAGGCTAATGCTGTACAACAGGAAACTGAGGGAGCCTGTAATCATGTTGTTGATAGTAAAAACTTTGACGCTGTCACTGGTTCTGCTTTTGACTTTGAGAGAGCAAACAAATGCCCCCAATGCAGTACTTTATTCGAACCGGGTACCATAACTACTTTGAGTTGTGGTTACCCACTTCCCGCTCTTCCTGCTGCTGTTGCGCATGACGGGAGGGGTTCTTTAATTCTACATAAGGGTCTTGTTAATGATACTCCGGTCTCACTACTTTTCGATTCCGGATGCACCACTTTTGGTGTTAGACAATCGCTTGTAGATCCATCTTGTGCTACAGGAAGGGTTATTAAATGTGTCACATTTGGCGGCACTCTAGAAAAATATCCTACTGCTGTAATTCGCATTGCCACTCCTTTCTTTACTGGAGATGTGCATGCTTGTCTCTTACCTAATCCTATTGCGGACCTTATTATTGGTCGTATTCACGGAGTTAGGGAGTGTACCCCACAGCAGATTACTGCTTGGGAAGATAATAACATGCAAGCTACAAATGCAGTAGTTACAAGAGCACAAGCTCTACAAACACCCGAAACTTCACTGAATAGTGATAATGAAGTTGATGGCCAAGATAGTCACTTAGTAATCACTCGTGACTCTTTCATAAAATTGCAAGAAGAAGATCCTTCTTTAAAAAAATTCTTCGTTCTTGCGAAGAAAGGTGATCCGAATCAGGATACAAATAGAAAATCTTGGATTGCAATGAGAAACGGCGTACTTGTACGTATGGTACAAGATTCGACTACGTCGGCACATTCGCAAATTCTTGTTCCCAAGAGCATGAGAGTGCAAATATTACAACATGCTCATGACTCGCAATGTGCTGGACATATGGGTTTTTCCCGTACGAAGTCGAGAGTCCTTGCGGCTTTCTTTTGGCCTTTTGTCAATAAGGACATTCGTATTTACTGCCGATCATGCAAGGTATGTCAGGAGGTCAAATCTAGAGGACCACGACATGCTGCGCCTATCCAGGCTGCTGACATTCCTATTCGGCCGTTTCAGAAAATGGCCATAGATATTATTGGCCCTTTTAAGGTCAAGTTGGCCAGAGGACATCAGTTTATCCTTACATGTGTCGATATGTGCACACGTTGGCCAGAGGCTATTCCTCTTAAGAGCATATCTACTACAGATATCGCAGATGCTCTTTGGTTGATATTTCTCGCTTGGGGTTCCCCAGAGAAATATTGTCAGACCATGGCACTCAACTCATATCTGACACTATGTCACAGGTAATGTCTACCTTACATATTGAACGATCTCTCAGTAGTATCTACCATCTATGTCTAATGGGTTAGTTGAGCGTCTGAATAGAACGCTCAAGACTTTGCTTGGTAAGATAACTGAAGATCATCCTCAAGATTGGGACAGGGTTTTACCCGCGGCTCTCTTTGCCTATAGAGAAGTCCCTAATGAACACACAGGATTTTCTCCCTTCGAACTTGTCTTTGGCGCGCGTCCACGCGGCCCTATGTCTTTATTACACGATCTCATCACTGCCGATGATATTAGCGATGAAACTCAATCCTCATATGAGTATGTCATTGCTCTTAGACAAAAGATCATTGAGGCATGTAAGCTAGCAACTGCTTCATCAGAAATTGCTAAAGAGAAGGCAAGACAGTTTGCTAACAAGAATAGATGTCTACGACAACTTTGTCCAGGTGACAAAGCATTCGTCCTACTCCCCAGTAGGAAAAATAGACTTCTTATTGCATGGAAAGGTCCGTATGCAATAGTCTCTCGGATTTCCGATGTTGACTATGTGGTCGATATTGATGGAAAGCATAAAACTTTCCACATAAACATGCTTTCGGAATTTCACGAACGTCCGGACTATTTGCTGCCTATTTTCCAGGCAACGGATGATGCTCCTGCACCTCACGGTCATTATTCATCCCTGTCTGTCATACAGGATGAGGAATCTACCTTCTCTGATGTTAATCTTCCCCTTCCAGTGGTTCCATTACATTCTACGGAATCTTGGAAAAACGTTTCTGTTTCTCCTAATCTTTTTGGTGACGAACATCGACAAGTCTCGTCGATGTTACAAACATTTCAGGATGTTCTCACTGACATTCCTGGACACACAGATGTCATAGAACATGACATAATTCTTACCGACAATAATCCAATTAGGGTTAGGCCTTATCCTATTCCTATACACTTTCAGTCGCAAGTGGAAAAGGAATTGGATGAAATGATTCAATTAAATATAATTGAACCATCGACTTCACCATATTCTTCTTCCATGGTTATTGTCCGGAAGAAGGATAAGAACATACGAATTTGTGTTGATTATCGCAAATTGAATCAGGTCACAAAGTTCGATGCTGAACCGATGCCTTTGTTAGAAGATCTACTGATTAGACTTTCTAATTCTAGATTCTTCACTAAACTTGACTTGTCTAAAGGTTATTGGCAAGTGCCTTTAGCAGAGCATGCCAAACCTCTTACTGCTTTTTCTACACCTAGGGGTCTATTTCAATGGAATGTTATGCCTTTTGGTCTCATGAACGCCCCTGCCACTTTCGTTCGCATGATGCGTCGAATTCTGTCACATCGTTCGGATGTCATCGCATACTTAGATGACATCTGTCTCTTCAGTGATACCTGGGAAGATTACTATTTAGGGTTATATGACTTACTGTCCACTCTACGTGAGAATAATTTGACAGCGAAACCTTCTAAAGCTTTTGTTGGTTTTGGTGAAATCTCTTTCCTGGGTCATCGTGTTGGTCATGGTCTCTTGAAGACAGAAGACCACAATACTTCCAAAATACTGAACATCTCTGTTCCTAAAACGAAGAAACAAGTTAGGAGTCTCTTAGGTTTAATTCAATTTTATGGGAGATTTATTCCAAATTTATCTTCGATCATGGCACCTCTCTCAACATTGTTGAAGAAAGGTTCGCCTAATCTGGTCCGTTGGTCTGAAGAATGCCAATCTTCACTAGACCAAATCAAGAATATATTTTCTTCTCCTCCCATCTTAAGATTACCTACTCTTGATAGGACTTTTGTTCTTCGGAGTGATGCTTCATCCACTGGGATTGGAGCAGCACTGATGCAAGAATATGCAAATACTCTGCATCCTGTTATGTACATTTCTAGAAAACTAAATGCGGCAGAGAGGAACTACTCGGTTTTAGACCGTGACTTGTTAGCGATGGTTTGGTCAATTCTAAAGCTACAAAGATTCCTCCTGGGCGCACATTTCATTCTAGAGACTGATCAGAAAGCTCTTACAGCTATTCAGACTAAGAATTTGAAGAGTTCGAGATCTACTCGATATGCTATAGCTCTTCAACCTTTTCACTTCACGGTACGAGCTATCCGTGGTGCGGATAATGTGATGGCTGACATTTTGTCTAGATGCCCACATGACTCCAACTAATACTTCTGTCCTATATTTCCATATATTACAGAGTCATAACACACCTATATTTCTACAATAGATTAGCACATCTGTACTTACTTTATATGTACACACTATCGTGCTTTGTTGTCATCTTCTTCTGTTCGTTTTTTAAGATGATAGAGGAGGACTGAGTAGTTAATATAAGGGCCGTTAGTTTACTAAACAGCCACAATTATTAATAATGTATTGTACCTTATGAAGCATATTAGTTATTAATTAGCATTATATTGCTTGTACTTTCTCAGAATGTCATTGTTGAGCTGAGGACTTACCTTACTAGTATCAAGCATGACGAGTTCTAGATTGTGTACTTACCCTCGGAATACCAGAGCATATGTCCTGGATCGTCATGTAGTTTAACTTTACTATGTACTTATGTCATTACATGTCAAAGAATGTACTATTTAAATTTTCCTATCAGATTTGTACATCCATTTTTAAAGACAATATTAGAGTATGCTGTTTAATGATGATTATGGTAACTTGCATACGTATATTGTGTTTACATGCTAACGTGATGTGTGTTGGTGACACCTCCCCGATGTGAATATTTTTTTGAGACATATTTATTTTTCTGTTGAGGTATATCCTCACCAGACACTCTATATTTAGCCTCATGTTAGGCAATTTAATTAATTATCAGCGCATAATTCGTGCGTTTTGAGCCGCTTATCGCATGCTCTTTGATATTTAAAAAAAAAAAAAAATATGTTCCACATTTTTTTTTTATCGGGAGGAGGTGGTGATATGTTGCGTGATAAATTCTCGCAACATCGTTTTATTACAATATCTATTTTATAACGCAAGGGCAACAACTGCTTGAAATTTATAGTCACTTTTCTCGGTAAGCATTTGTCTTCCCGCGTTGGTATTGAATGCAGTTAAGTTTTGAGCTGTGGTCTTTTTGCGCTGGACTGCGCATGACTGGTCTTGTTTTTTGGTCGATCGGTTTCCGCCCACCACTAGTGGAGTGAGCGATTTGAATGGCGAAAGAGATGCCTCCTTGAAGAGGGGATCTCCGCTATTTTTTGTTCTGTCAGGGATGTGTAGTCCTCTTAATGGATATTTCGTTTATTCGAGATAATACCTCTAGTGTTTCCCACATGTCGGGAGGCGTGATATTTCTGTGTATTTCCTGAAGGCAAGGTAAATTGACTTTTCATTAACTCTATCGATTTTGGGTCGTGAGCGATTTCGATTCATAGCCTGTCTTCGAAAGTCGTCGTCACGAGATGTTTTCCCAGCTCACATGTCGCTGTATTGTACTGCATCGGTTGATGCATGTCCCAAGGACCATTACTTGCTACTTTGTTAAATGAACTAGGTTTGGAAAACCTTTATTATCTAGAGGATATTTTTGAGGACATTATTTATACTTCGGCAGACGTGTCTGTCTTGCTGAAGTCAGACTAAGGAGAGTGAACTGATCTCATACATCTGGTTATCTCCTGGCTGTTATAGAAAAGGATGGAGTTTTTCACCTGACTACATTTACAGTACTATGAAATATAACATGCATCTGACTCATCATTGTAATGCTGTCTACCGTCTATTGCTGTATTGAATGTTGCTGTGATAATGACTGTTTGATGTGCCTACATATTCGCGTAACCATTTTGTCACTGTGGCGTCCACAATAAATAATGAAGAAAAACGTCAACGGCTGTTACAAGAATCATTGACTTTATACGTCGTGAGTTTACTGACGTCCTATGTGGATTGCCCTGTTATTTTTGTATGAACATTGTTTGACTGAACACATCTGCACACTACACAAAACCAGACATGCGGATACCATCCATCATCATATGGCATCACGCATCAACCACCTCTTTACCCTGGTGATATAACACCAATACTTTACAGTACCTCCTCTTTACCCTGGTGATATTGCCCCAATACTTTACAGTACATCCTCTTTACCCTGGTGATATAACACCAATACTTTACAGTACCTCCTCTTTACCCTGGTGATATTGCCCCAATACATTACAGTACCTCCTCTTTACCCTGGTGATATAACACCAATACTTTACAGTACGTCATCTTTACCCTAGTGATATAACACCAATACTTTACAGTACCTCCTCTTTACCCTGGTGATATAACACCAATACTTTACAGTATCTCCTCTTTACCGTGGTGATATATCACCAATACTTTACAGTACCTCCTCTTTTACCCTGGTTGTATAGCCCCAATACGTTACAGTATCTTCTCTTTACTCTGGTGATATAACACCAATACTTTACAATACCTCCTCTTTACCCTGGTTATATAGCCCCAATACGTTACAGTACCTCTTCTTTACCCTGGTGATGTAACACCACTGCTATACGGAATACTTCTGCACCCTAGGGATATGATAACGATGATCATCGTCATCATCATCACCACCATCATCATTTTCCTTTATGCTACTTATGACGCCATTACCGTAACTGGTCCCCCTGCAGGAAACCTGCACCAAGGTTCCACGTATTCTTGCAGGGGTGGTTTCTACAGTTATTTATATCGCACGATGAGGCTGCCAGCCTCATGTACAACCTCATATAAGCCGCCTTGTACGACATGCTTGAGGGAGCATAGTTCTCGTCTTTCTTTGTCTCAGCAGACACCACCTGGGAACTACACGTTGCTATAGCAACAATACTCAATATTGTATAGCACAGTGCCTTTACCCCCTGGTGTATATATTCATACCTGTCTGTCTTGATGATTTCACGAAATTTGGACGGACAGTACAGTGGCTATACAATGAAGCTGGCGGATAGATAAGGATCTAGTGCAGGGGTCGGCAAACTTTTAGTAGTGTCGTGCCGAAGTAATGTTGCAAAGTCACTCAGCGTGCCAACCTAAGTCCACCATATTTTTATATACAACAATTATTGAAACAATTTAAAAATGATCTTGTATTAACATGTTTCCGCTACATTAAATAACTATTCTATTCTTTGTAGATTATTCAATATTTTAATATAAATAGGAACAAATTTCAATACAAATATTATGTTTTGCAAAATTTAAGTTCTGAACACATTAGTTGGAAATTTTATAATAAAATTGCCATATGTATATTTTGTTAAGACAGAAAGTCCAATAGTTTGAAGAACAAAACAATTAAATAAACCAAACATAAAACACGTTATTAAAATTTTAATATGAGTAATCATTGATTATTATTGATCTGAGTCATTAATCAATTAATGGGACCCATGTCCTTGCTTCTCCTTGGTTAATTGTTCAATATCAGGTGTGTATTTTGTCAATTTCAGCTTCACACAGGCTTCTGAATGCACAGGTGTTAGGCGACTTCTCTGTGGACTTAAAAGAGCTTTCATGTGTGAGAAAATTTGTTCACATGTATAAGTTGACCCAAAAGCCGAAAGTAGAGTAAATGCAACTTTCTTCAAACAGGTGAACGCTTCAGGCAAGGATGTCGAGCAGTTGAGGATGGCAGCTGACTTTTCCAAGCAACTTCCTTCAAGAGTTTTTCGCAATTCTACAAATTTTATCGTCCATAACTCTGATGCCTTGAATTCGATGTGTTGCATTCCAAATTGTCAACATCCATCCACTCGAAAAGAGATAGGCTAAATGGGATATTAGTATGATCAATTAAGTCGGGCTTGATGAGGTAAGAAAACATGGGCCCGTGAATTTTGAAGTCTTGACCTCGTTTAGCAAACTCTCATTTGAGCACTTCAACGTATTTCTGAAGCTCATCTCTGTTGACAGTAAATCGATTTGAATGAGCGTTTACGTTTGGAAAGTACTTGTATGTGTTAGTGGTAATATCTCTGCAAAATGTGTCTAATTTTGACGCAAATCCTTTCCAGTGCTCAAAAAGATCAAGTACTGTTTGACCCTGCCCTTGTAAACGCAAGTTTAATTCATTCAGATTTGTAGTTATGTCAGCCAGAAACATCAGCTTGCACAGCCAGTCCTCGTCATTCAATTCCGGGAAATGTTCTTTTTCATCAAGAAACACCTTGATTGCTTCTAGACATGATACAAATCTGTTCAAAACATTACCTCGACTAAGCCAACGAACATTGCTGTACAGCGGGAGGTCCGCATATGCGCTCTCCATTTCTTGTAGAAGAGATTTGAATTGCCTGTGGGTCAATGAAGAGTGAGAAACTATGAAGTTAACTATCTTGACAACAGTTTCCATTACAGAGTTCAAGGATAGTGACGAAATCTTCGCACATAAACTCTCCTGGTGTATAATGCAATGGAATCTCAATACTTGACGTCCAATACGATCCTCAAGAAGTTTAACAAATCCTTTGTTCTTTCCGACAAATGCAGGGGCGGCATCAGTAGTAACACAGAATATTTTATTCATGTTAATGTTCTGATTTTCGAAATAGCTTACAAATGCAGTTATAATGTCCTCTCCCTTGGCTGTACCATCAAAAGGTATCAAGCAGCACAGTTCTTCATAAATACGATCGTTGTCACAATATCGCGCAACTATAGCTAGGCGCGCCACGTCATTCACATCGACACTTTCGTCAAGAGCGACACTAAATACAACAGCTTGTTGTAACCCGGTTGTTTGTTTTACCGTTACATTTTCAGCCATATCAGTTATGCGCCTCTCGATTGATCTCGCAGAAGCCGGTATTTCTCGAATCCGAGACAGTATTGTTTCTTTATTTGGTAAATCACTAAACAAAATTTCAGCACTGCTCAAAAAAGTTTCCTTGATGTATTCTCCATCTGTGAAAGGTTTGCCCTTCGAAGCCATACACTATGCAGTTTTGTAACTACATTCGGTAGCTTTATTTTTGGTTCCAATTACTTGACTAAAAATACTACTTTGTTTTTTGTATCCAGAAACAGCCATTTTTATGGCTTCACTTTTCTCCTCAGAGTTTTTAAACATGGACTGATGTTTGGTTTGATAGTGTCTTTGTACACTTGACGTACGGCACACGACACTTTCATAACATAAAGCACAAACAGCACGATCCTTTTGTTGTATGAATCCATATTCGTTTGTCCAAAAGTCTTGAAACGAGCGTATATCAAGTTTTTTTCTTCTTTTTTGAGCCATTTTAACGGCACCGCATTACTTAATAACAACACCAACTTTTGAGCTGCGGTCAACGGACTGTACGGGCATGAGTATGCGACAGCCGAGAGAACTGTAGAGGTGGTGGTGGTCGGGAGAGAGGGGAAGGATAGGACGGAAATATAACTTCGTCGAGGTCAGTCATTGTTGCTCCAAACTCACACTGGGAGTCAAAAACTGCGAGCGAAAACGAAATAAATACGCTCGTCCAGGCGCTAGCCATACACTATTGCGTAATTATGATATTACGTCTCCGCTTGCCCGTCAAAATTCGCTTGGGATTCTTTTCAAGAATCTCATCCTGCAAACTATGGTAGCAGGTAGACGCCAGACTAGCGGGCACCGCAAAGTATAACCACTCCCCTAGAAATTCGTTGAAGAATGTTTGTTCTCGGAAACGGTCCGTAAAAACAAAGACTTACGTGCAGTATAGTATGATCAGGCCTTTAGTTTGCATCAGGTGGCACATTCTTATCTTCAATGTCTAAAAACTTTCGTTTTGAAGGGTTGTGAAAACGGGTATAGCTTTAAAAGAATTATATGCTTCTATTTAATTAAAAATTCAATTTTGTAAAAATGAGATCATATACTGTACAGTATTTTAATTCACTCAGCGTGCCATTGAAAATCGTTCCACGTGCCACGCTTGGCACGCATGCCGTAGTTTGCCGACCCCTGCTCTAGTGTAATTAGTGTGGAGTGCTCTGGTTGTGATGGGTTGTTGCATGCCGATTGTACATGTTTATGGTGAGTGTTGAAAACTTAGATATTACATGTTTATGGTGAGTGTTGAAAACTTAGATATTACATGTTTATGGTGAGTGTTGAAAACTTAGATATTACATGTTTGTGGTGAGTGTTGAAAACTTAGATATTACATGTTTATGGTGAGTGTTGAAAACTTAGATATTACATGTTTGTGGTGAGTGTTGAAAACTTAGATATTACATGTTTATGGTGAGTGTTGAAAACTTAGATATTACATGTTTATGGTGAGTGTTGAAAACGTAGATATTACATGTTTATGGTGAGTGTTGAAAACTTAGATATTACATGTTTATGGTGAGTGTTGAAAACTTAGATATTACATGTTTATGGTGAGTGTTGAAAACTTAGATATTACATGTTTATGGTGAGTGTTGAAAACTTAGATATTACATGTTTATGGTGAGTGTTGAAAACTTAGATATTACATGAATACATAGCAGGAAAGAAAATGGAGAAACGAATAGATAGATGGATGAATCGATGGGTAGGCAGGCAGGCAACCAGATAGAAACACTGGCAGGCCGGTTGCAGATACAGAGAGACAGGCAGACAAAGCAACATAAGACAGGCCGGAAAGACAGGCCAGACAGACAGACGGACGGACAGGCACGCAGGTACATAGAATGGTACATAGATGAGTGGGTAGGCGAATGGTTATGCGTGTGAACGGGCAAGCGGAAGGACGGACAGATATACAGGCACGCAGACAAACAAACAGACATATATACTGACAGACAGACAGACAGATGGACGTACATAGAGACAACCAGTAAGGCAGGCGGATGGACGGGCTGACAAGCGGGCAGGCAGACAGACCGACAGGCAAGCAGAAAGACAGACAGAAAGCACTGCAAAGTAAGAAAAATATGAGATCAGACTGGGCGTATATTATAGTCGATATCAAAATTCGAATCTTTAGAGAATAAATGTCTAGCATGAGCAAAAATACTCAGCCCATAATGTTTAGTTATGATGAATTACATGCCACCCTGCTACATAAAGTGACATGTAGATGCAGATGAAAACGTACAAGTTATAAGATAACGCAAGAGTTATGAGGGTAGAGCCATCAACAGTTTTGGTGTCCCTGGGGAATTGAGGGCATTAAACAAAAGTATGAAGAAAAACTTTATATCTAGTCTCTTTTTCTTTCTGTCTTTCTGTCTGTCTTTCTTTCTTTCTTTCTTTCTCTCTCTCTCTCTCTCTCTCTCTCTCTCTCTCTCTCTCTCTCTCTCTCTCTCTCTCTCTCTCTCTCTCGTTTTTTCTTTCATTTCTATCTTTCTTTGTTTGCTCTTTCAGGTTTTTCACTGATAGGTCAATAATTCATGTACTCCTGTGCCTATATTTTTGATCCAAGACACAATCAATTGCTTCGCTTTGCCGTGTATTTTCACGCGTGGTACGAGACCGAGAGAAATTTTCTATCATCTGTATTTCGTATTATATTTGATATAATACTTTATTATATATTATATTGGTATATGTATAAACAACAAAATGAGTTCTCTCATTTTTCAGTCTTTCATTATCCTCTTTATTAAATGCAATCTTCATTACCTTTTTCTTTCATATTCTCGAACCCATTGAGTTTATTTCCCTAACTACCCTCTCCCCCTCCTCATTGGGGGCAGAGCTTATTCCTCTACAGCTTTCGATAAATGGTATTCTACTGTGGACCAGAACTGTCACTCATAGAATTATGTATTCTTACAGTATTCATTTAGTTGGGTGTAGATATCAGGTTTTTGTTAAAGATAGCAACTCCACTGTTAATTATGCTAAACCGCTCAGTACTAGAATTTAGGTCTGCATTTTAGCCAGTACAGTCACATTCAGTGCAAATAATGATACAAGGATTTACGGTGACACTATCATACACAACAAAAGCAGTGCAAGTTATTCATAGTCAATATTACACTAACAAGGCAACTTATTCAGTTAATATACGTTGACACTTTGAAAAATTACAGTTTATCAGAACTTTATAATAACTTGAAACCACTCGCACGGAAATGTCAATTTGCTTATTAGGCTTATTGATAAGGTTGATAATGTTGGATTTTTATTCCCGTTAATGATATCCACCAAAAGATAGATATAAGTGGATGGAAGCAGACATCATCATCATCATCAGTTGATAAGATCTCTATGGTGTTGTTTGCTCCACTGTAGTGTATGGAATGTCAACTTGACCTACGCAGTGGTGTGTAGACATGGATTGAGTGTACAATGTGCGAATGATGATAAGGGTTCGTGTTGTTGACAAATGTTCTTTTCTCACACTCATGTATGACTGGAAGTCATCGACACCAACGACTGTGTACCTTTTCTAAAGTTTAATTGGACGTACACACTCGACAGCACAGATAGTGACAAATCACAGGTTGGCATAATACATCATAGTACAGTGGATAAATGGTCTTGCAATGTTATGTTACATGGGCACTCATGTAGATTAATATTATAATGGACTGTCAGTAGCCAAGCCCTCAGCATCGCCCATACATATAAATCATCTGACTTCACTGACTGAGCACGTCAGCTTATAAACAATATTTCAGATGGCTTCTAAACCTAATCTCGTTTAGCGACGATTCTCCCACATAATGTTCAGCACATATTTTTTTCATATAATAATATTGAACCGCTAATAACGGGTTCTCATGTGTAGCAGTGATCTCTGGACTAAACAAGCGATAATACGGGCATCCCCTTTCTCTTCTTGAAAGTCGCTACATGTTTTGGTTCCAAGATGGCTTCACTCGTGAACTGTCACTCACGTTTGGATGCAGATAATGAATCTGTCCTAAAGTTAGTCATTCATAAAACATTGCATTGCTCTGTAGATTTGATCATGAACAATTGACTGCATTCTACAGAATATAGTGCTGCTAGGAATCGAAGTCGTTTTCATCGAGTCAAATATATTCTCTTAGACATTCAAATCGTAACTATCGAAAATGGTGGCTTCGATCGAGAGTTCATAAGAGTGTCTTTGATTACCTTGGTAGAGGAAATATGAAACTGCCATTCCTTGGCAATATGAATAAACACTGGGGTAAAGCATACACGATAGGTTTAGACGACTATCACTTTCCCCACAAATACTGAGATCACTTTTTCCCGGCGACAGGCCGACATAGGAAAACACACACAGTCCCTATCAGGACGAAGCCAAATCACACCACACTCTAGCGACACATCCGCCGAATAGCCTTTGACCTCTCTAGAGACAACAGAACATATAGTTCGACTTAGATATGTAAAGATATACAGATATAAGACAGACTCGTCCTACTCAGACAAACAATACACATAAATTCAGGCCATAGATATTCTGAAGCAAGAACAATCTATTATTACCCAAACAACGAATAAATCGCAGTAAAATGGATTTATCCGCGGAGTTTGATCGAAGAGATGGCACAACTTTCAAGGGAAGTAACTCAATAATGACTTTCCCTTAAGCACTAAAAAAAATTACCTATGTATAATATTGTAAGATATCAAAGACTGCACGTAACAGTCTTACCACACCTCCCGGGAAAAAAAAAAAATGGAACATTTTTTTTTTTTTTGAAATACATCTAGGAGCAACGTACAATAGGCTCACAACGCATGAATAATGCGCAGATGAAAATATCAGGAATACCTATAACGCCTAATATGAGGCTAAGTCGACTTATGGAGCGACTGGTGAGAATGTGTCTCATAAACTGAGAGAAATTATTTCTCTACAAGTATATATTTTTCCAGGAAGGTGTCATCAAAGTATAATACAATTCTGGCAATTACACAATGCCTAAAAAATTCATATCATCATTTCGTATTAGATATCTTAAATTTATGATTTATGAAGAAAAAATCATCAAAGCACAGCGGTGAATAAACATCCATGAACCGCTATGTAGTGATACAATCATTATATTATTAAATTACAAATGTGTATCTATCATGATATAGAAAAGGAACTACTATAGAACTAGACATATCAAGAAGTCTAAGCCCTAATAGTTATGTGGAATCATGTGGGCATCTTGACAGAATGTCTGCCATCACATTATCTGATCCACGAATAGCTCGCACAGAGAAATGAAAAGGTTGAAGAGCAATTGCATATCGAGTAGACCTCGAGCTCTTCAAATTCTTACTCTGTATAGCAGTAAGAGCTTTTTGGTCGGTTTCTACTATGAAATGTGCGCCTAGAAGGAATCTCTGTAGTTTGAGGATCGACCAAACCATAGCTAATAGCTCACGGTCTAAAACCGAATAATTCCTTTCTGCCGCATTAAGTTTTCTGGAAATATACATTACAGGATGCAGAGTTCCAGAGTACTCTTGCATTAGTGCCGCTCCAATCCCAGTGGATGAAGCGTCACTACGAAGAACGAATGTCTTATCTTTAGTGGGTAGCACTAAAATAGGTGGTGTTGAAAACAATGTTTTAATCTTATCCAGAGAGCATTGGCATTCCTGAGACCAGTGGACCACATTAGGCGAACCTTTCTTTAGAAGTGTTGAGAGAGGTGCCATGATAGAGGATAGATTCTGAATGAATCTGCCATAAAATTGAATAAGACCTAACAGACTTCTCACCTGTTTTTTAGTCTTAGGGATTGAGATGTTAAGTATCTTACTAGTATTATGGTCCTCTGTCTTTAGGAAACCATGACCAACTCGGTGGCCTAGGAAAGAAATTTCGCTAAAACCAATATAGGCTTTAGAGGGTTTCGCTGTCAGGTTGTGCTCACGCAAAGTAGACAGCAATTCATCTAACCCTGAATAGTGATCTTCCCAAGTATCGCTGAAAAGACAGATGTCGTCTAGATATGCAATGACATCTGACCGATAAGATAGGATTCGGCGCATCATGCGTACGAACGTAGCTGGTGCGTTCATAAGACCGAAAGGCATAAAATTCCATTGGAACAAACCTCTAGGTGTTGAAAAAGCCGTGAGAGGTTTGGCGCGTTCAGATAAAGGAACTTGCCAATATCCTTTAGACAAATCAAGTTTAGTGAAAAAATGAGATTTGGAGAGTCGAGTAAGTAGCTCTTCCAGTAAAGGCATAGGTTCGGCATCGAACTTCGTTACTTGATTCAATTTTCGATAGTCAACGCAAAGACGTATGTTATTGTCTTTTTTACGCACAATAACCATCGGCGAAGAATATGCAGAGGTGGATGGTTCGATTATTTTCAAATCTATCATCTCATCCAACTCTTTCTCGACCTGTGCTTGAAAATGTATAGGTATAGGATAAGGTCTAACCCTAATAGGAGTATGGTCAGTTAGAACAATGTCATGTTGAATGACATTCGTTTGTCCAGGGATGTCAGTGAGTACATCCTGAAATGTTTGCAACATAGTTGAAACTTGTCGCTGTTCTCCTAGAGACAAATCAGGAGAGACAGTAACGTTCTTCCATGATTCACTGGAATGAAGTGGGATCATTGGAAGAGGAAGATTTACATCTGAAAAACTTGTTTCCTCATCCTGTATCACGGACAGTGATGAGTAATGACCATGTTGTACTGGAGAATTGTCCGTTGCTTGGAAAATGGGTTGCAAATAATCCGGACGTTCATGGAATTCAGTAAGCATATTGATGTGGAAGGTTTTATGCTTCCCATCAATATCGACAATATAGTCGACATCGGAAATTTTCGATATTATATCGTACGGACCTTTCCAAGAAATAAGTAATCTGTTTTCCCTACAAGGTAGTAATACAAATGCTTTGTCACCAGGACAAAGTTGTCGTAAGCATCTCTTCTTATTGGCAAATTGCCTTGCCTTCTGTTTCGCAAATTCAGAAGAAGAAGTTGCTAATTTGCATGCTTCGATAATTTTTTGTCTCAACGCGATGACATATTCGTAGGATGACTTTGTGTCATCGTCAATATTGTCAGATGTTATGAGATCGTGAAGCAACGACATAGGGCCACGCGGACGCGCGCCAAAGACGAGTTCAAAGGGAGAAAATCCCGTATGTTCATTGGGTACCTCTCTGTAAGCGAAGAGGGCCGCAGGTAAAACTCTGTCCCAGTCTTGAGGATGATCCTCAGTTATCTTCCCCAGTAAGTTTTTAAGTGTTCTATTAAGGCGTTCGACCATACCATTAGACATTGGATGGTAGATACTACTTAAAGATCTATCTATCTGCAGGGTAGACATTACTTGAGACATGGTATCTGATATTAGTTGGGTGCCATGGTCTGACAATATCTCTCCGGGGAACCCCAGACGAGAAAATATAAGCCAAAGAGCATCTGCAATATCAGCAGTAGTAATGCTCTTCAGAGGAATAGCCTCTGGCCAACGTGTGCACATATCAACACACGTCAAGATAAACTGATGTCCTCTGGCAGACTTGATCTTAAATGGACCAATAATGTCTATGGCCATTTTTTGAAACGGCCGAATAGGAATGTCCGCCGCCTGAATGGGTGCAGCATGCCGTGGACCTTTGGATTTAACTTCCTGACATACTTTACAAGATCGACAATAAATACGTATGTCCTTGTTTACCAATGGCCAAAAGAAAGCCGCAAGGACTCTTGACTTAGTACGGGAAAAACCCATGTGTCCAGCACACTGAGAGTCGTGAGCGTGCTGCAAAAATTTTAACTCTCAAATTCTTGGGAACCAGGATTTGAGAATGACTTGACGTAATGGAGTCTTGAACCATACGTACAAGTACGCCATTCTTCTTTGTAATCCACGATTTACGACTTGTGTCCTTATTCGGATCACCTTTAGTTGCAAGAATGAAGAATTTCTTCAGAGTGGGATCATCTTCTTGCTGTTTTATAAACGAGTCACGAGAAATTACCAAGGGATTATCTTGGTTATGCACTTCATTATCTTCAATAGATGAAGTTTGAGGCACATTAAGAGCCTGAGCTCTAGTGACTACAGCGTTAGCAATCTGCATGTTTTGCCTTTCCCACGTGGAAATTTGTTGCGGAGTGCATTCCTTGACTCCATGAATGCGACCGATGATGAGGTCAGCGATCGGATTCGGAAGAAGACATGCGTGTACATCTCCCGTAAAGAAAGGAGTAGCAATCCTAATGATAGCAGTAGAGTATTTCTCTAATGTGCCGCCAAATGTTACACATTTGACTACTTGTCCAGTGGCACGGGAAGGATCTACGAGTGACTGCCTAACACCAATTGTGGTGCATCCAGAATCAAATAGCACAGAGACTGGATTGTTATTCACTAAACCCTTATGTAAGACAAGAGAACCTCTTCCATCATGCGCGACTGATGCCGGAAGAGCAGGAAGAGGATGGCCACAGCTTAAAGTAGACACTGTGGTTGGCTCAAATAACGTTTTGCATTGGGGGCACTGAGATGCTCTCCCAAAATCAAAAGCGGCACATGCCATATTACTAGCATCATTATTATCTTTACTCTGTTTATAGGCTTCATGGGACTCTTGTTGTACAGAGTTTGCCTGAAAATGTGGTTTATGTCTTTTGTTTTGAGATCTACCTCGGTTATTATCACCTCTGTAGTTATTGTTACCTCTATTGTAACCCCTATTTGGGTTTGAGTCATAGTTCCCTTGGTTACCATTATCATATTCATTATAATGAGTATCTCTGTAATTATGATCTTGTTGACTCCAAGACGGATAACCCTGATAGTTTCTATAATTACTTCCTCTACGGAAATTCCTATAATTATGACCACCCCTGTGTCGAGAGCTATCAGGTCGTCTCCAGTTCTTTGAAGAAGAACCCTGAAATGATTGGTTACCTTGGTTTTGATAACTATTATGGTTACCTTTTTTATCAAATCTGTTTTGAGGTCCCTGAAATCTGTGTGAATAATTGGGATTGTATGGTGTTGCTGAAGCAACTGGCATACTCTCCTTAATCTTAGTGTTGCCAAAAGTCACGTCGGGGTGTGCAGTGACATATTGGGAACAATATTCTTCCATTTCTTTTAGAGATTTGGGTTTACGCTCATGTATAAATTCAAGGAAAGGTTTGTTCACACATGACATAATCTTATCTCTGAGCAACAAATCCATAAGTCCTTCATACGTTTTTTCTGTTTTGGAAAGCTCAATCCAACGATCAACTGTGAGACGTGCCTTTGCAGTGAATTCTGAGAATTCTACACCCGTCTCAGGTACCATCGTCTTAAAACTTAGCTGATATTTTTTTATCAAAGCCGCCCTAATGACATCATAATTATCCTTATCTGCTTCTCCTACAAGGCATAATCTAGTCAAAGATTCACCTTTCAAGTTTTCTGATAATTGATTAGCGTATTGTGATTTATCCACATTATGTGTACGACAAGAACGTTCAAATCTATCCAGCCAGAATGTAATATCGTCACTGGACTGATTGAACGGTGGAACCTTAACCTTGTAAGTAGAAGGTTTACCATTACCACTAGATGCCTGATTAACATTACTCATACTTGTCAATCTCAATTTCTCCAACTCAAATTCATGTTCTCTTATTGCTTTTTTCTCTTCAGCATCTAATCTTTTTTGTTCAGCCTCCCTGTCTAATCTTTTTTGTTCAGCTTCCCTGTCTAATCTTTTTTGTTCAGCTTCACTGTCTAATCTTTTTTGTTCAGCCGCAGCTTCTCTTTCTAATTTTTTTTGTTCAGCTTCCCTGTCTAATCTTTTTTGTTCAGCTTCACTGTCTAATCTTTTTTGTTCCGCAGCAGCTTCTCTTTCTAATTTTTTTTGTTCAGCTTCAAATCTCCTTTCCTCCACCTGCATCTGTAATTTCTTTTGTTCAGCAGCAGCCTCAGCTTCTCTTTCTAATCTTTTCTCTTCCGCCATAGCTTTTCTTTCTTCTGCAGCTAATCTTTTCTCTTCTGCCATAGCTCTTCTCTCTTCTGCAGCTAATGCTTTGTCATATTGAGCAACTGCCCATTGTTCTAATTGTTGACCAGTTTTATCAAGGGCTTTCCCTTGTATAATGAAGTATTCTAATGTAGACATGGTGTCTAACAATAATACTAATCACCTGAAATAATAATAATACCACAAGTTCTCAATGACTTGATTAATCAGTATACTATCCCAATATCTGTGGGTCACAAGCCTTTAATAAGGTCTTGTATAATAGTAATAATAATCAGGTACTGGTTTATACCATAATCCAAGTGCAGTGCACAGGCAATTGTGTCTTATGAAATATACCTATATAAAACATATGTCAACCAACAGAATACATAAAGTACAAATAGGACTGACAATACAAGAACGTTTGCAGAAATCAAAATAAATCAAATAGGGAAATCAATGAAAATAATCACTGAATCTGCAAAGAATAACAACACCAATGACGTCACAATATATGAATACAAATTGTGAATAGAACTGAAAGATAGAAAAGAGTAGACCAACAAATTACAAACAACTCAAAACAAAACTAAAGAACAAAGAAATATTACAAAAATAACAATAATTACAGTCTTCACAGCTAACACAAAAGCAACAGTTGTCGCAGCAAATTTTCAATCAAGAAAATTGCACCTATAGAAAACGCCCACAACGGACCCTCTATGACGTGGGATATTCTGTTGTGAGGACGCCGCCCAACCTTAAACACAACCCGCTGACATAGAAACTAACATACTATACAAACAAATAACATGTAAACATAAAAATATATATAAATTATGTGTATGATAGTATGTGTTGCAAAATAGGCTCAGTTTTACAGTAATGGCAAAGTTATTTTTATGAACATAAACAAACTGCCACTTTATTCAATTAAACATTCTGGCCTTAAATATTAAAGTTCATATATGGAAAACAAGAAGATCCATCGATGAAAATAGGACTTCTTAGTACACAAATACTGTCTTCCTGTTAACATTGACAAGAATTGATCCAACTGTTCTGTGAAACTCTGTAATGTCTAATGTAAAACTGTCAACAACGCTGGCCTACATACTGCATTCACTTGACAGGTCACGTGACGAAGTGTTGACAAAGAGCAAACCAATACTGCAAGTGTGTCGTATCAGCCACAGGAAACGGTCTGGTATCGGTAATCTGTTGACTTCTGAACTTCTGCGAGGTCAAACCCAGAAAGCTGGTCCACCAGTTGATAAGGTTGATAATGTTGGATTTTTATTCCCGTTAATGATATCCACCAAAAGATAGATATAAGTGGATGGAAGCAGACATCATCATCATCATCATCAGTTGATAAGATCTCTATGGTGTTGTTTGCTCCACTGTAGTGTATGGAATGTCAACTTGACCTACGCAGTGGTGTGTAGACATGGATTGAGTGTACAATGTGCGAATGATGATAAGGGTTCGTGTTGTTGACAAATGTTCTTTTCTCACACTCATGTATGACTGGAAGTCATCGACACCAACGACTGTGTACCTTTTCTAAAGTTTAATTGGACGTACACACTCGACAGCACAGATAGTGACAAATCACAGGTTGGCATAATACATCATAGTACAGTGGATAAATGGTCTTGCAATGTTATGTTACATGGGCACTCATGTAGATTAATATTATAATGGACTGTCAGTAGCCAAGCCCTCAGCATCGCCCATACATATAAATCATCTGACTTCACTGACTGAGCACGTCAGCTTATAAACAATATTTCAGATGGCTTCTAAACCTAATCTCGTTTAGCGACGATTCTCCCACATAATGTTCAGCACATATTTTTTTTCATATAATAATATTGAACCGCTAATAACGGGTTCTCATGTGTAGCAGTGATCTCTGGACTAAACAAGCGATAATACGGGCATCCCCTTTCTCTTCTTGAAAGTCGCTACATGTTTTGGTTCCAAGATGGCTTCACTCGTGAACTGTCACTCACGTTTGGATGCAGATAATGAATCTGTCCTAAAGTTAGTCATTCATAAAACATTGCATTGCTCTGTAGATTTGATCATGAACAATTGACTGCATTCTACAGAATATAGTGCTGCTAGGAATCGAAGTCGTTTTCATCGAGTCAAATATATTCTCTTAGACATTCAAATCGTAACTATCGAAAATGGTGGCTTCGATCGAGAGTTCATAAGAGTGTCTTTGATTACCTTGGTAGAGGAAATATGAAACTGCCATTCCTTGGCAATATGAATAAACACTGGGGTAAAGCATACACGATAGGTTTAGACGACTATCACTTTCCCCACAAATACTGAGATCACTTTTTCCCGGCGACAGGCCGACATAGGAAAACACACACAGTCCCTATCAGCACACGATAGCTGCGTTTGTAGTATCAAGGAAATACAATTCTAGTTATCTTAGGGGAACTGCGCAGTGTATCCCTCACTGATCTTGCATGTGCGTACACATTTACGCATATTTCTCCCAGCGTTTGTGATGTATGGATTTGTGAAAAGGGATCTTCATCAAATATTTTTTCGAATTTTCGGAGATGGCGCCTTTTATCCCCCGAGTTAAGAAAGGATCATTACGAAGCGCGCACACCAAGGACGCGGGAATAGGAGGGAGTATTAGTGGAAGAGAGAAAACTTAAGAAAGGTTCAGTATTGAATCACGTCCATTTTTATATACCTATGCAGACTTATTTTATGTGTTAAAGTTATGATGGGGATGGAACGTTCTATCCCCCCAAAACGAGCCGCCAATGCATTATTATATTATAATTATGTTTATTATGTTCTATTTTATGTATTATTTTACTAAATTATTCTATCTTATTTGTATCATAATAGAAACAATGAAACATTTCTGATGTCCGCTTTAAATGAGGCATCTCTGAAAGGAGTACAACATAAACAAGCAATATACAACAAGACCACCCGTGTGTTACCGGGGCCCGAAAGGGGAGCAAAGAATAGTAACACTGTTCCCTGCCATGCATGTCGTAGAAAGCGACTAAGGAGGATTGGGCATGGGGCTGGTTACCCCATTCTGTAAAAAATTTAAACCACAAAAAACTTCAACAAACATGGACAAGTCAATTAAGGAAATAAAACAGCCATCCAAGACAGGGGAAGGTCCTCTCGCAGGGAGGCGTATGATGCAACACAGAAAAAGCCGAAAGGAGTCTGTGTTACTGACTAACCTTCTTTCTTCTAGGAGAACTTTCAGATTTGGCACCTGGAATTAACGGACATTAAACGAACAAGGGAAAGTGGCACAAGTAGCAGCAGAAATGAGGGAATATAAAATCGAGGTTCTGGGAATGTGTGAAACAAAGTGGAAGTGGGTAGACAAGAAGAAACTCATCACAGGTGAATTGGTGCTGTCCTCAGGACATGAAGACGAAAGTTCACACCACAGTGAAGGGGTAGCTCTTATGTTATCTAAAGAAGCACAGAAAGAACTCATTGAATGGGAAGCTGTTGGACCCAGAATAAATAACAGCTACTTTTAAAACAGCTAAAAAGAAAATAAATGTAAATGTCATCCAATGTTATGCACCAACTAATGACAAAGAAGAGTCTGTGAAAGAAGCATTTTATACTAGACCACAGGAAATTATGGACAAAGTAAAAAGAACAGACATCACAATTTTGATGGGTAACATGAATGCAAAGATAGGTACAGTCAACACCGGCTTTGGAGAAGTCATGGGAAAACATGGGCTAGGAATAATGAATGAAAATGGGGAACTATTCTCAAACTTCTGTGCTTCAAATCAACTGGCTATAGGAGGAAGCAGGTTTCCACATAAGAGAATACACAAGACAACATGTATATCACCAAACCATAGAACAGAAAATCAGATTGATCATATATGCATAAACAAGAAGTTTAGATCATCGTTGCAGGATGTAAAGGTATATAGAGGAGCAGATGTGGCATCAGATCACCAACTTCTGATAGCCAAAGTAAAAATGAAACTCAAGAGATATGGAACAATGCAAAATTATAGACAACAATTTAATGTAGGACATCTAAGAAATCAAGAAACAAGAGACACATTTGCGGTCACAATATCCAACAAATTCCAAGTGCTGCAACAGCTGGAAGATGTAGAGAATACAGAAGACTATTGGCAGCAGGTCAAAACAACTGTATGGAATGAGACATGTGAAGAAATATTGGGGAAAAGGGAACGACAACAAAAAGCATGGATAACAACAGAAGCCATCAATAAGATAAAAGACAGAAAAAACAAGAAAGCAGATTTAAACACAAGCAAAACCAGAAGTTCCAAACCAAGGCTCAAGAAGTGTACACAGAAGCATACAAAGAAGTAAAAAGAAGTATCAAAAGAGACAAGAGGAAGTATATTGAGGAGTTGGCAAGAGAGGCAGAAGATGTTGCGGCCAAAGGAAATAGGAGAGAACTGTATAGCAGCACAAAGAAGCTAACAGGGAAATACAAGCAAACAAATTGCCTCATAAAAGACAAGAATGGAAAACTGCCCAGCAATATACAAGAGCAAATGAAGAGGTGGACATAATATTTTGAGGACCTTCTCAATAGACTAGCTCCACAAAACCCCCCGGACATCCAGCCAGCAGAAGAAGAGCTACACGTTAACGGTGAAAGACCAACGAAGGAAGAAATAAAGAAAGCCTTAAAGCTTCTAAGAGATGGAAAAGCGTCTAGACCTGATGGCATTCCAGCAGAGGCCATCAAAGCAGATATCGACACGGCTACAGAGATGTTATATAAATTACTTGGTAAAGTCTGGGAAAAGGAAGAGATACCAGCAGAATGGAAGGAAGGATATCTGGTTAAGTTGCCTAAGAAGGGAAATTTACAAGAGTGCACAAATTACAGAGGAATAATGTTACTATCAGTGCTAGGAAAAGTATTAAACAGGATTATCTTTGAGAGAATAAAAGAGTCCATAGACAAGAAAATGAGAGATGAACAAGCAGGTTTTCGACAAAACAGATCATGTACAGACCAGATAGCCACTTTGAGAATAATAGTTGAACAAAGTCTGGAATGGAATTCACCACTATACATCGGATTTGTGGACTACGAAAAGGCATTTGGCAGTGTAGACAGAGAATCACTTTGGAAATTGATGAGGCATTATGGAGTTCCCCTGAAGATCATTAATTTAATAAAGAAAACATATGAAGACATGACATGCAGAGTTCTTCACGAAGGACAGCTTACAGAACCGTTTGGGATAAGAACAGGATGGCGACAGGGATGCCTCTTGTCTCCATTTCTTTTCTTACTAGCAATAGACTGGGTTATGAGATCATCGACAACACACAACAGAAATATAATCCAGTGGACTCTGACTAAGCAGTTGGATGATCTGGATTTTGCTGATGAGTTGGCTCTTCTGTCCCATAACCGTAATCAGATGCAGGACAAATTGAAAACACTCGATGAGAGGTCACAGCAATTGGGTCTGAAAATACACAGGGAAAAGACAAAATAATGAGAATAAATGCAGGTAATGATAACAGCAGGGAAAAGACAAAAATAATGAGAATAAATGCAGTTAATGATAACAGGGTTGAACTTAATGAAACACCAATACAAGATGTAGAATCGTACACATATCTTGGCAGCAATATAGACAAAGTTGGAGGGACAGACAGTGATATCAAACTAAGAAAACAAAAAGCAAGAGTAGCTTTCATTGCATTGGGAAATATATGGAGAACAAGAGAAATCGGATCCAACACGAAAATAAGAATCTTCAACTCAAATGTCAAGTCAGTCCTATTGTATGGCTCTGAGACATGGAGAACAACAAAGACAACAAGCTACAGACTTTCATAAATGGGTGCTTGCGTAGAATAGAGGGATTAAAATGGTATGACAAGGTTACCAACGTGGAACTGAGGACAAGAACTAGACAAGTGCCAGTGGAACAAGAGATGAGAAGAAGACGATGGATATGACACACACTGAGGAAACCTGTTGATAGCATTACAAGGCAGTCCTTGTTCTGGAACCCCCAGGGCAAGAGAGGCAGAGGTAGACCAAGAAGCACATGGAGAAGAGAGCTGGAAACAGTTGAAAATGATAAGGAGAACGTGGAAAGAACTTAAGAATATAGGCACGTGACAGGAGGACTTGGCATGTGTTTGTTGAAGGCCTATGCTCCTTTGGGAGTGGAGGGTTATGAATGAATACAACAATACAGCGCCTAAAAATAGCGAAAGATCAACACGAGGTGCGCCATATAAAAACCCCAGGATTAAGAATTCACTAAACTCACAATCTTGAACTTAATTATCTAACATGATCAGACGGGAGCTTGTTTACTGCGTTTAACTCGAAGACGTTTAATTATATCTCACAGCCAATGCTGGAAGTTTATTAGTCGAGAAAAATAAATACACGGTTTAGGCTGAAAAGAGCCAGGGATACTTGTAGAAGTCGTAAAAATATAAGTTGAACAGTTGTTTTCACGACAAGGATCTCAAGCGGTCGAAGAATTCAAGGAAAAAAAAAGTATTAGAGAACGAACGAACGAACTTTATTAGAGACTGAAAGACAGAGAGAGAACGATGACAAATAAATATTGAAAAGAAAAAAGAAAGCTTAAAAGGGAAAGAAAGAACATGGAAAGAAAAGAAATATAAATTAGAAGCAGAAAAGGAAGAAGAGATGAAGAATAACAAAGAAAAAGGTGAGGACGAGGTAGAGAAGATCAAAGAATGAAGACGAAGAGGAAGAAAATGAGGACGAATTAGTGGAAGAAAAAAAAATAGATGAAAGGCAACAAGAAGAAAATTGTATAAGAATAAAAAGGAGAATGAGAAGATAATTATGATGATAAGGATGATGTTAAAAAAAAAGATAAATAAGAGAAGAAAGCAATAACTTTTAAATTCAAGTACAATGTTGCATGTCTTGACGTAGAGACAAAGTAAAAGGGAAACAGATAGAAAGAAATGGAATACGAGATATTAATGAAAGAAAGAAAAAGAAATGAAAAAGAAGAAGTAGCAGTATAAGTAAATGAGAAAGAAGTATGGAGATAAAAAGAAGGAAGGAGAAAAAAGTAAAGAAGATTGAGCAGAAAGAAGTAGACCGAAGAAGAGAAACACGGGAGAAAGCAAAGACCAAAAAAAAAAAAAAAAGATGAAAACGAAGAAGATGTAATAAGAAAGTGTTATAAGAAAATATGCGGAGAAGAAGAAGCAGTTCATGATGAGAATGATTTCGATGATAACAGAAGAAAGAAACAACTTCTAGATATACTTTGAACGAGCGCTACCTGTTTTCAAAGTAAATAAATAATACACAAAGGTATGTATGTTATCCGGCACTAGTGAGAAATAAACATGTAGAAGACTAAACAACAGAAAAACAACTGAGGTGATGGGCTTACCTTTGTGTTTTATTTATTTACTGTTTACAGGCCTCGGGTTTCCCCTCTTTGTTTGTTTACACTGTTTTCAAACACCAATGTATAACAAAGTCTAATTTATCTAGTCTTACACAAACAAGAAATGATCTGTTCGTGGCGTGCCAGAAATTGAAAATACTCCCGAGCAATACTGGACACATTTAAAACTGCTGGGGAATGTTACTCCCTATTTTTAAATTGTTATATCCTCACTTGAAACTATTGGACGCACATAAAACAAATGTCAAAACAAGAAGCACCAACAGACATTTAACAAATAAGCTTGTTTTTTTGTTTTTAATTCCGCAGAAACAAAATATCATAAAATCTGAACTGCCGTTAGAAGAGCCAGTAACAATTGATAAATATTAGACAAAGGTATGTTTTCAGGCACTCGTAAGAAATAAAGAAGTAGAAAACTAGACAACAGAAAAACAACAGACGTGAGTGGCTTACCCAGGACTCGAAACCAGGACCTTCCGTGCGACAACCCCGCCTACCTATGCAAGCGAATCACACTATCCTCCCTGCCATCTAGGCATCACCAAATAATGATGCTTCGATGACGGGTCATTAGTGCGACCCGCAAGACATAACACCAGAAGTTTACCATGGGCAGTCCAGCCTATTAATGACGCAATCACTTCTGTTGTTCCCCTATTATACAGTATAGGTCAGTCCACACAAGATAAAGACCTTACAGTAACAATTGATGTCCACTATGGAATCGTGGTGAAAAAAACCGGTCTTCATGTTGAGTTGTTATGTCAATGTGACATAACATATTATGTAATAAAATGGTAGTTACGTTTGTTTATTTCGTTCAACATAAGTTAATTGGATAGTCGTGAAGAAATATATATTTTACAAGTAGGGAGTGCCTTCTCAATCAATTTTATATTAGTTAGAAATGTGTCATGGAGTCCGATTGACGGAATGGATAGAGCGCTGGCCGCTCTGGGTAAAGTTATCAGGTTCCGAGTTCGAAACGCTGGAAGCGTCACGCTCCAGCCTACCCAGCTGTGAATGGGTACCTGACTTGTGCTCTTCAGTCAAGGAAGGAACAGGCAGATAAGAAAGGAACTGCTCACCCCACCACATAAAGTTAGACATGGTATAGGGAAGTCTCTAACACCACACTCTCCTACGACAGTATCTTCTACGGGACTACCTTTACCTATTTTAATAAGACATTTCTTTAGGAATAATATACGTCTAGAATTCTAGAGAAGGTATACTTCTTCCTCGTTCACCTTCAGACTTCCACATTAATGACTCTAATAAAGGCAGTAGTCAACTCAAGGTTCCTGACATCTCGTTCACCTTCAGACTTCCAAATTTATGACTCTAATAAAGGCAGTAGTCAACTCAAGGTTCCTGACATCTCGTTCACCTTCAGACTTCCACATTAATGACTCTAATAAAGGCAGTAGTCAACTCAAGGTTCCTGACATCTCGTTCGCCTTCAGACTTCCACATTTATGACTCTAATAAAGGCAGTAGTCAACTCAAGGTTCCTGACATCTCGTTCACCTTCAGACTTCCACATTTATGACTCTAATAAAGGCAGTAGTCAACTCAAGGTTCCCGACATCTCGTTCACCTTCAGACTTCCACATTAATGACTCTAATAAAGGCAGTAGTCAACTCAAGGTTCCTGACATCTCGTTCACCTTCAGACTTCCACATTAATGACTCTAATAAAGGCAGTAGTCAACTCAAGGTTCCTGACATCTCGTTCACCTTCAGACTTCCACATTAATGACTATAATAAAGGCAGTAGTCAACTCAAGGTTCCTGACATCTCGTTCACCTTCAGACTTCCACATTAATGACTCTAATAAAAACAGTAGTCAACTCAAGGTTCCTGACATCTGTTCCTGACATCTCGTTCCCCTTCAGACTTCCACATTAATGACTCTAATAAAGGCAGTAGTCAACTCAAGGTTCCTGACATCTCGTTCACCTTCAGACTTCCACATTAATGACTCTAATAAAAACAGTAGTCAACTCAAGGTTCCTGACATCTCGTTCACCTTCAGACTTCCACATTAATGACTCTAATGAAAACAGTAGTCAACTCAAGGTTCCTGACATCTCGTTCACCTTCAGACTTCCACATTAATGACTCTAATAAAGGCAGTAGTCAACTCAAGGTTCCCGACATCTCGTTCGCCTTCAGACTTCCACATTAATGACTCTAATAAAGGCAGTAGTCAACTCAAGGTTCCCGACAAATCCAAACAGTTTTTCGTTGACAGAAGTGGGTTGTTGTCATATGCTACTCCGTTCATTACTGTAGGTTGGGCAGTACTGCAGCAGGTGTTCGACTGTCATCGGGCTGGTACCGCAGGTGCATTTACCTAGTGGTTAATCCTAATCCTAACCCTAATCATAACCCTAACTCTAAATGGCACGAAAATACACATGTTATACACATATTCACTGCTGAGCGTTCGGCGAACTTCATTCCGATATTACCTAAAAAAGTTTCTTTTTCGATTTTCTGATTGCGAAATCCATGATGAGGCCGAATAAATTAGCAAACGATAACAAGTTTTCCATTTTTATAGTAACGATTCACCTAATCTACTTTTCCTCACTCAGAGCTGATAGCCTGCAATTACAGATTGGACATTGGACAGACGAACAGATTAAAAAACCGGGGAAAAGATAATGGTGTTGCTATCATTACAAATCAAAAGACTCCAATATGCAGATCGAAGTGGCCATACATAGTTCATTCAATGTTACCATTAACAATTACTCTGGCTGTTTTCTTTTGGTGCCCCTGGTAGTCTGGAGCCCTTAGAACGTGCTTAGTGGATGTTCTGGACTTGTGCTCAACAGGATATAAAATGTACGAAAGAAGGCAATATGCCAGGACGTTGTAAACAAATCAATAAAAACTATTGTAAGTGTATACCAGTTATTCCGCTTTGAGAACTTATTATGCCAGGTACTTACTACCACGAGGCAGAAAAAAAGACTTTATTTAAAAAAAAACAACAAAAAAAAAAAACGCTGAAATAAAAATTAACAAAAGGCACAACCAGTAAGTACTGACAACAGCTATTTAAAAACAAACACAACAACGGACAAGTTCAAGGAAGAAGGTAATTTAGACATAGGAATATACAGGGTGGGTCAAAAGTCAAGCCCCACAGCCAATTTATTATATAAAATTATATTAAATGTTCGAATGGGCTACCATAAACATCTGATCTGAGGTAGCACCGTAAAAAAAAATTCATAGGACATCGGTTTGGAGACCTAGGTGACCATTAAATTGGCCCTTGTTGTCCAATTCATTGGACCCCCCCCCCCTCCTCTAAAAAAGAAAAGCGACCTCATTCCATAATCGTGGATTATTTTACACTTGTCCTTCCGTTACTCGGTGTGGGTTTTTAATGGCCCAATATCGTGCACTATGTCTGTTGTGTGAACCATTAAGGTTAAACCCGACTTCATCGCTGAACATGGTACGTTTTTCAAGCAGTCTATATAATCAATTACCAATGGGACTTGACTTCTGACCCACGCTGTATATTCCAATATTAAACGTGAAGAAAACATGTAGTAGCCCGTTTATCTCCCAGGTGTCTCTCAAAAGAAAGAATATGCCTTATGCTCCCTCAGGCTATTCGTACAAGGTTATTAATATGAGGTTGTGAATGAGACTGACAACTTCATTATGTAAATACTAATTACCACAGACACTACCTCTACAAGAGCATGTTAATGCTAGATGCAGACTTCCTGTAAGGGGACTAGCTGTGTAGGTGATCTCATGCTCCGTAAGGAGCGAATGGGAAGAAATGATAATGATGAAAACAGATAATAGTAATGACACATGTTTATTTTCACAGCTGATTTGGTAGTCACGTGACAGGGGCGTGAAGGTGTGTATATCAAGCTTCCCCAGAAACTAATGGTTTTAACAAACTCACTTTTTGCAACTCAAGCTCTAAGCTATCTAAGGAAACGCTGTAGGTCAGATAAAGATGGGGAGATATTTTTAGCAAATATGTAATCATATACCAGAGAATGTTCAAGTGTAATAGTATGGATAACGTCACATGTTGGCATAGAGGGAAACGAAAAGGCAGATAAGGAAGGCAAGAGGGGCACAGACACTATAAAAGAATAAAATGAAGATCGTGGCAGGGCATATAAACATCGAAGTTAAAAGAATAATAACAGCCAAAGCTTAAAAGGAAGACATGCAAGTTTAACTCTTTAAGTCCCAAGCAAAAAGCAGGGTTTGGCCCAAACAAAAACAGCCACCACAGTACTTTTTTATTGTTGTTGTTGTTTGGAAAAAAATATTTTTTAATGTTCATATGCATAAATACGAATTATTTAAAATGAAAGTACTTCGTGTTGGAAATGACGTTCTGGGTTGTTAACATTGGAACAGAGCTCTAGACAGGAGCAAAAAATCCGAAGCCACTTAAATGGCTCCTGGGTTAAATAGGTCTAAACCCTGAGCCATTATAGTGGCTCTTGGGGCTTAAAGAGTTAAAGCTCCAATGAGAATATGTCAAGTAAATAGAGAAGTAACAATACTCAAAAATAACAAATTGTTGATATCACAACCCGGAATAAATTATTTTATAATAGATGAACCTTGTTGGACATTGGGAGCCGCGGTAGCATTGTGGTTAGTGCACTGGCGTTCTAGCTCAGTGGTCTATGGTTCGATTCCCAGATGAGGTGGGATTTTTTTAGGCCGCAGACGGCTCCTGGGTCGATCCAGCCCCAACTGGGTACCAGAGCAACTTCTGGGAAGGTTAAGGCGGCCGGCGTGATGCCGACCACATCACCCCTAGTGTGCCGACGGTCAAGAAAATATGGGCCTAACACCATATTCCCAATGTGCCTCAATGGGCGTGTAACGGATCCTCCTTGTTGGACAGCTACAATAAGAAATGAGGATGTCTTGATAGAGGCGAATGCACAAAGAAAGCTTATTTCTCATGTTGAAAGGAAGCAGTCCACGTGAAGCTAGAGTATATCGTAACAACAGGAAAGATGGAAGGACAAAGAGACAAGGACGACAAAGATAGAAGATATTGGACAATGTGACGTCATGGCATGGACAGAAGTGATGAATAGTTCTGTAGACAGGAAGACGTGGAGAGACATGATCAGCTACGTCACAAGGCATGCCACTTGAAGAAGAAGAAGTCGAAGAAGGAAGAGAAGAACCGTGTAGAATAAACTCAGATAATTAGGTAACGTATGTAGATCATACACCTATATAAAACAAACTAGGCTCAATAATTAGAAATCATATTTTTGCTTAATTTCTTTGCCTTCATTGGATAAACAAAAACACGCATAAAAGAAAGCCGCTTAAAGGGCAGTATCTAAATCGAAAAATCTGTCAATTAAACGAACGCAGAAATCGCTATAAGCACGTGTAAAAAAAACTGTTTGGTGAAATGAGGGCAGAAGCCAGGAAGTTGTGGAGAGACATGATTACCTACGCCACCAGACATGATACTTCATGATATGATGATGATGACGATGATGATGACGATGATAAGGGTGACGACGATGATGATAGAATTAGACAAGAAAATACGGAAATGGCCAAGTAAAATATTACAATTACTGTTAAAAAGTGAATGTCCATATTTCGCTTTTGAGGAGACAAAGTTAGATTATACGCATAGCTTCTACGCAGCATGTTGTCAGAGTCGAATGCTGCGCCCTTGAGGTTAAAGTTCATAGCTGTTTTTGTGTGTTTTTTTTTTTTTTTATCTCTGGTGTTTCTCTCGGCTTGTTCTTTTCTCTTCCGCTTCTTGTGAGAGCTCCTTGTCGCCCAATCTGAGGTGGCGCCATAGAGAGAATCGTCACCTGGTGCGATCGGCAGCTTCATCCTACCAAGTTGCTGTATTTATGTCCAGTGCCTTTATGCCATTCTTGCACACATCTTTTGCCGTTCTCAGCTGTTCTTGTGCCGTCTGCCAGTTGTCAGTAGAAAATATCTTTAGGGCTGCCGACCATCTTCCATGTGGCGGACATAGCCAAGATAGAGTGGTCAGCGCTGTCTAAGCAGTGTATAAAGGTCAAGGTAGTCCCATAGCAGATAATGCCGTAGGGTAGTGAGGTGTTAGTCTTCACTATACTAGGTAGAGAGGTGCGTTGACCAGTTCCCTTACTCGCTGCTTTTTCCTTCCCTAACTCAAAGTCAAGCATCCATTTACAGTTAGGTAGACTGGAGCGTGTCGGTATCGTGATTCGAACCCGATACCTGTGCCGCGAGAGACCAACAATGCATACATGCTTTGAATGCCAGCACGTGACAGCACGTGACGGCATATGTCACTTTGTCCTTCCATGAAATACCAAGGATGTGGCGTAGACGCCGTAGATGGAATGTTTTGAGTCTTCTTTTTTGCTTAGCATAGGTTGTCCATGTCTCGCTGCCATATAGAAACGTGCTGGCTGCACAGGTTTGGTGTAAAATAGAAGTATACAGTAAATCACAATAACAAAGGTTACAAATGGGCACGGAGAATACAATAGTAAAGAAAAACGTCAAACGGAGATGACGTAGTGACGGTATTCTGAATGGAGCGGTAAGTTTCATCTGACAGAATGAATAATAATGCATTTGTTTTCTTGCTTATAAAATACACTTTTTTGACTGCATGGGAAGTATGTTTATTTCTTTCTTGTCATGTTGCCACACTGCTGGCTTTCCAGATTTTATCTAAACATTATGTAGATTAAAACTGTAACCTATTTCTTTATAACCCCCATTAACCTTATTTAATACTTATATCTTTCTACTACGTCGATAGCTTTGATTTATTTGTCTCGTTAACACTCAGATCTGTGGATAAAACATTCTAGTTTTTGATGCATAACATTTTTTTCTGTTTTCACTTACCATCGTTTGTACTTGCACTGCGTTGCACTATGTCGCAATTTTATTACAATTTGATGTCTTTACAACTGCATGTTTAAGCGCACTGTATTCTTTTAATATTCGGCCGAATTCAAATATTTCATTTCCAAGATGAGCTAACGCTAATGTGAATACATTTACCATAAAAAATGTGTAAATAAAAATTACTGAGGAGGGAAGAGATAACTGCATTACAGCGAAAATTATTTTTACACCAGCAATATCATCAAATGTCATTTTTACACCAGCAATATCATCAAATGTCAATGAAGGGAAAAGATGAATTGCAATTTATTACTTGCAGATTCCAAAATTAGACTCTTTGAAAGCACTTTCTTTATAATTTGTTTCGCAAGTCAATGTTCCATTTCAGAGATACCAGTTTTTAACCGTATTCTAGAAGCCAGTATTCGGGTTCGAGTTTCTGGAATACAAACTTTAGAGTTCTTCTAACATTTAACGAATGTGATTACAGTATACTACTCCAAACTGTACTCTTTTTTCCGTTCTGTTGGTTTGTTTTAAACTGTAATTATACAAATACTAACAACTAAACAAATAACTCACAAATTAGAATCATCATGTGTAATATATACTTTTCATTACTCTATGGTGTGGAACCGTGGACAATGAACAAGCAGTCTACTCGCTCAAATTGGACAAGTATACTGATCTGGCCACGGACTTGAGACCATGAATAGTTCACAGCAAAAGCCATAGCTGTAGAGGTAGATGCAAGAGGTCAGTGTGTGATCTATTGAAACTATAGGGATTGAAAGGACGGTCAAGAACAAGGGCACTTCAGAGGTTCGGTGAGACTGTTGAGATGACGTCGTGTTGGCTGTGGAGCAACCGCAATGGTCTGTGGAAGTCAAGACAGTAATTTATATACAACATAATGGTTACTTTCACAAGTGCCTCAGGCTGAAAGAAGGTATTAGACCAAGAGTGAAGTTGAAAGTCGCAACAAGGTGGAGGGGTTCAATTCCAGGCGCAGGCAGGAAGCACAACATGAGGCTGACACTTGGGAGTCTTGATCCAAGTGGGCAAGCCCCCCCCCCCCCCCCCCCCCCTTTAGAATGTACAAGATTAAAAGGCCGAAACACTTGTCCGACGAGGGAGGGGGTGGGGGAAGGAGGGAACTTCTGACGATCCGATTGCAGTTGTAGCTCTCTGTTATAGACATTTATATCATACCCAGCTGTAAATGAGTACCTGACTGCTCTTGAGCTAGGGAAAGGCAGCGAGGCAAGGAAATGGTCACTCGACCTCATTAAACAAAAGCTGGACTTAGTTTGGTGAAGTCTCAAACACTTGAGTCTCCTACTGCAATATCTATTATAGGACCACCTTTACCCTTTGACCTTTACCTGTAAGCCTGCTAGAACCATTATTCGTATCCGCTCCTCACATTCAAATCAGTTCTCGTTTCATCTCTATACTAGTGTAAAAGCCCCTCATAAGACGGGAATTAAATTCAAAAGCACCAATACCTAACGGCAATTTTACTTATTCAAAAGTATTTTTTTTAAACTAAAATATTTGTTTTACATGTGATGTTAAAAGTCTGAACTTGACAGAAGAGCATCTTGATTTTCAGTTGCTTTAATCTGGTACAACTTAAATCATGGATCTCCGCATCTTCCTGTCTCCAGTTCATGTACTGTTTATCAGTTGTGTTGTTGACTTCTTTCCATACATTATAATCAAACTTTTCATGCACACCGCCATTTGCGCATTGTTCTTTGATAAGTGTTCCTATTACACATAAGGGAAACAATACAATTAATGTTTAACTTTCAACCAAAGTTGCATCCCTTAGCGTTACGCACTGACAGAAAAAGCTGGGATTTTATATATAGGATTCGCTCCTTACGAAGCATGCAGCTAACTCTGCAGCTGGCTCCTTCTGCAGGTCCCCTCCAACGGCAATGTCTGTAGCATGTTTTACATGTTGAGGTTGCCAGCTCCATGCAATACCTCATACAAGTAGTTTCTTACGACATGCTTGATACAGCTGTAGTCCTATTTTCTTTCTTTGGCTTTATCAGAGATTACCGGGAACTACAGAGAGATTATCGGGAACTACATGGAGAGATTATTGGGAACTACAGAGATATATTACCGGGAACTACAGAGACATATTACTGGGAACTACAGAGATATATTATCGGGAACTACAGAGAGATTATCAGGAACTACAGAGATATATTACCGGGAAATATAGAGAGAGATTATCGGGAACTACAGAGATGTATTACCGGGAACTACAGAGATATATTATCGGGAACTACTGAGATATATTATCGGGAACTACAGAGAGAGATTATCGGGAACTAAGTTAAGTTAGTTGCTTATCCTTTACAGGACGTGGCAATCAACCCCAGCTTTTATTGGCTGTTTTGTGATTTTTCTAGGCAATTTTTTTCATTCAGTAGTTTGCCATTGCTTTCTGAACGGTACGGCGCTTATACCATTGTTAAAAATCCACACAAAGCGATCTGCTACCAAACCGCCTGCAGCTAAATTACCGGGAACTACAGAGATATATTACCGGGAACTACAGAGATATATTATCGGGAACTACAGAGAGAGATTATCGGGAACTACAGAGAGAGATTATCGGGAACTACAGAGATATATTACCGGGAACTACAGAGATATATTAACGGGAACTACAGAGATATATTACCGGGAACTACAGAGATATATTATCGGGAACTACAGAGATATATTATCGGGAACTACAGAGATAGATTATCGGAAACTACAGAAATATAATACCGGGAACTACAGAGAAATATTACCGGGAACTACAGAGATATATTACCGGGAACTACAGAGATATATTACCGGGAACTACAGAGAGAGATTATTGGGAACTACAGATAGAGATTACCATGAACTAAAGAGAGAGATTACCGGGAACTACAGAGAGAGATTACTGGGAACTACAGAGAAAGAGTATCGGGAACTACAGAGAGAGATTATCGGGAACTACAGAGAGAGATTACTGGGAACTACAGAGAGAGATTATCGGGAACTACAGAGAGAGATTAGCGGGAACTACAGAGAGATTACTGGGAACTACAGAGAGAGATTACCGGGACCTACAGAGAGAGATTATCGGGAATTACAGACAGCTCTCGAGTTTACTTCTGCACATTTAACCCTATCAATTATTACCGTTTTTCTTATCTAACATCTGTCATAGACACGGTATAATAACAGATAAATATACAACGGAACACCTGTGTTCTATTTTTAGACTGCTGGCAGAAGTGAGCCAAAACCTAAGACGAGAATGGTGTCAGGTAAATTTTATACTGAACATTATTTATAAATGCAAGTTATATCTAAAAGATTAATACTATTTATAGACTGCCATCGTCTAGACGCAGATAAGTTAGGTTATGTTTCAGTTAGATGAAGGTATTGTCGAAAAAGAGAGGTAATGGGAGGGTGAGAGGTTTTTTAGAAGGAGTGGGTGGTAAGGCATTCTGCCCAACATTAGAACTAGAAATTGAGTGAAGTCGTGAATTGAAGAAGACGGATGAATGGATTAAGTTAGAAAATGATAAAAATGAAATGCGTTCACAATGAGAGAGAGAAAGGGGAACGGAGAGTTAGACAAGACAGAAATATAGGTGTAGGAAGATTGTAGGCAGGTAGAAGACAGACAGGCCCAACGTTGTGCATGGAAACAAAAAGTGAGAAATATTAGATAGACCTGGGCGATTTGACAGTGACTGGCGCCCCTGGGCAGTAAGGGACTGTTTACATGGCAGATAGTCGGAGGCTAGGGAAAGTGGGCTTTTGGGCACTGCCCGATAGCGCCACCGCTCAGTCCGTCTTTGTGATAGAGATAGAGAGATAGAAGGCTAGATAGATTAGGTAATTAGGTAGGTAGAGGCATATATACATATATTTAAAATTAAGGATGGGGAGATACTAAGAAAAACAAAACTATTATCATATTTGAACTCAAGTGAAACTGAGACGATTATATTAAACAAAACAAGAAAAATAGAAAAAAGAGAAGAAGAAATTCTACTGAAACGAAAGACACGCCATAAACAAGCATGTTTTGTGTTTGAACCTGGAAACATCCACGTGTAAAAAATAGCTACAAAAGCTACCTCCATCGTCAAAAACTAAGACGTTTACAGCCTGGCATAGGCAAAACACGACACGATATGTCAGGAACATTCGAGATTTTGACATCTGATTTACTCAGTCGAGTGCGTTTTCTTAAGAGCTCCCTGTGTGCCTGGATTAGCCTATAAATAGCGCGTAAAAAGGGGCGTGAGCTGTCATGGTAACCTAGGTGCTGGGTTCTGATATCAGGTTTTTAATAAACTGAGCGTTGATAAGGTGTTTGATAAAGAAAAGGTCTACTATCTACCAGTGTCTTTCAGCTAACGTGGCCATGCCATAACAAGGTCTTCTAGTGTCTTTCAGCTAACGTGGCCATGCCCTAAAAAGATATATACGTGTCTTTCAGCTAACGTTACCATGCCTTGAAAAAGTCTACTAGTGTCTTTCAGCTAACGTGGCCATGCCCTGAAAAGGTCTACACGTGTCTTTCAGCTAACGTGGCCATGCCCTGAAAAGGTCTACTAGTATCTTTCAGCTAACGTGGCTATGCCCTGAAAAGGTCTACTAGTGTCTTTCAGCTAACCTGATCATGCCCTGAAAAGATCAAGTAATGAAAAGGGCTGCTAGCTCTTGCAGCGCTGATAAATAGTTAGCCCTGTAAAGGACTGCTGTTATCTATCCGCTAGCTTAGTGAGGCCTTAATAAGAGCTAGTCCTGAAAAGAACTGCTATTTACGTCGACGTTGCATTATGCTGCCGGGAGCCTCCTCAGAATCTAGATCTGGCAGGTTACTAGAAGATCGGTCAGCCCATACTCTGAGCTGACAATCAACTATTCTCATAGTCTGCAGTTTAGCAGTGTCACGGTTTGCCTCCCCCTAGCTCTGCAGTAGTGGTCCAACAGTGGCCAAAACTCAAGAGTAACTAATCTGGGTCTTCAAAGGTGTCTACCTTCGCACAAGATTACTCTTGGCAGAGTTGTAGATAGAAGGATAATGATGCGTCTACCTCAAGGGAGTTTTCACAAGATATTCAGAAAAGCGAGAGCAATGCAGCATTGGCTGAGCACGTTAACTCTAGTATCTTCCACCAACTTTTGTGAAGGATTATGTAATATAATTTTAGCTCGTACTAGCCCCCAGCTGAGTTAATTCAGCAAATTTCCTCTTATTATTATTTATAGATCTGTTTAAGTGTATTTAAGAAATTGTCTGAGACATACGGATAAAGTACATTCAAAATGATTAAATCATCTTTAGATTTGTCTTTATACAAGTGTGACCGCGCCATCTTGTCAGCCATATTGTCTCCGTGGTTCACCTATCTTGTCAGCCATATTGTCTCTGTGGTTTAGTGCCTTTCCACCACATTATCTTCAAGAAGAAGATTTATTACAAGGCCACAATAAAGCCTACAAATTAGTTGTGTTATATTTGTGTTTTTCGCTATTTCTAGAGCGAGAATCGCGTGTGTTATTTGCGTGGCGCAATTAATACGCGCAGCGGATTAAGTTGAGTGATTCGACCGAGGACTTATAAAAGAGATAGCGAGCGGAAAACAGGCCTTTTTGAAGATTCAGTCCAGACAAGAGAAAACGAAGATACGAGGCGCCCTGTGTGGGTAGAACAGAGACATGACACAAATTCTATGAACACTGTCAGGGTGTTCGGTAGTATTAAATGTTGATCTGTATTAGGCTTTGTGTTGTTTGAATTTCTAAGCCTGCTGCTGAGAGGGTTGCAAGCAACCAATAATTGCAACCCCTGTCAAACGATCCTTAATAAATTTTCTTAGTGCATGGGTCTTGGGTGTGAGGTAGCCACATCGACATAGGTTCACCTCTACCAGTACACCTAGCCCCTGTCACAAGTGGTATCGTCGACAGGATCGACAGACAGCACGCAGTGAAGCAACTATTCAGCAATCAGAGTTGCAACAGCCGAAACAGTAGAACACCCAGTTCAGTGCAAGGCGAGGGACGGGATCATCCAGTTTGTCAATAGTTCTAGTCAACTCTACTAGCAACAAGATGGCGGCACGCGACACACGTGCTGCTAGTAGATTGAATAACGAAGATGTGGCTGAGGTGGATGACCCTGTAGTGGGGCTGGATCGTCAACCAGAACGAGTACAGTACATCGTGGTACCTACTCACAAGAGAGTGAGGTGCTTTGGGGAGCGCACAGGCCCTACGGCCGAGGAATATGTCAGAGAGGTGAGAGCTGCCTGGAGAGTAGGGATGATGAGTAAAGAGGACCAGGTAGATGATATTCTTGACAGTGAGACCCCAAGTGTCCGCAGGGAGCTGAGGATTCAGGCTGATGACGATGACCCAGAAGCGATGCTACACTCCATTCTTAGGGTGTATGGGGAGCGCCGAAGCATCCCAGAGCTAATGGCCACTGTTTACTCTACCCGGCAAGGTGCAAGGGAGTCTCTTTGGGAATTCTTCCATCGCATCCACGAGGTGTTCGAAAGTGTGGTAAGGGCACAAAAGCAGAATAATGTCACTCCTTTGGAGCCATCCTTCCTTCGGGACCAGTTTGCTGCTTGTCTTAGAGATGACCTAATAAGAAAGCTTGCAAAGGAAACGATCATCAAAGAGCCTACATCATCGTTCACGTCGGTGAGGGACTATGCCCTACGGTTTTTAGAGCCTGAACCCCCTTCTGGGTCTGGTGTTGCCAGTGTCGAAGCAGCTTCTGGAGCAGGTGTCGCCAGTGTCGAAGCAGCAAATACGGTGACGGTACCAGATGCACATGTATTAAACGCAGAAGTGGAGCGGCTGAGAGCACAGGTGGCTCAATTAGAGGCTAAAATTGATGCGATGACTCAGGAGCAGGGGAAACGTACCAGGACAGTTCGTTGTTTTAGATGCAGAGAACTAGGCCACGTACAGAATCGATGTCCACAGGCATTAAACTAGACCCCTCTGCGGCTGGGAGTCAGGTTACAGAAGGGGAGCAGAATGACTCAAAGATAAAGATGGTTGGTGGTCGACCAGAGTGTGAGGTACTTATTGCAGGAAAGAAAGTCAAAGGCGGCCAGGAATGTAAGGGTAGCAGGAGGCGACCCAGTGCACAGAGGAAGCCTAGGAAAATAAGATGTTTCAATTGTGGGGACTTTTCAAATCACATGGCAGCCAAGTGTCCCCAGGCCATTTGATATCGGGTTGTCCATCAAAGAGCGCCCTCACCAGACGTACCAACACATCTAGATTGCCGTCACAGTGCAAGCCAAGAGATGGCCGTGGCAACTGTCACCCTAAGGGCGCCAAGAAAAGTGGTCAGCATTTAGAGGAGACTCATCTAAAACTCGTTGAAGGACACGTTTCCAGGCTGCAAGGGGAGCACGTAAGAGCAGAGGCACAGTTGCAGAAGCTGGCAGCAGACCGGAAAGAGAGATGTGACAAGCTACCGTGTTCTACTCCACTACAGGTGGGAGAATTGGTGAGGAAAAGAATGCACTACGCTGAGAGATCCAAAATTCGTGACATGTGGTCAGAAGAGGAGTACATTGTTATTCGTGCTCCCACAATGACAGGAGGTCCGTATGTCATCCAACGAACAAACAGAGCGAGTCCGAGCATTAGAGTCACTGACAACTGAGACGAAATGAAGACAAAGATGATTCACCAGATTTGGTAGATACGACACAAGGCCTACCTGAAGCACCAGCTTTGCCAGAGGAGACAGACCCTGGGGAGGGCGAAAATGACTTAACGCCCGAACCAGGCTGGTTTGCCCTGCAGCCGATAGAAGGTCCTGCCCCGAGGCATTCTGAGAGAATACGACTGAAGCGCCTAGCTTAGTGCAGTTGTCGGGACGACAACAAAATCAGGCGGGGAATATGTGACCGTGTCATCTTGTCAGCCATATTGTCTCCGTGGTTCACCCATCTTGTCAGCCATATTGTCTCTGTGGTTTAGTGCCTTTTCACCACATTATCTTCAAGAAGAAGATTTATTACAAGGCCACAATAAAGCCTACAAATTAGTTGTGTTATATTTGTGTTTTTCGCTATTTCTAGAGCGAGAATCGCGTGTGTTATTTGCGTGGCGCAATTAATACGCGCAGCGGATTAAGTTGAGTGATTCGACCGAGGGCTTATAAAAGAGATAGCGAGCGGCAAAAAGGCCTTTTTGAAGATTCAGTCTAGACAAGAGAAAACGAAGATACGAAGCGCCCTGTGTGGGTAGAACAGAGACATGACACAAAGTCTATGAACACTGTCTGGGTGTTCGGTAGTATTAAATGTTGATCTGTATAAGGCTTTGTGTTGTTTGAATAGCTAAGTCTGCTGCTGAGAGGGTTGCAAGCAACCAATAATTGCAACCCCTGTCAAACAATCCTTAATAAATTTTTTTAGTGCATGGGTCTTGGGTGTGAGGTAGCCACATCGACATAAGTTCACCTCTACCACTACACCTAGCCCCTGTCACACAAGTAACAAATTTAATTATCAATTATGATAAACAGTTATAAAAAATGAATAATTATTTAGAAAAAAGTATTCATCAAAGTGTGATGTTATGGTTTTCGAAAATGGGCAGTTCACTTGGCAGCTTTTAAGTTTTACTTAGCTGCCAATAGTTGTTTCTGCTCCCGTCTTTGCAGATAGATGCAAGTGTAAGTAAAGACAGATAAACAATTTAATTTTTCGCCCACAAAATATATGTGTAATAACAATTACTTTCAACAAAATAGATATCCTGATTCAACTACACAGTGAACCAGGAATCACAATCAAATGTAATCACAATTTATAAATATGATCTTTGTATTGACAGAATTTATTAGTATTTTCCTATGTCTGTAAGTTGTGAAGTAGTACTATGAGGTAATACTGGTTTTGTTTTTCAAGCTAGATTGTTGTTTGTCATCATGACTTCACGTGTTTGATTATCGTGGAAATAGTATTGGGAAAAGTTCAAAGTTCCTGTCATTTGAACCAATTTATTGTCCCTCTGAGTTTAATATAATGTCACTTTTAGAGGGAGGGGGGGGCACATAATGTTGAGCTGCTCTGGCCACAGAAGCTTATCTTTCGTGATGGCGGCAGGAAAAGACTCCTCTGCTCGATTGCTTCACTGTGTTCTGGAGACACCTCACTTGTCGCTATCTGGACCAAGGAGTATGCTGTCAGCCTCTGGATTCAGCAAAACTCAGACCAGGTGCTGCTTCAATAACTTAGGACCACGGTCCCACAATTCATGGAAATAATACACAAATACGTTGACTGGCGATGAATATGGCACAAATTCCGATCTGCCTCTGTCCCAGGCTTTTATTTAGAAAAAATATAAGCTGGTTCTCAACGCACTGTTTCTGAGTAAGTTTATTTTAACATGTGGCACTGAACTGACGCTCCTAATTGACTATATTGGCGGGTCTAACCAATCGGGCCATGTTTACACAGCTTTTCAAAAAAATTTACCCTTCTCATATTTCCCCTAACAACCAAAATTAGTATTTGTAGTCCGACTAATCGTGTTTAGCCTTACATATCATTCCCGCCAATCAAATAGGATTTAACATGGTGACCTATTTCCCGTAAAATGGTGGTTTCAAAACATGCCACTGTGCGATTATTATTTGGTGTTGTCTGACACCCTCACTATTTTCTTTTGGCTATAATTTGTTAATTCCTAGACTATTTGCGTAACACTTAACATATTCTTTGTCAGCAAGGCCTAAGGAACCCAAATATATAAATTTTATGGGGCTAAGGGGCTGCGTTCAAAATATGCATTTTCTTCTACCTCCCGTTCACTTCGATACGATGTGGTGTCTGGGTACTGTCAGGCTTTCAAACGTAAACCAGTATAATGTCATATTTCCTAATAAGCATTTTTCAGGTTTTTAAACCTAACTCTCGTTTGGGTAGTGTTTTTTATCACTGTCCATTTGAAAAAAAGTCAGTGCTTCTGGCCTTACGCTTGGGGTGGCATTAATTATCGCGAGACGCGTGTTAGTGTTGCCTGCGTTCCTGCTTTCAGCCCTCACTCTCTTTCTATCCTAAGTCCATCTGTCCTTTCGTTTATGTTAACGTAGTGTATAAAATGAAATTAATGGAAGTATTAATTTAGGTCTTTACGCAGTGTGCTTAGCTCAAGGTTTTCTTAGAAATACAGTACACGTTTTATTGTAGAAAGCGTGTATTGATGCAGTAGGCTTTACTATCAACGTGAAAGCGTGAGAATATGCAGACGAAGCATAAAAAAGGGTTTTTTATTGTTCAACTAGCATGACGTTCTATTAACACAGGCGTACGCTATTGGAAAGCACGGGTCTTTAACCATTTCTCTTTCCTTTTTATAGAATTTATGTGTTAGGCTTTACATTTACCTTTTAATTTATATATGTGGATTTAGAATGTTTCACGACAGTGTCTAGCGTCGACTTCAGGCCACGTATACCCTCACTTGTTTCAGAAATAGTACCCTCAACTGGTACCACCAACTAGTATGGCAAAAGAAGAGAAACAAATACCCTCTGAGTATTGAGTTTCCCGACACATACATATGTGTCCCCGTCTTCCTATTCCACCATTCCATCTATCTCAGAACGTTTACCCTCTCTGAGAATTAATCTATATCCCAGTGGGCAAAAACTATCTTTACATTTAAAATAACTAGTTTTATATTTAACTTTTCAGTTAAAATTTTAAAAATATAGTTTGAATATGTTTATATTTAAATCGGTTGAAAAGGTTGTAAACTTTCATTACATTTAGAGTGAATATGTTTTACATTTACACTGGATGAAAAGGTTGAAACTTTCATTACATTTAGAGTGAATATGTTTTACATTTACACTGGTTGAAAAGGTTGAAATTTTCATTACATTTAGAGTGAATATGTTTTACATTTACACTGGTTGAAAAGATTGAAACTTTCATTATATTTAGAGTGAATATGTTTTACATTTACACTGCTTGAAATGGTTAATAATATAATATGTATTCACATTATTTCTTTTATCATTCCCTCCCTGCTCCATATGGAACTTGGGACTACCTCTGCTTTTGGTCCTTTATAAGAAACTTGCAATAAAGCAGTCACCATTTCTGGCAGTGGTGGTTCATGAAATCACCATTCTATATGCTGAGGTTGTCAGCCTCAAATGACTTGGGCATCCACTAGCAATTTTTACATATTAAGATTCACATGTCACTATATACATATTAGTTCACATTAATAATTAAAAAATATATAATTCAAAATGTACAACGTACGCCAATCGTTAGGCTCACAGACTGCTGGATCAGAGAAATAAAGACACTTTAGAGGTCTCTTACACTTGGTCTGGGGTGTTGTTACTTTAACAATAAGTTCCCACTTGACTTGCGTTTCAGTTCACTCGGATTCCGGTTTTCCTTGCTAATAATGGTAGAGTTTTCCTGTGACTTAATTCCTCAAGATGCTCAAACAAAGTCCGGTCTGGTACTATTCTTAACTCTAGCAAGGTCTGGTTGTCTTCGTGGCGCGAGGTGAATTTTCACAGTGCTTTCAACCGACTAAAGTGTCAGGTTATATTGCCTGTCTTCCCCCGCATTTGTTTGTTACGATGTTAAGCAGGGCTCCAATCGGAAGGGGTGTTGTGCTTTCATTCCGAATGTCTGATAATCATTTCAAACATGCGTTTTGTGGGGTGATTCATATTATTTCCACATGAAAATTTCTGCGCGTTACTGCAAAGGTCATGTCTTCCAAATATGGAATGAAAACCTCCGATCTTCTCTCGGCAATGTTTTCTCAAATACAACATCTTACTTTCATTAAACGTAATGACTTTGTAACAAGGTGTACCGGAAACGATTATGTCATTCTTGTCGGTCTAGTAATGTGTCGCGCAGGCGAGTAATCAAACTACCCGTTGCTTGCGCAAACAAAAATTCTTCGTTTACCTATCTGGTCGAGGAAGGCACCTTAGCCTTATCAGCGATTAAACAAATTCGCTGAGCGATTTTAGTGCTAATCCTTAGCCTAATGTCGGGCACACTAGAAATTTTCCAACATGATTGTCGGTTAATATTATCTCATCCGACTTCTTTTTCAGCATGGATGAATGGGTAAACAAACAGATATGACGACTTATCACTCAGAGGAGTGAAAGATCATTTGAAAGTACTACATGTCTGCTTGATAGAAGTGAAAGAAAATGTGAATGCCACATAAAAGTACGTAATTTAGTCCACTAACAAATGTAACTAAATATTGCAGGAGAGGAAAAGAGATCGACTCAATAGTTATGTGACAAGAAGCATGACAAATCACTAAGCAACTCCGCATTATAACTTTATTTATTCATTTTTATTTTATTTGCCTTAGTATCAAAGGATTTATAACACGGTGCAGCCAGTTAAGAAAACGAGAACAAATAAGGAAATCCAAAAAGGAAGTATCTGTACAGATCATGGCCTTCTACGCTGTTCGCACTCATTAGTTTATGTGAGCGTACAATTATGTTGCTATTCAGTTTTCAGCTGGGATGCGATATCTATACCTGCAGCCTGGAACATCAGATTTCTGTAAGGAAGTTTAGTCCAGTATGCTTAGCCTTTGGCTTTTCCCAGTCAAAGGTGCTGGCGCTTTAAAATTAACGTTTTCCTTCTCCTAGATGAGATACCGACCAAGGCTTAAGAGTCTCAGCTACCCGTAGGTTTCTGAATTTAGGGCCCCAGAGACAACCCCCCCCCCCCCCAAGGGCCGCTTCTTCCATTAGTTAAGTTAAACCAGTCACGCCACAAGAGGCCGCTACGTTGGCAAAGTTTACAAATTCAGGAAAAACTTACCCGCCACAAAAATATTTATAGAATGTGTTATTCCTGTATGTATACAAACACATTGGAATACTTGCCGGTGCCACGGAGTTCGTACACTGTGCTGACATCCTTTTTGTGTGATCTTAGGGAAGAGATCGGAGCACTAATGGAGCTGTCCGTGTGCGATTAAGATGGTCTTTAACCCCACCCCCTGCCCCCCCCCCCAAAAAAAAAAAAACGCCACTAGAAGGTAAGTAGCTGGACTTTAAATGTTAAAGGTTATGTTACCGACGCCTTGAAAGCATTTAAACGTATTTGTCAGCTCATCCTGCACTCTACGCCAGCCAGTGGCGGTTCCAGGGGGTTGTCATTGGGGGTGCTGCACTGTTCATTCATTTAAAATACTATACATAACACTCACAAATTGTGACCACCATTTAAAATATCAACCCAGACACAAATGGTTAGTGTCTTATCTCATCTAAAATCTGTCAAGAAGTTCTGAAAAGTTATTTTAAAAGTTTACTGCAACTAGGAGTAATCCTTGTCAGTCGAAGCAGCTTCCCGAGTCTCAAACCAGGTTACACAGACATGTATGCTGCTATTTCTCGTGTTTAAAATTGTCATTGTAACTTCCCTTTAATTAGAGTTCATTACACTTGAGTTGTGTTCCGTTGCAGCACAAGTAAATAAATTCAACCCAATCGCAGCTGGCCTCTTTGCTGTGTATGACAAGCATTCGCTTATAAGAGGTCAAGGTCACTTGAACTGTCATCGTTTGCAGCACTTACAATACGGTGTTGGATAATAATTTTTTTTTGGGTACCCTTCCGGTGTAACCTCAATTTTTTGTATTTTTTGGTCTGTCCGGATTATGTATTATAATGTAGTAGAGACAGTATGCAGTCCTTTTTTTTTACAGGGGTGCTGCAGCTCAACAGCTCATTAAAGACAGCCGCCACTGACGCCAGCCTATGACTGCAGTTGAGACCGTTGTCAGTAGTGAATATCATAACATCGAACAGTTTACATGCTATATATTGCTGGTATTCCATGGAAAAAGAGTGGAGGCTAACGGACAGGCGAGAAGAGTACATCTTACGCACATGACCAGTGGAGCGTTAAATAAAAAGATGGATAGACAGAGCAGAAACCGGTCTTGAATATCATAAATGATTAAATCTAGAGAAATCAGCATGGATATAAAGACCAGACCTCATTTGTCGCAAAGAGCGTTCATCGCTGAAGAAAGAAGACTAGGAAAATGTTTATTTATTTCTTTATTAATTTGCTTGCTTGACTTATTTGCTGTCGTCTTGCCATTGCTGTCCCTTTTTGGGTTCTGGCGGAGCATGGGGGCTAACATTGATGTTGGTTCCATGATCGCATCATTGTATCGGCTCCTGGAATGGTGGTTTGTACTGTATAGTAATTTTGCAAGCCCCACGCGGAACCTTTTATTAGTCAGAAAGTTTAAGGGGCCTGGATGAAATAAATAAAACGAGCTGCAAAATATTCTGTGCTGTTTTATTTTATTATATATACAGAGTGGGTCAAAAGTCAAGCCTCATAGGAAATCTATTACGAAGATGTTCAGCGATGGAGCAGTGTTTCGCCTTAATGGTTCACACAACAGATATAATGCACGATACTGGTCATATTGAAAACCCACACAGGGTAACGGAAGGACATGAGCAAAATAATCCACGAATTATGGTATGGGGCCGCTTTTTGGGGAGTAAGTTTTCGCAAGAAACATCTCCCTGCAAATGGATTGGACGGTTGCCAAGGTTTTCAGACCTAACTCCTATGAATTATTTTTTATGGGACCACTTTAAATGAATTATTTATGGTAGCCAGTTCAAACGTTCAATTTAATTTATCTTAAAAGTTGCCCATGGGGCTTAACTTTTGACCCACCCAGTATGTATTATATGTACTGTATATATATATATATTGCTAATTATTCCCAAGCTCGTTGATTGTTCTACAAAGTAACAACGGCTACCTCATAATAACTTAGCTCCGTGCAGTTCCCTGTGGTCTCTGAGGACACAAAGAATGAGCTGCATCAGACAGTCTGTAAAAGTCGAAAAATATATTGTTGTGCATTAGGCTGACTATTACATCATGTAAAACAAGTTGCTACAGATAACACCACTACAAACGTCTATACATACTTTGGTGCATACTTATTGTAATGTGGCTAGCTGCAGTGGTGACTCCATGCTCCATAGGGAACACTGAAAAGGTAAATGGTGATGATGGTGATTGTAACATAACTGAAAGATATATATTTATACGGTGTTTAGAAGGCTACTCAACCAACCAATGGTTTTTAGTATCCGGTAACATCCTTGATCAATGCCATTCGGAAACGAGCCGGTTAATGCGTCTCAAACAAAGTAAGGAGTACTGAGAGAAATTAAAAATAATAAATGTCAAGATAATTAAAACAAAAAGATTACAGTGAGCTTTCACATCATTAAAAGTTATTTGTTAGTAACATTCGGGAGGAAAACACTTCAATTATTTTACACTCAAAAACTGATTTATCAATAACAGACGTTATTTTAATAATAATTGAAATAAAATTTACAGCACTTTGCGAAAATACCTGAAAAAATGTAGTGCCATTTCGTCCACAAAAAAAGCATTTAAATAACATTTTTTGTATCTGCCCATTTGTTACGAAAAAATGCGTTTGTTTCGAAATATTAAAGTATTGTTTGTATTTTTTAAAGTTTTTGTTTATTCTTAACTTTAGAAACAAGAAAATGTCAGTTAAATGTAAGAAAGGAAAAGGTGCGGAAAAGAAGTTGGAAGTGGATAATAGAAACATTGAATGGAATATTGTTCAGTAATTCCAAGTGTAAGGTCAGTGTCTAGATAGAAACATTGAATGGAATATTGTTCAGTAATTCTAAGTGTAAGGTCAGTGTCTAGTCATATAGCAGAAACTGCCATAGGAGAGAAAAATATTAGAGGCTTCTCCATACTAAGTTAAGTACAGCTTTTTTTCTAAGGTGGGGTGACTGGTTCCGTTCCACGCTGCCTTTGCCTTCCCAACTTTCGAGCAGAGGCAGGTACCCGATAACAGCTGGGTAGACTGGAGCGTTACACTACCAGTTTTCGATCCCGGTACCTAGTACCTGTGCCGCGAGAGGAAAGCGCTCTAACCGCTCCGCCAATCGGGCGCTAATACTAAGGATAGAAGAAAGATTTTTTTTTATAAAATCCATCGACAAAATGGAAGTGGCATAGAAATGAGTCGGCGGGACATCAGAAAAAAACTATGGTGAGCCATCGTGCGGCCAACATACTTAAAGTAGATCTAGTTTCTGCGATCCATCCGGGACAAAAATAGATATTATAGATCTAGCTTTGGGGAACCATCTGGGACAAAAATAGATATTATAGATCTAGCTTTGGGAACCATCTGCGAACAAAAATTGTTATTGTAGATCTAGCTTTGGGAACCATCTGCGAACAAAAATTGTTATTGTAGATCTAGCTTTGGGAACCATCTGCGAACAAAAATTGTTATTGTAGATCTAGCTTTGGGGAACCTTCCGAGACATAAGTAGGTTATATAAATCTAGCTTTTGGGAACGATCCGAGATATAAGTTGCGATTACAGATTTAGCTTTGAGAAATCATCTGGGACAGAAATACTTGAAAAAAAGATATCTTTTGAAAGATCTACGTGTCACTTGAGTTGACATGGGGTAAAGAAAGAAATTACTTCTTCAGGTGTGGCACCAACTGGTTTAGACGATCACGCCTTTTAAGCCATCAAATTATGCAAGGCGGCATATATGGAGTCATCCTTATATGACCACCAGCTAAGCACAATGCTATAATTTACAATTGTGGAAGTGAACTCTCTGTGAGGCTAATTACACCCTCACTAACTCTTGAAATCATCCACACACTTCCAGGGACTCTCCCTGTGGTGAAACGATGAGAAACCCAGCATTGCACACTAAGCTTGGAGGAGTCACTTGAGCCCCAGACGTACTTGTGGCTTTTACCTGGTTGGCTGTATGAATGAGTATGTCACTGTGGACCCATGATAAGCAGGGGGGAGCTGAGAAGTGGGCTCTGTATAAAACGTGGCAATTCCTTGGGAGAGCCCAGAACCAGAGCACAGTATTTTAGCTCTGTATATTTAAAGAATCCCTTGGATGGCGGGGAATGCACAGTATGTCTTGCGCTTCTTCTTTCTAACTTGGGGTCAGAGTGGCTAAGATGTTTGGCGTCCGCCTCGAATTCTAGAGGTACCAGGTTCGATTCCCAGTAGAGGGAATATAAAATATGTTAATATTTTTTTCATAATTAGTGGTCCTAATGATGTAATACTCCCCCCCCCCCCCTGTTCTCATGGGTAGTGAGATCGGATGCCTAGCCTTCATGGATATGGCCTAAAAAATAGAAGGTCTCGTATGCAAGTTGTACACGTTAAAAATCCCACGGCAGTTGGAAATCGTAAAGAGCAGGCCATAAGGCCGCTACCCTAGCAACATTTAAAAATTAGAAACTTACCCACCAAATATATTTATAGAATGTGTGCAACCTACATACACACATTGGGATTTTCACCAGAGCTACTGAATTCCTCCTTGTGCGATCTAAAGGAGATCGGAGCACTGATGTAGTTTTCCGTGTGAAATGAAGATAGTCCTTTAAACCAAACTTGGGACCAGACGTGATGATTCTTTAAATGCAAGCCAAGCCGGATAAAATAGAGCTCATGACTTAAGATCAACACGTTTCAGAATGGCAGATAAGCCACAGGGAAAGCTTAGATATACTGTGTAGATAATACCAAGGTGTCTTCAACTTGGTATTGGCTGAAAAACAGCGCGAAGCTCAGCAGCCCTAGTTCAACAGCAATAACAACAAAACATACGATTATTTTGTTCTCCATAATATGTGTTGCTCAGGTTCTCTTTGGTCATGGTTTTAGATTCTCGTGTAGTTTCCAGGGATCTCTGGAAAGACAGAAAGAATATGACTACTGTTGCTTCCTCTTGCATGTCGTAAGAGACATGCGGTTGTGCTTTGTCAAATAAACTGCTACAGAAACTGTCACTGCATGAGCATATGAATATCTTGGCGTATGCTTCCTGTAAAAGGGGGGGGGGGGGCAGTTCCTGTGGTAGCTCATGATCTAGAAAGCTGTCCGGTGATTTCATGATGTAGAAAGCTGTCTGGTGATCTCATGATCTAGAAAGCTGTCTGGTGATCTCATGATCTAGAAAGCTGTCTGGTGATCTCATGATCTAGAAAGCTGTCTGATGATTTCATGATCTAGAAAGCTGTCTGATGGTCTCATGATCTAGAAAGCTGTCTGTGATCTCATGATCTAGAAAGCTGTCTGGTGATCTCATGATCTAGAAAGCTGTCTGGTGATCTCATGATCTAGAAAGCTGTCCGGTGATTTCATGATCTAGAAAGCTGTCTGGTGATTTCATGATCTAGAAAGCTGCCTGATGGTCTCGTGATCTAGAAATCTGTCTGGTGATCTCATGATCTAGAAAGCTGTCTGATGGTCTCATGATCAAGAAAGCTGTCTGGTGGTCTCATGATCTAGAAAGCTGTCTGGTGATCTCATGATCTAGAAAGCTGTCTGGTGATCTCATGATCTAGAAAGCTGTCTGGTGATCTCATGATCTAGAAAGCTGTCTGGTGATATCATGATCTAGAAAGCTTTCTGGTGATCTCATGATCTAGAAATCTGTCTGGTGATATCATGATCTAGAAATCTGTCTGCTGATCTCATGCTCCAGAAAAATGTCTGATGGTTTCTTGATCTAGAAAACTGATTGTCTAATGATCTAGAAAGCTGTCTGATGGTCCCTTCCCCAATGATGCACTTATGCTCGAAAAAAAAAAGTTTCCTAATTGCCTTATTGATTTACCGTGTCACATAATCATTAAAAATAATATTATTATCAAAAGTAGTAGCGTTAATGAAACAAAAATGTGGCACGAGGCCACATCAACCAAGATAGAGAGATTTCACATTTGTAAGCAGGCCACATGATGAGCCAGAAAGCTGTATGTTGATCTCATGATCCAGAAAGCTGTCTGATGATCTCATGATCTAGAAAGCTGTATGATGATCTCATGATCTAGAAAGCTGTCTGGTGATCTCGTGATCTAGAAAGCTGTCTGGTGATCTCATGATATAGAAAGCTGTATGATGATCTCATGATCTACAAAGCTGTCTGCTGATCTCGTGCTCCAGAAAAATGTCTGATGGTTTCTTGATCTAGAAAACTGATGATCTCATGATCTAGAAAACTGTATGATGATCTCATGATCTAGAAAGCTGTCTGGTGATCTCATGATCTAGAAAGCTGTATGATGATCTCATGATCTGGAAAGCTGTCTGGTGATCTCATGATCTAGAAAACTGTATGATGATCTCATGATCTAGAAAGCTGTCTGGTGATCTCATGATCTAGAAAGCTGTCTGGTGATCTCATGATCTAGAAAGCTGTCTGCTGATCTCGTGCTCCAGAAAAATGTCTGATGGTTTCTTGATCTAGAAAACTGATGATCTCATGATCTAGAAAGCTGTATGATGATCTCATGATCTAGAAAGCTGTCTGGTGATCTCATGATCTAGAAAGCTGTCTGATGGTCTCATGATAAAGAAAGCTGTCTGGTGATCTCATGATCTAGAAAGCTGTCTGCTGATCTCGTGCTCCAGAAAAATGTCTGATGGTTTCTTGATCTAGAAAACTGATAGTCTAATGATCTAGAAAGCTGTCTGATGGTCCCATCCCCAAGAAATGCAGACTGATGCACTTATGCTCGAAATAAAAGTTTCCTAATTGCCTTATTGATTTACTGTGTCACATAATCATAAAAATAACATTATTATTATCAAAAGTAGTAGCGTTAGTGAAACAAAACAAATGTGATCTCAAGTTGGAAACAAGAAACAAAGTGAAGGATGAGAAGGATATATGGGTATCTCTTCCAAAACCTGTACTAAGAATAAAATGGTTGGTTGATAAGAAACAGAATCAAATGTAAACGGACACATCGCAACCAACGTCCTTTTCAGGACGAACGTGGAAGAAGAAGAAATGTCTCGCCAACTTAAATGACTGTGTCCTGATAAACATTTAACAACATTGTGATACCAACAAAATATTGTTAGGTAGATCTACCGAATAACGTTTTCTTCAAGTAATTAAAGTAATATATTTATTTTCTTATGTGCTTATGTATGGTTGCCTTCATGATTTATTCTCTCAGATCTTGAATTGAAGTATGGTAAGGTTTATTAAAAGCCAAACGGGTACGGGTGACTGAAAAATGTTGGAAACCCCTAACGTAGCATTTTATTTACGCCAAAGTTCTTCTGTAATAACAATTAGGCACAACTTTGTGTCGGTTGCGAGAAGAGGCAAAGTTGTAAATGCAACTGCATCCGCCAGTGCATTATGCGTGTGTTCGTGCGTGCGGGAAATAGAGAAAAATGTATGAGCACGTGAATGTTAGTCAGGTTGTTTGTGTTAATCCGCCTCTTTATAAATATTGATATAAGTGTGTGCAGCATGTTTCCTGGATCAGGTGTTAACATCTCTAGATATGTTATTGTTAAAATTACAAGTTTTTGTGGCACTGTGGCAACAACTACTGCTCAGTTACGTTGCAACACAATCTTTTTTTTTTCTTTCTCTACACAACAGGCGAACAAAGGACTTATGTTGTTGTTTTCGATCCAGCGACGCGTGGGCTTTAGCCCTTCAGCCCAATAACATGCTGGGGTTCCTGTGGACTTTCCTTCCCACCCACGCAGAAGCCAGACGCCTGTGCCATCTCAGCTCCTTCCCATCCACAGAGAGTTTAAGGACTCATGTATGATAAAGGCCGGTCGTTATTAGTCTTCTTCTTCATCATCATCATCATCATCTTTTTCTTCTTCTCTCCTTCACTGCAGCTTGTCTACTTGCAGGAAACCTGCACCAAACATTCATGTACTCTTGCAGTGGTTGTTTCCCCTAGCAATGTCTTTTACATGATGAGATTGCCAGCCCGATGCCCAACATCATATTGTTGCCATCTGTGGTGAAGTGGGATGTTATAAATATTTATAGGGGACTTAGTGTACTGACTGAGATCAGCTGTGAAGGTATCTATATCTAATAAGAGTAGTGTATTATAGATAACCTTACTTGCTGCCACATATGTATACCTCAGTCAGAATTATTCTGGAATAGTGTGATGACTACGTTATATGTCTAGGGTATGTGTATGATGAAGTGTAAGTCATAACAACAACAGACAGATAAACAATTTAATTTATTCCACCACACTTGACAACACTGTGACACTCACATACATAAAACACTCTACGAGGATATCTTAAAGGAGTCACTGATAACTTTTCAAATAACAATATGTATTCAGTGCTGTCATGAATGTATATGTGTCCTGATTCAAATACAAAGGGAACCAGGAATCACAATCAATTTTAATTACAAGTTATATGTACAGAATTTATTAATATGAATCTTGTAGTGACATATATTATTAATAGTATCCTATGTGTGTCAGTTGTGTAGTAGTAATATGAGGTAATACTGGTTTTGTTTTGTTCAAGCTCTGTTGGTATTTGTCATCATGACTTCAATAGTTTGTCTTTGTTGGAACTAGTATTGGAGATGTTCTCAGTTCCTGGCATTAAAACAATTAAATTCCCCTCTTAATTTTATTTTTACAATGTCATTTTAAGATGGGGGGTACATAATGTTGAGCTCCATGGCCACACTCTCTTATCTTTCGTGATGACTGCAGTAAAAGACTCCTCTGCTCGATTACTTTAATGAGTTCTGGAGCCACCCCACTGGTTGCTATATGGACCAAGGAGTATGCTGTCCACCTCTGGCTTCAGCAAAGCTCTGACCAGGTGCTGCTCAATAACTTTAAGACCACGGTCCCTGAAACAAGAAGGTTGTACCTTCTACGTCAGAACTAATTTACACTCTATTTCTACACTGAGCACAATACATCACAAACATTGAGTTCAGAGCGTTAGGCCAACTGTCAGCTTCATCTGAAATACTTTATACCAGTATTTCCCTCCCTAATGGTTACCACGCCTCTGCAATTCCAGCATTATTTCTGTCTAGTCAATAATCTAGGTGTCAGTGTACTGTTTGGCCATTCCATGCAGTTTTACTTTCCTCCGACACCTTCTGTTCAGGCTGGAGTACCATAGGCTTTACATCATGTTCGCTACTGAACTACACATATATACAGACATAAATTATCAATTTACATTCAATTTTCATTAAAAGATATTGAATATTTCAAGCTTACCACAATTTATAGAAATAATAAACAGTTTCGTTGACTGGCAATGAATATAGCACAACTCCGATCTGCCGATGTCCCAGGCTTTATTTTATAAAAAATATACACTGGTGCTCAACGCACTGCTTCTTAGTAGGTTTATTACAAGATGTGGCAATGAACAGACGCTCTGAATTGAGTATATTCGCAGCTCTACCCAATCAAACCATGTCTACACATCTTTTCAAAAAAAATACTCCTTTTCACGTTTCCCCTGACAAAACAAGATAGTATTTATAGCCTGACCAATCGTGTTTAGTCTTACATTTGTGGCGCTCCAATCAAATAGGAGTTAACATGGTAGGCTATTTCTGTAACGTAATGTTTTTTCAAACACGTTATAAAAAAATTTTATGAGCAGAAATGATTTCATGCTGTCAGGCACCCCCACTATTTTATTTTGGCCATAACTTGGTAATTCCTAGACTATTTGCGTAACGTTTTACATATTCTATGTCAGCAAACCCTAAGGAACCCAAATATACGAATTTAATGGAGCCAATATGCATTTTCTTCTAGGATAGTCGTGCGGTCTGTCATGTTTTCAAACGTAAACCAGTATATTGTCATAATTCCCAATAAGCGTTTTTCAGGATTTTAAAACCTAACTCTGGTATGGGTAGGGTTTTTATCACTGTCGATTTGAAATAAAGTTAGTGCATGTGGCCTTACACGCGTGATGGCAGCAATTGTATATCGCGCGACGCGTGTTTAGTATTGCATGCTTCCTGCCTTCATTCGCCCCTCTCTCTCTCTCCTGCTTTATCTGTCTTTTAGTTACGCCGTGTATAAAATGGAATGAATGAAATATTAAATTTAGGTCATTGATCAGCTTGCGTATCTCAAGGTTTTTCCAAGAAATACAGTACACGTTTCATTGAAGAAAGCGTGCAGCGACACAGTAAGCTTTTACTATCAACGTGAAAGCGTTACAATTTGCCGACGAAGTAGAAAACAAGGGGGATTTCGAGTACAGTCATTGTGACAGCACTGTTCTTTACCATTCTTCTTTCCTTTTATTAAATTTATTTGTTAGGCTTTACATTTACGTTTTAATTTCTATATGGGGATTAGAATAATTCACGACATCTCCCCTCTTAAAACAGACATTATATGTCAGTCCTTTATTCTATATACACATAGAGAAATTTATTATTATTTCTGGGGTTTACGGTGATTCTCATCACACGGATGGCGGCTTAAAAAATCCGCTCCCAAATTTGTTTTTCCAGATATATACTCAATGCTAAAATTATATGGAGCCAAAAGTAAGGACCATCGGAGTAACCTAGAGTTCTCATGCCTAGCCTGTGCTAGAAACGATAAAGGTTTGTGATCCGTTTGCAACTTAAATGCCTTCCCATACAGATAAATATTGAATTTCTTTATTGCCCATATTACTGCAAGACATTCTTTTTCGCTAGTTGAGTAGTTGATTTCAGCTTTATTCAACTTTCTGCTAGCATATGCCACTGGGCTTAATTCCCCATCCAATGCATCTGATTTCTGTAGTAGAGTTGCACCTAACCCAATATTACTGGCATCCGTCCTTACTATGAATTCTTGACTTAAGTCAGGTAATTTCAAAATAGGTTTACTTGTGAGCTTTTCCTTCAATTCTTGGTAAGCCATTTCACATTGTGGTGTCCATGTAATGCGATCTGGATGTCCTTTACGTGTCAAATCAGTTAACGGTGCACATATGGAATTAAAGTTTTTGATATACTTCTGGTAGAAACCACATAATGAGACAAAGGATCTCACGTCCTTCTTGGTTTGTGGTCTCGGGGCTTTCTTTAGTTTCTCTAAATTCTTTGGGTCAGGGGTCATGTTTCCCTGATAAACTGTGTGTCCCAAAAATTCCAATTCTTTACATCCAACGCAACATTTGGTTGGTCGGGCTGTTAAATTTGCTTCCCTAAGTCGATTAAACAGCATATTCAGAGAGTCAATGTGTTCCTCAAATGTTTCTGTTGCTATAAGGATATCATCCATGAAATTTGTTATATATGGATTATTCAGAGGGTCCAATAATTTTCTCATCATTCTAGAGAAGACACTAGGCGCATTCTTCAATCCAAATGGCAATCTATTAAACTCATAGTGTCCTTCTGAGGTACTAAAAGCTAGGTATGGTCTAACCTCAGGCTTTACTGGAATCTGATAATATCCTTTACTCAGATCCACTTTTGAGAAATATTTAGCTTTATTTAGTCTGGCAAACAGCTGATTTGTATCCGGCAATGGATCCACCTGTCCTTCTGTAATAGCATTCAGTCTCCTGTAATCTATACAGAGTCTATGTTCTCCAGAGGGCTTCCTTAAGAGTACAACACCGGAACTATACGAAGATTCACTGTGCGAAATAATTCCTTCCTTCAACAGATAGTCTATCTCTTCCTTCAAACCTTTCTCCTTAGCAAACGGAATCGAATATGGTTTCATACAGACAGGTGTGGGGTCTATCAGTTTCATATCATATTCCAATAGGTTTGTATGCCCTGGTCGGTCTGTTAACACCTCTGCATGATTATTCAGAACCTGTTGCACTCTCTCTTTCTGAGTTTTCGTTAAATGTGTACTGATTTTCACCTGTGCTGCTGTCTCACAGGGGTGTAATGGATATTCAAATGATGAAAGTGGTTCCTTTTTCATCTCCATGGCGATGGACAAGGTCAACAAGTGTGTCTCTTCCTGATGTTCTCTTTCCAAATATTTCTTCAGGAGATTCACATGATAGATTTTTTCTTTCCCCTTCTTATCTATCTTATAATTTGTTCTAGACACCTTCTCTAAAACTGTATATGGACCTTGCCATCCAATCTGTAACTTATTCTGACTCCCGGGGAGAAGAAGCAGTACCTTCTCTCCCACAGCCAAATCTCTGTCTTTCGCCTTCCTGTTATAATAGGCAGCATGTTTCTTCCTGGCTTGTTTCAAATTTTCATTGGCAAGTTTCCAGCCAGTTTTTAAACGAGTGGTCAGCTCATTCACATATTGGTATGAAGATGTAATGTTTTCCTCTGCCTTTTCATCAGTCCACGTTCTTAACAAAGCTACATATGGCCCTTTAATTTTGTGAACCTATTTGTCCATGCACCGGTATGGTCTCTTCCACTCGAAGCTCTATAGTGATGATTTTTCTTCCCAGAATTATCATGCATAAAACGACCGCTACCAATTTTTCTTTTGGGGCTTTCTCCCCACTTAAAATTCTTGAGGAGAGATTTCCTCTCTACATCCTCTTCCTCCAGTTTGTTTAAGTCCGATTGAGGGATTTTCGGCTTATCCTGGGGTAAGACATCTTTTTGCACTCTCCGCATAGGGGCCATTGTAAAACAGTTAAGTGAAGCTTGTCCGTGAAAAGGGGCTTCCCATTCCATTTGGTCCACTTTATCAAATCTATTTTTCTTTTTATTATCAGGCCTAATTTTGCCCCGTGGCGTGTCCAGGTCCTGATCAATGTTCCCACTTGTGGGTGTTCCCTCATGTGCTATGCTACACCTTTCTACAAAATTCTCAATGTCCCATCTTGCTTTGGGCCAATAATAATTGTGAGCCACCTTTTGAATGATGGTACCTATCTTCTCATGGTCCCCATCTGGTTTCACATGTAGGCTCCTTATTAAGTCTGCCCTATATCTTTTAGGAAGTACCAGCTGTCCCTGACCTTTGGATCTAGCTCCAGTCTTCCTATACATCAACTTGTTTTTCATGTAAAAATCTCCCTTGCCTGGAGTTGTATGACAAGTTGACAATTTTCTGAAACAAGGCTTGAGTGTTTTATCCCCAGCCTGTGCCTTCCTCATCTCTTCTGGAGTGGTATCCAACATAATATCCTCCTCCTGTCTTGAGGTCGACCTGACCTGAAGGGTGGCCATATACACAGGTTTCCTTCTGCAATAGTCAGTGTCATGATTGTTCATCTTACAATTCTTACACCACCTTTTTCCTTGGTTGAAAGATTTTCTTTCATCATATTTCCTTTCATCGAATTGTGGGATTTTATTTTTATTTTCATACCGTGGCCTATCAAATTGGTGTTTACCTTTGTTTTGATCCCTAGGATCAAATTTATTAAAGTTCTGTGGTGCCCTAAAGTTATCCACCTGTTTCTTTTTATTACCTGTTACCTCTGCTTGAGCTGCTTGATACCTTTCAGCAACATTTAGCAACTCACCCAGCCTCTCTGCACCTTGTTCCATGAGAAACTTTCTCAGGCCTGGAGCCATGGACTCTCTTAATTGCTCTATAAGGACCATTTCCTTAAGATCTTGGGTTTTCCCCAGAGAAGTCCATTTCTCCAAGTATGTCTCTATTCGTGCAGAGAACTGGTGATAGGTTTCACCTAACAGTAGTTTAGCATTCCTAAATTTTTTCCTATAGAATTCTGCATTCTTTTCATATCTTAACAAAAGAGCCTGCTTTAGCATGTCATAATTTTCCTGATCACTTCTGCTCATTTTTGCAAAAACTTCATAAGCTGCCCCACGAAGTCCTTGAGATAACTTTAAGCTCCACCTTTCTCTCTCTAACCCATACGTGGTAGCTAATAGTTCATACCTATTTAGATAGCTCTCTATATCATCGTCTTTCTCAACAAAATGATCTAAATGAAAATTCATAGCTGAGGTTGAGGCTCCCTGGCTAGCAGTGGCATCAGAGGCAAAGGGACTGGCACCATTTTCAGGAGCATGGCCTTGAAACTCAAACTCCCTTAGTCTTAACTCATGTTCCCTTTGTAATCTCTTCTCCTCCTTTTCTGCTTCCCTCTCTGCAGTCAATCTTCTTTCTTCTGCTTCCAATTTCTTAGCCTCTTTGTCAGCCTCAATCTGCAACCTCTTAGCCTCAGCCTCAATCTGCAACCTCTTAGTCTCAGCCTCTAATTTTCTTTCGGCCTCTTTTTCTAATCTTCTTTCTTTCCGTTCAATATATTTGTCACATTCAGCAGTGACATAAGAAATCATAATTTGCCCGTCCATTCCTAACTCTTTCGCAGTCTGTACAGCAGCAGATCGAAATTTTGCCAGGTCGGCCATTGTCTAACAGATAAATGTCTAAAATATGCAACTAAACAATTTTATCTATGACTAATTAACTTAGGACAACACAGGCACTGTGAGCTCAACCTTATTTATTTTCACCCAAGGATACCTTTTAATTCTTATTATTCCCTGAAGTGAATTACCCCCAATATTTGTAATAGGGAAAGATTCAAAATCCCGAGAGCGAGACCCCAATATATGTGGTGAAGTGGGATGTTATAAATATTTATAGGGGACTTAGTGTACTGACTGAGATCAGCTGTGAAGGTATCTATATCTAATAAGAGTAGTGTATTATAGATAACCTTACTTGCTGCCACATATGTATACCTCAGTCAGAATTATTCTGGAATAGTGTGATGACTACGTTATATGTCTAGGGTATGTGTATGATGAAGTGTAAGTCATAACAACAACAGACAGATAAACAATTTAATTTATTCCACCACACTTGACAACACTGTGACACTCACATACATAAAACACTCTACGAGGATATCTTAAAGGAGTCACTGATAACTTTTCAAATAACAATATGTATTCAGTGCTGTCATGAATGTATATGTGTCCTGATTCAAATACAAAGGGAACCAGGAATCACAATCAATTTTAATTACAAGTTATATGTACAGAATTTATTAATATGAATCTTGTAGTGACATATATTATTAATAGTATCCTATGTGTGTCAGTTGTGTAGTAGTAATATGAGGTAATACTGGTTTTGTTTTGTTCAAGCTCTGTTGGTATTTGTCATCATGACTTCAATAGTTTGTCTTTGTTGGAACTAGTATTGGAGATGTTCTCAGTTCCTGGCATTAAAACAATTAAATTCCCCTCTTAATTTTATTTTTACAATGTCATTTTAAGATGGGGGGTACATAATGTTGAGCTCCATGGCCACACTCTCTTATCTTTCGTGATGACTGCAGTAAAAGACTCCTCTGCTCGATTACTTTAATGAGTTCTGGAGCCACCCCACTGGTTGCTATATGGACCAAGGAGTATGCTGTCCACCTCTGGGCTTCAGCAAAGCTCTGACCAGGTGCTGCTCAATAACTTTAAGACCACGGTCCCTGAAACAAGAAGGTTGTACCTTCTACGTCAGAACTAATTTACACTCTATTTCTACACTGAGCACAATACATCACAAACATTGAGTTCAGAGCGTTAGGCCAACTGTCAGCTTCATCTGAAATACTTTATACCAGTATTTCCCTCCCTAATGGTTACCACGCCTCTGCAATTCCAGCATTATTTCTGTCTAGTCAATAATCTAGGTGTCAGTGTACTGTTTGGCCATTCCATGCAGTTTTACTTTCCTCCGACACCTTCTGTTCAGGCTGGAGTACCATAGGCTTTACATCATGTTCGCTACTGAACTACACATATATACAGACATAAATTATCAATTTACATTCAATTTTCATTAAAAGATATTGAATATTTCAAGCTTACCACAATTTATAGAAATAATAAACAGTTTCGTTGACTGGCAATGAATATAGCACAACTCCGATCTGCCGATGTCCCAGGCTTTATTTTATAAAAAATATACACTGGTGCTCAACGCACTGCTTCTTAGTAGGTTTATTACAAGATGTGGCAATGAACAGACGCTCTGAATTGAGTATATTCGCAGCTCTACCCAATCAAACCATGTCTACACATCTTTTCAAAAAAAATACTCCTTTTCACGTTTCCCCTGACAACACAAGATAGTCTTTATAGCCTGACCAATCGTGTTTAGTCTTACATTTGTGGCGCTCCAATCAAATAGGAGTTAACATGGTAGGCTATTTCTGTAACGTAATGTTTTTTCAAACACGTTATAAAAAAATTTTATGAGCAGAAATGATTTCATGCTGTCAGGCACCCCCACTATTTTATTTTGGCCATAACTTGGTAATTCCTAGACTATTTGCGTAACGTTTTACATATTCTTTGTCAGCAAACCCTAAGGAACCCAAATATACGAATTTAATGGAGCCAATATGCATTTTCTTCTAGGATAGTCGTGCGGTCTGTCATGTTTTCAAACGTAAACCAGTATATTGTCATAATTCCCAATAAGCGTTTTTCAGGATTTTAAAACCTAACTCTGGTATGGGTAGGGTTTTTATCACTGTCGATTTGAAATAAAGTTAGTGCATGTGGCCTTACACGCGTGATGGCAGCAATTGTATATCGCGCGACGCGTGTTTAGTATTGCATGCTTCCTGCCTTCATTCGCCCCTCTCTCTCTCTCCTGCTTTATCTGTCTTTTAGTTACGCCGTGTATAAAATGGAATGAATGAAATATTAAATTTAGGTCATTGATCAGCTTGCGTATCTCAAGGTTTTTCCAAGAAATACAGTACACGTTTCATTGAAGAAAGCGTGCAGCGACACAGTAAGCTTTTACTATCAACGTGAAAGCGTTACAATTTGCCGACGAAGTAGAAAACAAGGGGGATTTCGAGTACAGTCATTGTGACAGCACTGTTCTTTACCATTCTTCTTTCCTTTTATTAAATTTATTTGTTAGGCTTTACATTTACGTTTTAATTTCTATATGGGGATTAGAATAATTCACGACACCATCTTACATGAGGGTTGGAATGGAAAAAAGTTATGGTGTCTGCCTCTTATTCTAAAGGTACCGGGTTCGCTCCCAGTACAGAGAATAATTTTGATGGAAATTGTTCTTTTTTTTTGTTAGAACCAGCGGTTGCTAATGATGTTATACTCTCCCTTGGTCTCCTGGGTAATGAGATCGGATGTCTAGCCTTCTCGGATAATGGTGAAAAAAATAGGAAGTCCCATGTGCAGGTTTCGCACGTTAAAAATCCCTCGACAGCTGGAAATCGTTAAGAATAGGCCATACGGCAGCTGCCCTGGCAAGATTTAAAAATTAGGAAACCTACCCACCACAAAAACATATATATATATATATATATATATATATATATATATATATATATATATATATATATATATATATATATATATATATATATATATATATAATGTGTGATTCCTGTAAACACACTTTGGGATCCTCGTCGGTGGTACGGAGTTCGTGCACTGTGCTGAGATCCTCTCTGTGTGATCTAATGAAGGAGATCAGAGCACTGATGAAGTTGTCCGTGTCCAGCGACGATGGTCCTGACAACCAAACCAAACCAAACCAAACCAAGCCAAACCAAGCATGAGGGAGCAGCAGGTATATTCTTCTTTGTTTGAGACCTATTAAGACTATACGTTATTAATTTCAGTGTTAAATTAAATCAAAGTCTTCAATTTGGTACTGTTTGTTCCCGTCTGACTGTTTACGTAGCGTAGAGCTACTACTGCAGCTTTTGTTCGGGGAGTTTCTGTAGCAATCTCTTATACATGTTGAGGTTCCCATCCAAATGACCAACTTAATGTTAGTGACATCTTACTGATGTAACGGTTGTCATAGTCTTTCTTTGCTTCATCAGATACCTCTAGAGACAACAGGATATCACAAGCTTAAATATTCTTGTCTTTGTATGTCGTCTGTCTCTCTCACTGTTACTTATCGTCTGTTCATTACTGTTGCATATGTGCTTCTCAGAAACTTTTGTTTTCAAAAGGACATGAATTCCGAGATTCTACAGTTCGGTATAAGAACTTAATGCTGTTTTTCGAATAAATGTTTTTACCTAAAAGCATAAACCAAGATTGCACTTTGATAAACACCACTACACAATGTAGAAACATGCATGTATCTGGGTAGCAATATAGACAAAGCTGGAGTGACAGACTAATCAGAATAATGATACAAAGGGCAAGAAAAGCTTTCATCGCCCTGGGAAATGCATGAAAATCAAAAGAAATCAAGTCTAACACGAGAAGCAGATTGTTCAACTCAAATGTCAAGTCAGTCCTATTGTCTGGTTCTGCCAAGTCAGTCATATTGTCTGGAGCAATAAAAACCTCAACCAAAAAGTTGCAGACTTTCATAAATGGATGCTTGCTTAGACCAGAAGAATTGAAGCAGTACGACAAGGCCACCAACGTGGAACTGAAGACAAGAACCAGATAAGTGTCAGTGGGACTGGTGATAAGAACCAGATAAGTGTCAGTGGAACTGGTGATGAGAACCAGATAAGTGTCAGTGGGACTGGTGATGGGAACCAGATAAGTGTCAGTGGAACTGAAGACAAGAACCAGATAAGCTTTAGTGGGACTGGTGATGAGAACCAGATAAGTGTCAGTGGGACTGGTGATGAGAACCAGATAAGTGTCAGTGGAACTGGTGATGAGAACCAGATAAGTGTCAGTGGAACTGGTGATGAGAAGAGACGCTGGCCATGGATTCGACATGCATTGAGGAAATCTGTTGATAGCATTACAAGGCAGTCCTTGTTCTGGAATCCCGCACGAAGGCTTTTTAATCGGCTGGCGTCAAAATATTCGTTTTTTATCTTTTTTTTCTTCACAATTTTCATCTTGCAACACTGGCCTACAATCTAATAGCCAGATACGTGATTCAGAATAAAGTAAGTTACCTTCATAACCGTGACGCAGAGTTGATTATATTTTTAACAAAGGGGAGATCTTTAGTTTAATTACATTAACGCCCATTTGGCTCTTTAATCCAATTACTTTGGCACTAATTTTGTCACGTACTTGTAAGAAGTGTTTCCCAAAGTGTATTATGCGTACCTCTGATGGTACACTAAAGAGGTTCCATGGGGTACACAGCAGGATTTTTAAATTTTACTTTATCATATTTTTTTTAGCTGCAGAAAAGAGTTTATTATAATTTAATATATGACAGGGTTACACCGGTAAGACAAAACTCTCATAAGGGGTATGCGATTGTTGTGAGTTTGGGAAGCACTGCTTGTAAACATCGTAGAATGGTCCGGAAAATTAAAACATTGGCCATGTCTCGTACCAAGCGACGCCATTGTCTTGGCATACATTCATCTCCTTGGTGACAAAAATTCAAAAATAAAAAAAATCCAGAATCGTCGCCCTAAGTGATAAACAAAACTAACGGATAAACCCACCAGATGAAAGGAACAACAGCTTGATTCAACTAGATATACTAGCAGAAATAATGATGGCGTGAAAACCTCGGCGGAATGCAAACAAATCAGCTCAAAACAAAGAAATTTAATGACAGAAGCTACAGCTTCAATAAGTAATACGTATAAGAATAACGAATACATGGAAAGACTTTGAGCTGATGCTCGGGTAGGATGACTTGGCATGTGTTTGTTGAAGGCCTAAGATCCTTAGGGAACTAAAAGGTGATGATGGTGGCTTAGCTAAATGGTGATGATGGTCGCTTAGCTAAATTGTGATGATGATGGTGGCTTAGCTAAAAGGTGATAATGGTGGCTTAGCTAAATGGTGGTGATGATGGTGGCTTAGCTAAGTGGTGATGATGATGGTGGCTTAGCTAAAGGGTGATGATGGTGGCTTAGCTAAATGGTGATGATGATGGTGCCTTAGCTAAATTGTGATGATGGTGGTTTAGCTAAATGGTGATGATGATGGTGGCTTAGCTAAAGGGTGATGGTAGTGGCTTAGCTAAAGGGTGATGATGATGGTTTAGCTAAATGGTGATGATGATGGTGGCTTAGCTAAAAGGTGATAATGGTGGCTTAGCTAAATGGTGGTGATGATGGTGGCTTAGCTAAATGGTGATGATGATGGTGGCTTAGCTAAAGGGTGATGATGGTGGCTTAGCTAAATGGTGATGATGATGGTGGCTTAGCTAAAGGGTGATGATGGTGGCTTAGCTAAAGGGTGATGATGATGGCTTTAGGACAGTGAAAGACAATGTTAATTAAAGTTTCCAGAAAATGCCATGACTCTGGCCAATACACCATACACACGCTCTCCCCACGACGCTTTGAAGCATATGTGACAATACAATGACAATATAAGTGAGTGAATTAAATTGATTAATGAATGAGATGAATTTAATTGAATGATTGATGAATTAGGATGATGATGTTGAATGACGGTGAATAAATAAATGAATGAATGAATGGATGAATGAATGAATGGATCTTATGTTTTCGCTTCTTAAGGAGTATGCCCGCAATGATGTTGTATGGTGATGAAAAATGAAGATAAAGGATAAATGATGATGACTGATATGACTGATGATGGCATATGATGAATATGCTGTTATACCCATTTTTCTTGACCATCGGCACATAGGGGGTGATGAAGTCAAATGCATCATGATCGGATGGGAAAAGGAGAATGATGCCTATACATGAAATGATCATGGGATATAGCCGTGGTTGTGTATGAAATGCAATTACGAATGTGACACAATGATGATGGTTAGACTCCCGCCCTATGCTTAAACCTCACCTTAGTCGCATTCAAGGACATGCCTGATGGAGGTTTTATTTTTTCTGTGTCTCCAGGCAACCACGCGGTCAAAATTGACGTAAAGAAAAAAAAAAGAATGAAAACAATCGGTTAAAAAACATAACCAAACAAAAACTTAAATTAGATAATGACCTTACGGACAGAAACTTGAGGCAGATAATCAAGATTTGTATTTAGAGAGTTTGAGAAAGATGATGCGACATTCGTGGAGAGAACTTTTAGAAATGAGTATTACTTTTTTTTTAAATGAGTAAATTAATAATCGACAGCCTTTAACAAACTGATGATGATTCACACACACACAACACACATGATTGACACATACACAGAAACACATGTGATGTTCTAAATGAACTAGATCGATGATGACGAACAGAACAAAATGGAGAAAAAGTATGATGAAAAGAAACAAATTAGACAAATGATGATGAAGGAGAGAAATTATCACGCTTTTGATGATTGAAAGGAAGAATATGTTGAATTAAACAACAGATGTGACATAAAACAGGTCAAGGTAGTCCCATAGCATTTACTACCGTAGGGGAGGGAAGTGTTAGAGACTTCACTATATTAGGTCCAGCATCAACAGGTGACCAGGTCACTTCCTCGCTGCCTTTTCCTTCCCTAACTCAAGAGAAAAGTCAGGTACCCAGTTACATCTGGATAGACTGCAGCGAAATGATACTGTGAATCGAACCCGGTACCTGTGTCGCGAGAGACTAACACTCTTACCACTCTGCCAATCGGACGCTCGAGGAAGACACAAAGAAGGACAATTTTTTTAAAAATGAACATAGTAGAAGTTTAGGAAACAGAACACACTTTGAGAAAGAAAGACATAAAGTAGAATAAGAAAAAAGAATCATAGAGACAAAAAGAAAGAACAGAGTACAGTAACAAAATGACATTTCAGAAAGTAAGCGAAGAAAGAAAGAACGAATCAATCAATGAAAAAAGTAGACACAAAAGGCTACATCGAACGCAAAATATTTCAACCTTAGAACAGACCTACAAAAAAGACACCACATGCGCCAATACTGCATGAACAGTGTCTGTTAAGACAATACTTAGTTGCAAAGGAGCTTTGTTCTATGTAACATCTCAGGGGCGCCTTGAACACGTTCGTCTGTTAACTCTCTAACCCACGTTACAGGGAGATCAGAGGAAGGAGGAAATAAGTACAGAGAAGTCTTGGATAAACCGTAACTTAGGAAGCGATAAACCACAAATGCATTAAAGAAATAGTGAAACTTTTCCCTTAGTCAAATTCGTATAAAATATATTTTGGTTGCAATGGTAAACAATGACGTGAGATTAATAAGTCTAGTTTAGCTATTTTCTCACTACTTCAACAAATGTTTGTATAAACATTTTTCATATGTATGATCATTTTTTTGACTGAAGTGTGTATTATGTTTTCTATGGTCAAAGGGACATAATCCGAGTTATCGAAACTACAATTTTTTAGGAGTTTGCCTTCTCTTGTATAAGACACTTCGGATCTATAATTTTCTTGACGAAGCGGTGACCACAACTCCTTATTTGGTAGTAACCTTTAAACTATGCGTGGTAGATGTCTGGAAAAACCTTTCTTAACGCTTCTTTTTCATTGACCATTAAAAGGCCGGCGACTCCTGTGTAAGACTTTTATCTCGATATGTTCTTAGAATCGGGGGGTCTTATCAGTGAACGGGCCAACTCAGAGAATTGTCGTTCTGCCGCATGTCTAAAAGTGCTGGGCGTTCGTTCGTGTGTTTATCCCGCCCAGTTCGGCAAGGGAGGAAAGTGCGTTATTAAAGAAGCGCCGAGCAGACCGCAAACTGTGGCTCTTGTGAATTTGTCTGAGGGAAATACAGGTGTCTTTGGTGGAGTTAGTTAGCTAACTAGACATATTTCCCAGTATTATTCACGCCTGCCTGGAGGCATATGTTCATGGTTGATTTTCCGAAATAAGGTAATTCCTCTTGTATCGAACTTTATGCTACTTCATCTAGAGGTTCGTCATTTTGTCGCCTAGTTTGCTCGCCTGTGTGATTGCAAAATGGAGAGGTACTTTGACTAAGGATTAAGTCACCGGTATCTGTATACCTGAAACTAGTTAAATATATATGGGTCGCTTTAGACCAACAAGACTATTGTCTGTGTTCCAGGATTCGTTATATCAGAGATCACGTCCAAGTCAGATGGTTAGACTTAGGAACATTATAAAGGTCGAGCTGACCTGTAGCCCATGTATGCTATTCACGTGCAGACAGTGAACGGACTTATTGTATACATCTGATCTGCTAGCATCAGAATGGGAGCATTTATTATTGTTTATGAACATTGAAGATCTGTAGCTGACACTGTTGCAGAAGTTATAGAAATTATTATTATTTATACAGCTTCACGAACTAGCACTCTATGATTTATGAATTTCTGAATCTATTGAACTGTGATGTCTTATGACGCATATATACAACAGCTGTCATTGCTGACTACAGAAATTGTTTTCAATGTGCCATATCATCTTGCTGAACTCGTTAACTATGTTGATGTCATAAGTATCATGACTGTTTTGTGGCGTGCAATAAATGAAAGAAACTTATACAACGAAGTTACCCTTTCTATGACTCTACACGTCATGTTGCCTGTGTGATAACCCTGTGAACTGTTCCACTACCACATACACAGCAACATCCTAAATCAGAGAAGACACCTACATCTTACACTTTAACACCAGGTGTCGATAAGGGTGGCAAGTTACCACTTCAGCACAAATCCACCCTTATCATTTTTGGTGGCCAGAGCTGGTTCTATCATCTGATATTTTGGCGCACCATATCATTTTTGGTGGCCATAGGTTGGTTCACTCTGATTCCAGCTATCAAGGGGGTCAGCAAACCCAGACATCATCATCATACTAGATACAACTACAGCATCAACTACCACCTTACAAGAAATTTTATTGAAAGTATCCGGATTTTCTGACAGTTGCTGATTTTGAAACTACCCGGCGCTGCTCGGCAATATTGAAGTTTATGTAAAATTAGAAGGACAAGTACCGAGCGAATGGATTTCCTGATCTGGTGAAAAGAAGGACAAGTGCCGTAACAACTGTTCCGGTCTCAGGGGTACTGTGCGGATTCAGAAGGTCAAGTGCCGGTGTTAAATCAATTTAGAAGATTCAGAAGTCAAGTGCCGTAACAACTGTTGCAGTTTATTAGGAGGCTCATTTCCTTCGTCATGGCTGTTTATGGGAGCAGAAGTTAATCAACGTTGGATCATTATCCTCAGAATGCTGATTACATCCTGTTCTGCACCGTGCTGACGCTGGATTTATAGAATGTTAAGTGGACGTTTTGTTTTGTGAACTGTTGCCCTTATGTTTCTAACTGAGCCTTCTGTACTTTCACACTTTCTCCTATTGTTTTCATGATACATTGTTTATATGTTATAAATGTTATATTGTTTTTGTTATATTTATATGTTTATATTTCAGCGGGTTTTCTCGGTTGGCGGAGGTCTTGCAGTAGAAGATACCACGTCACAGAGGTTCTACTGTTAGCGTTTTCGTTAGGGACTGTGCGAATTTCCTACAGTGAAATTTGCTAGCGACAATCGTTGCTATATCTGATTAGTTGTGACGAATTGTGCTTTATTTTTGTTTCTTGTATAATATTATATATTTTTCTTTTTTCTTTTCTCTCTTTCTTTGTGTTTTTTAGTTTCGATTTCGATTGTTTGTATTTGTAGGTCTCCCCTTTGCTATTATTCAGTTCTTTACGTATATTTTTGTGTATACACTGTAGCGTCATTTGTTAGTCATATCTTCGCATATTTCTTGTTAGTTTTGCTGTTTGTGTATTTGACTTATGCGAATGTTTTCGTATTGTTTGATCTTTTTGTATTGTTTTTTACATTGACTTTGATCTTTGTTTTACACTGAACTTCTGTATTAGGCTTTGTTATTGTTTACATTGACTCTGATCTTTGTTGTTGTTTACATTGACTCTGATCTTTGTTGTTGTTTACATGACTTTGATCTTTGTTATTGTTTACATTGTTGGTGACCTTTGTTATTGTTTACATTGTCTTGTTATTGTTTACATAGTTCTTGCATAGTTAGCTTTCACTATTGTTAATATATGCTCATGCACTATTGGTCTATAGTGCACTTATCATAACTAACTGGTGTTTTTTGCTTATGCACTATTGTAGTGCAGTTATGATAAATAACTGATGGTTATGCACTGATTTGAGTAGTGCACTGTTAATTAAGAGGTGACTTGTGATATTATTATACATTTGATAATACAAGTTGGTGTCAACTCCTGTTTCCCACAGAGATTGGGTTCAACATAGAGATTATACAAGCACTTTATTAAGTCTTGTTGCTATTTAACATTGAAATAAGATAATTAATTATTTCAGGTTCTGTACTCACATTTTAGACATCATGTCTACATTTGAGTACTTTATTGAGCAGGGTAAAGCCCTTGGGAAGACAGGTGATAAATTAGAAGAATTTGCGACTGTTCAATATGCCAAGGCATTGAAGTCGGAAGAAAAGAAAATGAAAGAACAAACTGAACAAAAGAGAATAGAGGCTGAAATAGAACAAAAGAAACTGCAGATGCAGATGGAGGAAAAAAGATTTCAAATGGAAATGGAAAAACAAAAAAGAGAAGCTGAAAATAAGAGACTTGAAAAAGAAGCTGAAAATAAGAGACTTGAAAAAGAAGCTGAAAATAAGAGACTTGAAAAAGAAGCTGAAAATAAGAGACTTGAAAAAGAAGCTGAAAATAAGAGACTTGAAATAGAGGCTGAAGGAAAAAAAGTTACAGGCCCAGGCTGAAGAAAGAAAGTTACAGGCTGAGGCTGAAGAAAGAAGGTTACAAAGAGAGGCTGATGAGAGAAAAGCAAAAAATGGAACATGATGAAAAAGTCTTAGCTTTAGAGTTAGAGAAGTTAAAGTTATTGAACACTGGTAATGCTAATGATGCAAATAAGGTGTCAAATAAGACTAATGCTAAGGATTTCAAGCTTAATCTACCAGCATTTAATCCCTCAATCGATGATATAACATTTTATCTAGATAGATTTGAAAGTGCATGTAATGTGCATAATATAGATAAAACATTATATGTGTATCATCTGTCCAAGATACTTAGAGGTGATGCTTTGACTTTGTTGAGTATGGTAGATGTGCCTGACAAAAACAACTATGAGGTTGTCAGGGCGGCATTGTTAAAGAAGTACCAACTTAACGAGGACGGATATCGTCTTAAATTTAAAACCATGTTACCAGAAACTGGAGTTGAATTCTCTGAATTCATCTCAGGCATCCGTCTTACTTTTTTACGATGGGTTGAGTTGTCTAAGACAGAAAATACATTTGAAGCTCTTATGGATTTACTACTTAGAGATAAGGTTATGTCTTCTGTTAATGAAGCTTTTCTATCTTTTCTTCATGAGCGTAAGCCTAAAAACATAAAAGAAATGGAAGAATACTGTAGCCAGTATGTTACTGCGCATCCGCACATAACCATTAGTAACTCTAAGGTGAAAGAAGGTCTGCCAGTTGCTTCGGCAGCACCTTATGGCCCAAATTTTATGCGTAAATTTCAGGGTAGCCAGAAAAATTTCAATAAAAAGAGTAATCGTAATTATGCCCAGAACCATAGTGATCAATTCCAGGGTGATTCTTCTTCCCAGAACTGGAGACAACCTAATACTACACGTTATTCTACTCCGGTTAACTTTAGAAATTTTCACAAAGGTAATCGGTATAGAGGGAAATATTTTATGCAGAGACCTCAATACCAAGATAATAGAGGTTCTCAACAGCATAGAGATAGTAATGACAGTTATGGAAACTGGAACTCAAACCAGGATAAAAATTACAGTAGGGACTTTTAATGATAATTGCAGAGGCAATAATGGTCGCGGTAGATCGCAACATAAGAGAAAAAGATATCAACAGACAAACTCTGTTCAACAAGAATCTCAGGGAGCAGATAAACAGGTTAATAATGATAAAGACCATAATGCTATCGGATGCTCATCTTTTGATTTTGGTAGGGCAAATAAATGTATCCAATGCAGTACTTTATTTGATCCGAAAACCGTTAGTACTCTAAGCTGTGGTCATCCTTTGCCCGCTCTTCCTGCTAATGTTGCTCATGATGGGAGAGGTTCTCTTATATTACATAAGGGGCTAGTAAATAGTAATCCAGTCTCAGTGTTGTTTGATTCTGGATGTACTACTGTCGGCGTTAGGCAATCTCTTGTAGATCCATCCTGTGCTACAGGAAAAAGTCATCAAATGTGTCACATTTGGTGGCACGTTAGAAAAGTATCCTACTGCTATAATACACATTGCTACTCCTTTCTTCACGGGAGAGGTCCACGCGTGTCTACTTCCAAACCCTATTGCGGACCTTATTATTGGTCGTATTCACGGAGTTAGGGAATGTACCCCACAGCAGATTGCTGTTTGGGAAGAGCAAAACATTGAAGCTACCAATGCGGTGGTCACAAGAGCACATGCTCTGGATCCACCTCAAACTTCATTAACTAATAATGATGAAGTAAATGACCAAGATAGTCACTTGACTATTACACGTGACTCATTTATCAAATTGCAAGAAGAAGATCCTTTTTTACAAAAATTCTTCATTCTAGCAAAAAAAAAGGTGATCCTAATCAGAACACTAATAGGAAATCTTGGATTTCTATGAAGAACGGCGTACTTGTACGTATGGTACAAGACTCGACTACGTCCACTCATTCACAAATTCTTGTGCCTAAGAGCATGAGATTGCAAATATTGCAACATGCTCATGACTCGCAATGTGCTGGACATATGGGTTTTTCCCGTACAAAGTCGAGGGTTCTTGCGGCTTTCTTTTGGCCATTTGTGAGCAAGGACATACGAATGTACTGTCGCTCTTGCAAAGTATGTCAGGAGGTCAAATCTAAAGGACCACGACATGCTGCGCCTATCCAGGCTGCTGACATTCCTATTCGCCCTTTTCAAAAAAATGGCAATAGATATTATCGGTCCTTTTAGAATTAAGTCGGCTAGAGGACATCAATTTATCCTTACATGTGTCGATATGTGCACACGTTGGCCAGAGGCAATACCTCTCAAGAGCATCTCAACTGCTGATATCGCAGACGCTCTTTGGCTGATATTTTCTCGCTTGGGTTTTCCCGGAGAAATATTGTCAGACCATGGCACTCAACTTATATCAGACACTATGTCACAGGTAATGTCTATGCTACACATTAAAAGGTCTCTCAGCAGTATCTATCACCCAATGTCTAATGGGTTGGTCGAACGTTTAAATAGGACTCTGAAAACTTTACTTGGTAAAATAACTGAGGATCATCCTCAGGATTGGGACAGGGTCTTACCCGCGGCTCTCTTTGCGTATAGAGAGGTCCCCAATGAACATACGGGGTTTTCCCCTTTTGAACTTGTCTTTGGCGCGCAACCGCGCGGCCCTATGTCTTTACTTCACGATCTAATCACTGTCGATAATATTAGCGATGAGACTCAATCTTCTTATGAGTACGTCATTGCTCTTAGGCAAAAGATCATCGAGGCATGCAAACTAGCAACTTCGTCTTCAGAATTTGCTAAAGAAAAGGCAAGGCAGTTTGCAAATAAGAATAGATGTCTACGACAACTTTGTCCAGGTGACAAAGCTCTCGTTCTACTTCCTTCAAGGGAGAACAGACTTCTAATTGCATGGAAAGGTCCATATGCAATAGTCTCCAAAATTTCTGATGTCGACTATGTTGTCGATATTGATGGAAAGCATAAAACTTTCCACATAAATATGCTCACAGAATTTTATGAAAGACCTGACTATTTGCAGCCTATTTTCCAGGCTACGGACAATTCACAAGCAACTCATGGTCAGTACTCATCTCTGTCAGTTATACAGGATGAGGAAACTACTTTTTCTGATGTCAATCTTCCTCTTTCTATGGTCCCACTTTATTCTACGGAATCTTGGAAAAACGTGACCGTTTCTCCAAATCTTTCCGCTGAGGAACATCGACAAGTTTCTTCGATGTTGCAAACATTTCAGGATGTTCTTACAGACATCCCGGGACACACACATGTCATAGAACATGACATTGTGCTAACTGATCACAATCCTATCAGAGTCAGACCATATCCAATACCTATCCATTTCCAGTCTCAAGTCGAAAAAGAATTGGATGAAATGATACGTTTGGAAATCATTGAACCATCCACTTCAGCATACTCTTCGTCTATGGTTATTGTTCGAAAGAAGGATAATAACATTCGCATTTGCGTAGATTATCGCAAATTGAACCAAGTTACGAAGTTCGATGCTGAACCTATGCCTTCATTAGAAGAGCTACTCAATAAACTTTCTAATTCTAGATTCTTTACCAAACTAGATTTGTCTAAAGGTTATTGGCAAGTCCCGCTAACTGAACGTGCCAAACCTTTTACAGCTTTTTCTACACCTAGGGGTTTATTCCAATGGAATTTCATGCCTTTTGGTCTTATGAACGCCCCTGCTACATTCGTACGCATGATGCGGCGAATTCTCGCATATCGTACAGATGTCATAGCATACCTAGATGATATCTGTCTATTCAGTGATTCTTGGGAAGATCATTATTTGGGTTTATACGAATTACTGTCTACTCTTCGCGAGTATAACTTGACTGCAAAACCCTCTAAAGCCTTTATAGGATTTAGCGAGATTTCTTTCCTAGGTCATCGGGTTGGTCATGGTCTTTTAAAGACAGAGGACCACAATGTTTCAAAAATACTTAACATTTCGGTCCCTAAGACGAAGAAACAAGTAAGGAGTCTATTAGGTTTGATTCAATTCTACGGACGATTCATTCCGAATCTGTCCTCCATTATGGCACCGCTTTCTACTTTATTGAAGAAAGGGTCGCCTAATCTGATCCGCTGGTCTAAAGAATGTCAATCCTCATTGGACCAGGTTAAAGCCCTATTTTCATCTCCACCTATTCTTAAGTTACCTACTATTGAGAAGACTTTTGTTCTTCGAAGTGACGCCTCGTCAACAGGGATTGGGGCAGCACTAATGCAGGAGTATTCTGATACTTTGCATCCGGTGATGTATATCTCTAGGAAATTAAACGCTGCAGAAAAGAATTACTCGGTTTTAGACCGTGAGTTATTGGCTATGGTATGGTCTATTCTGAAGTTACAAAGATTTCTTCTAGGCGCACATTTCATTGTGGAAACCGACCAGAAAGCGCTTACTGCTATTCAGAGCAAAAACTTGAAGAGCTCGAGGTCCACTCGTTATGCCATAGCTCTTCAACCATTTCATTTCTCGGTTCGAGCTATCCGTGGTTCGGATAATGTAATGGCAGACATTCTGTCCAGATGTCCACACGATTCCACATGATTCTTCTGTCATATATATATATTTCCTGATATACAGTCCAATGTTATAATGACATGTTAGTAGATTTTGTCTCATTTTTTTTTATAACATTGTACCATGTAATTATCTAAGAAGGCTTAGTTAGTGATATACGGGCCAAAAGATCACTCGGCCACATTTAAATAAATTATTTTCAGGATTGTATTAAGAAATTTACCAGTTGTCTTTAAGATTTGTGTTATTGATATTTTCGCAGCACATCATTGAAGTCTGCGAGTTTATGTCCATTGTGGAACTTTGAGGATATCAAGTCCTGTCCTACATTGGGAGCGGATGATGTCCACATCTTCTTCTATTGAATGTTTTATGTCACCGAAGATCAACACATGTATTACTTATTAATTACTGTTACTTTATATAATGTAATAATATAGTGCGGTATATTAGTAAATTACACCGCTATTTGCAACACATTGTATGATAACACATAATATATTTAATTTCATATATTGGTATGAGAATAATTTGATTGTCATTATGTTGTTGCCATCATTGTGGCGTGTGTTGGTGGCACCTTCCTGGAATATATCAGCGTATACTTAGATAAATTTTTTCTCTAAGGATCTGAGATATGATCTCAGTGTCGCTCCATGCGTTGAGCTAATTTGTTAGGTATATATCCACGCATCATACGTGCGTTAGGAGCCTAGATTTTTTCCGGCTCCAGGATTTAAAAAAAACTGTTTCATTTTTTTTTTCCAGGGAGGGTGCGGTAATGTTACGCACGGATCATTATTATTTTTCGTTTGTATAAACATTTTTCATATGTATGATCATTTTTTTTGACTGAAGTGTGTATTATGTTTTCTATGGTCAAAGGGACATAATCCGAGTTATCGAAACTACAATTTTTTAGGAGTTTGCCTTCTCTTGTATAGAGACACGTTCGGTCTATAATTTCTTGAACGAAGCGTGACCACATCTCCTTATTTGGTAGTACCAGTCAACTATGGTAGATGTCTGAAACCTTTCTTAACGCTTCTTTTCATGACCATAAAAGGCGCGACTGTGTAAGACTTTTATCTCGAATGTTCTTAGAATCGTCTTATTGTGAACGGCAACTCAGAGATTGTCGTTCTGCGCATGTCAAAAGCTGGGAGTTCGTTCTGTGTGTTCCGCCCAGTTCGGTAGTTGAGAAATGGTTTAAGAAGCGAGCAGACGCAACTGCGTCTTGTGATTCTCTGAGGGAAATACATTGTCTTTGTGAGTTAGTTAGCTAACTAGACTATTTCCCAGTATTATTCACGCCTGCCTGGAGGCATATGTTCATGGTTGATTTTCCGAAATAAGGTAATTCCTCTTGTATCGAACTTTATGCTATCATCTAGAGGTTCGTCATTTTGTCGCCTATTTGCTCGCCTGTGTGATCAAAATGGAGAGGTACTTTGACTAGGATTAAGTCACCGGTATCTGTATACCTGAACTAGTTAAATATATATGGGTCGCTCTAGACCAACAAGACTATTGTCTGTGTTCCAGGATTCGTTATATCAGAGATCACGTCCAAGTCAGATGGTTAGACTTAGGAACATTATAAAGGTCGAGCTGACCTGTAGCCCATGTATGCTATTCACGTGCAGACAGTGAACGGACTGATTGTATACATCTGATCTGCTAGCATCAGAATGGCAGCATATACTATCTTTTATGAACATTGACAATCTGTAGTTGACACTGTTGCAGAAGTTATAGAAATTATTATTATTTATACAGCTTCACGAACTAGAACTCTATGATTTATGAATTTCTGAATCTATTGAACTGTGATGTCTTATGACGCATATATACAACAGCTGTCATTGCTGACTACAGAAATTGTTTTCAATGTGCCATATCATCTTGCTGAACTCGTTAACTATGTTGATGTCATAAGTATCATGACTGTTTTGTGGCGTGCAATAAATGAAAGAAACTTATACAACGAAGTTACCCTTTCTATGACTCTACACGTCATGTTGCCTGTGTGATAACCCTGTGAACTGTTCCACTACCACATTCACAGCAACATCCTAAATCAGAGAAGACACCTACATCTTGCACTTTAATACCAGGTGTCGATAAGGGTGGCAAGTTACCACTTCAGCTCAAATCCACCCTTATCAGATAGGTAGGTAAATAGGTAGGTAGGTGGGTACGTAGGTAGGCAGGCAGACGGACAGGCAGGCAGATGAACTGACCGACCGACTGAGCGGCGTGCGGGCTGGTGGTTGGTTCATGCACGCAGACAGACAGACAGACAGACAGACAGACAGACAGATAGATAGATAGATAGATAGATAGATAGATAGATAGATAGATAGATAGATAGATAGATAGATAGATAGATAGATAGATAATCCCTTACGATTTAACACCACGGAATATCAGAACGCATAAGCAAAGCGGAGCTATTCAAGAGACAACAAAACGACAAAAGGTATAAAGAGAGACGTAAACATGATTGAAAGAAAGAAATAAAATGTGAAAGAACGAAATAGAATTGATCAGTGTTGTGGCAATTTTGCTTATTGCCTGACTGATGTAGCATTTACTACCAGAACGTTCCGGAATGTAGTTTCTCAAGCACCTTTCACACAGTACGGATATAGGTCGAGGGCCAGGAAGAGATGGAAGGAAAGGAAGTGTGAATAACAACAAATAAACGTGTGATCTCTTTAAGGTTTTTTTGGAACAAAAAAGCCGAACTCAAAACAAGAGTCCACAGCAGTAGAGGGGTCTCGCGCTGCTCTAGAGCCCCGATCACCGTCTGTCCGACCCCGCATCGTGTATACAACCAGCGCGCAACAGGAACAATTAGCATTCATACCCTTCGACATTTGCTGAGGGAGACTGAGCACCTATGGGTTTGCCCGGCGTGCAATGACGTCGATTCTGATTAACATTAACCGACCCCGCTTTTTAGTTTATTCTTTCATCGATGCTATACCATCTTCGTTTTTCTGTTGATGATGCCTTCTTCAGCTGTACTATCCTAGTTATTCTGTAGCTGGCGTCTCTCCAGCTGTACTCTCCTAGTTATTCTATAGCTGGCGTCTCTCCAGTTGTACTCTCCTAGCTCTTCTATACACAGCGTCTCTCCAGCTATACTCTCCATATACTCTCTAACTGTACAGTCATAGTTCTTCTATTGACAGAGTCTCTCCAAATTTACTCTCCTAGTTCTTCTATCGACAGCACTTCTCCAGCTATACTCAGCTAGTTCTTCTATAGATGGCGCCTCTCTAGCTATAATCTGCTAGTTCTTCTATAGATTGCGCGTATGTGACGATACGGTTGTGCGATCTCAAGTCCACTCCGGCAGGATTGCATTACATTCCCGTGCGAGTGATATTTTCTTAATTTTCTTTCCCTTGTCATTATTATGTGGCATATTTTATGCACCATTATTTTGCTGTCTACGTTGGTTCAGTAGGGTGAAGTCTCTAACACTCCACACCCCTACGGAAGTATCGGCCACGGGACTATCTTTAATTTTCACATGTTTGCTTTAAGCCGATCCTAGATAGAACTGTAATAACGCCATGTAATTTGACCGATCAGCGACTAATAACTTTTCGCTTCATTCGTCTGGCCACATGTGATAGAGACGGTCATCTCTATTAAATTTAATATTTTGAAACACGTGAGAGTATTTTTTGAATTTGGAACATCCCTACCCACGTAGTGCTGAACGAGATTCGATTAGATTGTTTGATTTGAGAGGCCGGAATATACAATGTATCTCATTGGAAAATTAGGCGGAAACACATCTGGAATTGGAACTTGGAAACTGGAAATATATTGTAGTGAAATCAAAGTCAGTACACACACTGCAGCGCAAACGTCAGACTATCGAATCCTAAAAGCCAGAAAGAGAAAGGAGACATTTGGCTTAGAAATTCCACAACTATAAGCAACAGATCGAGTTTTGGGCAACTTAGGAATTTACAAGTAAACTCGCATTTTTTATACAAGACTGGAAACTTAGGAATTTGATCGCAAGTCATAGAGGAATTAAACAAACGTTTTCCCAGGCCTGTGATTTCGCAGAACACCCGCCGACAGAGGAATTAACTCTAATTTCCAGACCTAAGTGATTTCAAAGCATCTGATACAGAGCTGTGTCCAGTCTAAATCTGTGCAAGGAGATTGTGTATTCTAAAAATGTTGGGGTAAGTGTAAACAATTTATTTACTAATGTAACGTTTACAGGTTTCTTGCTAAGTGGTTATATTCGAGGCTGGCAACCTCAACATATGAAAAGAGCATTTTCATGAACCACTACAGCAAGCGCTGGTGATTGTTTCTTGCTAGTCGTGCGGGAAAAATCGACAGCAAAGGTGACCCCCAGACTCCGAAATGGAGCAGTGGTAAGTGATGATGACATCACATGTGCCTCAAGTGTAGCATATCATTTTGTGAGATATATGTAACTTGTTAATGTTAGTTCAGGCACAAATCCTTATTCGCGCTGTCCAGACACAATTTCCTAGTTAATCCCCATAGGAATAGTGGTGATTTCTATTCATCTTTCCTGAGTTACACTGTGTATACTCAAGAATTTAATTCTTCTGAGAGATTAACATTGATGGGTGGACAACGAGAAGATGCGCATGTTATGCTTCCAACTCGCAGAGGCATTTTGTTCTTTCTATTTTGTCCAAATGTTCGTGGTTACAAGCCATCAGACGATTTGTGGTACTTACGCCGCTAGTGTGAGAGAAAAGCATCCACACTAACCGCATACAGTGGAAGAAAGTGTGGAGAAGGCTTTCGTCATCACAGAATTGATGAAGCACAGCTGCAGGCCTCAGCTAGAGTTACGTTTCTTGTAAAATAGGCGAAAGCAACAGACTTTTGATAAATCCTCACCTACGTCTCCCTGACGAAAACTTTTATCTAAATTTCACCAATCTTTCCATATTTATTTTAACTGTTAAAGACTAATTCATTATTTCCCTCTAAACAGAGCTATTACTTATACGAGGAATTTCGTTGGATTACACCAACTGGGGGCTTGAATGGGCTAAACCATTGCTTAAATCTTTCACAAAAGGCGACGAGCCAGATATAATCCGTTAACAATTGATCAGCTCAATGCAACATTGTTCGAGACTTCTGGAAATATTTTGCGAACGCTCCCTTAAGGAAGAAGTGTCATTACTCTTCTATCTACATCTCTGCCACGAGTAATCTTGCATGCAGGTAGATACCTTGGAAGCCATATTAGATACTCTTGAGTTTTGGTCACTGTTGGACCACTACTGCAAAGCAAGAAAGGCAATCCGTGACAGCCTCTCTAGTTGTACTCTCCTAGTTCATCTATAGAAGGCCCCTCTCTAACTATACAGTCCTAGTTTTTCTATACATGGCGTGTTTCCATGTATAAAAAAAACTTTTTTCGTCTACATCCAGTTTTTATTTTCAATTGTGCACTCATACTATAGTTGGGGCCCTATAACAGCAAAGTGTGAGGAGATTGTGTGAGTCTCGTTGATAGGAGCATTTAGGAATCATCAGAAAAAAATACACAGGTATTCTAAAATGTCAGACAAAAGTGCCGAAGGTTTAGTTATAACCGAATGGGGCAAATACAAGGTGTATACAAAAGTGCAGATTTAAATTTCACAGGTAAATATTTCATCATTTAAGATTTCTATTAAGAGGCCACCTGCGGAATCGTTCCCAACGGCAAAGTCTCTTAAACGTTTACAGTACAATGGGGTCAACCAAGGATGACTGTTTCTAGGAGCGACTACTAGTGGTTATTATTACTGTGATACCACAGACAACTAAAATGAAGTGTACGATGGATAAATGACAGACAAGAAGAATAAAGTGGATATTCCTTCCTCTTCTTCTTCCTCGTTCGTCTTGAAAAGGACGTTGGTTGCGTTGTGTCCGTTTACAGCGAAGTTGCGATATATGCGCCTTTAGGCCGACACATCCGACTTCAGCACGGCCTTTTTTTTGGGACAGGGTGTGCCTTCCCTCTTCGATCCCTACTCTCTCAGTCCATGATCACCACTTGAGGTGGAGTAGCGTCTTGGTCAGCTCTGGTTCGCTGACACTGACGCAAACAGTCAAGCTACGGGTCGCTGACTGCATTCATCACTTTTGCTGCGTCTTTGGTCCCAAGTGGATATTTGATAAATGACAGACGCAGGGAATTAATTGGATATTTGATAAAGAACAGACACCGGCAAAGAAGTGGATATTTAATAAACGGCAGACAACAGGAATTAAGTGGATATTTGATAAAGAACAGACACCAGCAAAGAAGTGGATACTTAATAAACGGCAGACAACAGGAATTAAGTGGATAATTGATAAACACCAGACAACAGGAATGAATTGGGTAACTGATAAACCACAGACGCCGTGAAAGAAATGGATATTTGATAAAGCACAGACAACTGAAGCGTGTGTTGATTTGAAAAACTGACAAACAGCAGAAATAAAATGGACATTTGACAAACGGCAAGCAATATAAACATGTGAAGACTTGACAAATGACAAGTAACACAAACCTGTGAAGACTTGACAAACGACAAGTAACACAAACCTGTGAAGACTTGACAAACGACAAGTAACACAAACGTATGAAGACTTGACAAACGACAAGCAACACACACGTGTGAAGACTTGACAAAAGACTGACAAGAGAAATGAATTGGACATTTGATAAACGACAGGATGTGAACTGAACATTTGATAAATGACACACAAGAGAAATAAAGCAGACATATTCCACACGACAGACGACAGGAATGAACTGAACATTTGATAAACGACAGGAGTGAACTAAACATTTGATAAACGACAGGAGTGAACTAAACATTTGATAAATGACACACAAGAGCAACAAAGTACAGTAGACATATTCCAAACGACAGACGACAGGAATGAAGTGGACATACGGGCTAGGAATACATGCACTTGTTTCGCGCTGGCATAAAGCCGTACAAGTTGATGGGGATTATGTTGAATAAAACCGATGTTTACATGACATATCCATGTATATTGTGTATAAATTTCATGCTTTTTGAATAAACAGCTCCTGAGAAAAACGATGTGGTGCATTACTTTCTGAACGCCCCTCGTACATCCAAGCAACTGACAAAAGCAATGAAATGAACATTTTATAAACGAGAGACAGCAAGAATGAAGTGGAAATATGCCAACCAACAGGCAAAAGAAATGAAGTGGAAAGTGGTGAACGACAGACAAGAGAAATGAAGTAGGTTCTGGTGACAGATCAGAGAAACAACTTGGGCACTTCATTAACAATAGGAATGAAGTGGACATCTGACAAGCGACAGACAACAGAAATTAAGTGAACACTTGACAAACGACAAACAACTGAAATGAAGTGGACATATGACAAACAACTGTATAGCATTGATATTGCAGGTGACTCGTGTATTCTGTCATTTAAACAAAACACATGCTGGAAAAGACAAACTGACCAATATGACAAACAACGACAGACGGAGCTGGTATACATTGTGACAACACGTAAATCTGATGGAATGACAGAAACATTGCCGACATTAACAAAGAAGGAAATGGAAGTCTACCAACAGGACATGAGAAAGAGTATATCGTCTGCGCTGCAGGAAAACTGAGACAGGGCAAAGGTGGGAGATGACGTCGAGGAAGAAGAAAAAAGAAGCAGAAGAATAAGAAGACGAAGAAGAAGAAGAAGAAGCAGAAGAATAAAAAGAAGGAGAAAGAGAAGAAGAAGATGATGAGGATGATGATGATGAAGAAGAAGATGCAAGAAAATAATATTAACAATAAGAAGAAGAATACGGTGAAGAAGGAAAACAAGAAGGAAAAAAAAGAAGAAAATAACGTAAAGAACTGGTCGCATAGACCTATGACTGACTTAACCAGTCGGCGGCGTTACCTGATAATGCCGCTGATGATAACTATCTCTATCAATGTTAACCCCTGCATTCCGTTTCTCTAGGTCGTCCTTCCATTCGGTTTCACACCTTTGCTCTGTCTACAACAACAAGGTATCACAAAACTGTCTGTATTTATTCTTCCTTCTGTCAGATACATATCTACCTGAAGCTAATCCAAATTTGATCTGGTTTAGGCAGAAGCCTTGTGCCAATTTTTCTATTCTCTTCCCCATCCCCAAAACAAACAAACCAAAACAAAACACATTTTAAAAAATCATGTACTGCGTGCACAAATATAATATTTTTGTTTCGTGGCCCCAAGAATAACAGTTTAACTTTTATTAAAACTCAATGTAAATGAAGAAACCGTAGTCAAAAGAAAACTTAACCAAAGTTCGATGCCCAGCCAAGCAAATGTTAAGATATACCTCAAATGACATCTTCGTTCAGGTTACGAAAATAATTACGTGAACATGATTTCGCAATTTGAATCATAAAACATGCATGTAAGATTCCAAAACAAAACCACCAGAAATGTTTATTCATGGTTTCATCATGTGACATATTCTTTCCAGAACGTTGTCTCCATTACAGCTGCTCTGAACGCATCACGATTCTGGGCAAGTCGACCTGCATCAGCCAAAGACAAGTTCAGACTCTCTGTGATGTCCTGGGTCCACCGTCGTCTAGGTCGACCCCTTCCCCTTTTTCCAAGGACCATGCCTTCCATCACTGTTTTTTCCAGACTATTATGTCTTTTTATATGACCGAAAAATTTCAGCTTCTTTATTGCGATGGTATTTAGGAGCCAATGTTCCTGTACGTTTAGTGAGTGCAGTACTTCTCTGTTGGTCTTTTTTTCTGTCCAGGGTATTCTCAACATCCTTCTGTAGCATTTCATTTCGAAATGAAATTCCTGGTTTATAAACATGTTTTGTGCCGTTTTCACTTTTGAGTCAACTGGGAAGTTCTATTTTAAAATAGCCTACTAGAAAATGGCGACCAGAAAACCTAATAAGACGCAGGTGTTACCATAATTTGTGCTTTGTTTATCAATGCTATCTTAAACAGACGATAAGTTATTGGGTTAACGAACATTCTATTTCTGTCATGCTAAGTTATGGATATAAAAGTGAACACACTAGAATGATGTGATATACAAAAGAATAAAAAAAAAGAAAGGAAAAAGATAAATTGTCAAGAAGACGAAGATAGCTGCATACCGTTCCTTCTATGTTCCAGTCTTGACTTATGGATACGAGTCATGGGCAATGACTACAGTCCACTAATGCCAGTTACAAACCTCAGAAATAAGGTATCTGAGGAAGGCAGTTGAAGTAATAAGAAGAGACATGGTCATCAACCAGCAATACGTCATGACCTCAAAACCCAGCCGCTAAAGACCCGCGTGGAGCAGTCCCAATAACGATGGTTTTACCACGTCTGCAGAATGGGAAAAGATCGGCTACCACGAGAAATATGGGAAATGTTTTTATTTTTGTGTGTGAAGCGCTATCGAAAAGTATAGAATAAAGATGAGCAGCAGAAAGACGGTGGCGATAGATATGACACACGCAATGAGGAAACCTGTAGACAGCATTACAAGGTAGTCCTTGTTCTTGAATCCCAGTGTAAGAGAGAAAGAGGGAGGCCAACAACAACAACAAAACACTAACAAAACAAAACAAAACAAAAACAAACAAAAAAATTAGAGAACTGGATACAGAAATGAACGAGATTTAAAAAAAGGCTTGGGGAAAATCTTAAGCAGATAGCATAGAATCGAGAGCTTGGCATGATTTTGTTGAAAGGCAATATCTTTAGGGAGCTCAATGAATAGTTGAATGTGAACAAGATGGAAATGGTGAAGGGTGACTAACACAACGAGACTGATGACAAGATGATGAGGGCGAAACGTAATTTGTTTTACCTCAAATCTCTGTGGAGCACAGGCTCTCAAAAAGAACAAGTAACTCCAGGTTGTCCTAGCCCCTGTCATCGGTTGTAGGACTTTACATGTCCTCTTTATTTCTTTTACGTGTGTCTCCAGCTTTCTTCTCCGTGTGTTTATCCATCTATTTCTCTTACCATGGGGTTTATAGAACACGGACTACCTTGTACTGCTATAGACTGGTTTACTCAGTCTAACACGTTTAACTTTGGCGTCTGTTCCTCATCTCTTGTGGTGTTTGTCTGATTATTTTCATGAATTTCATTTTGGATATTTTTTCATGCCATTCCAATGTATCAGCTCTGCACACACGTTTATGAAAGTCTATCATTTTTTGGTAGTCATTTTTTTTAAAATTCTCCGTGTTTCACCGTCATTCAGTTGGAATGCTTTGACATTTGAATTAAAGATTCTAGTTTTATGTTGACTTGATTTAATTCAGTTTCCGTATAGTTCTTAATACAGAAATACTGACGTAAATTAGAAGTGTAAGAAGTTGACATATAAATTGGCACGAAAAATATACGACAAATTGTGATGCGTGAATAAAAGATTGAATGAATGAATTCACAATCACGTTTCTAAATTAAGAACCGTGAAAGTTATTGAGACAGAATAGAAGGAGAGCGAGAGAAAGAGAGAAAAGGAAAGGATGATGAGAAGGAAAAGAAAAAGGAGGAGAAGAAGAAGCAGACGAATAAGAAGGAAGAGAAGAAGAAGGAGGAAGAGAAGAAGACGGAGGAGAGGGGAAGAAGAAGAATACGGAGGAAAGGAAAACTGGAAGAATTAGAAGGAGGATGGATGGAGAACGAGAAGAAGAAAGAGGAAAAGAAGTAGGGACGAGGAGGAGAAGAAGAAGATGGAGAAGGAAAAGAGAGAGAAGAAGATGTTGAAGGAGAATAAAGAGAAGAAGATGTTGAAGGAGAATAAAGAGAAGAAGATGTCGAAGGAGAATAAAGAGAAGAAGATGTCGAAGGAGAATAAAGAGAAGAAGATGTCGAAGGCGAATAAAGAGAAGAAGATGTCGAAGGAGAATAAAGAGAAGAAGATGTCGAAGGCGAATAAAGAGAAGAAGATGTCGAAGGCGAATAAAGAGAAGAAGATGTCGAAGGAGAATAAAGAGAAGAAGATGTCGAAGGAGAATAAAGAGAAGAAGATGTCGAAGGCGAATAAAGAGAAGAAGATGTTGAAGGAGAATAAAGAGAAGAAGATGTCAAAGGCGAATAAAGAGAAGAAGATGTCGAAGGAGAATAAAGAGAAGAAGATGTCGAAGGCGAATAAAGAGAAGAAGATGTCGAAGGAGAATAAAGAGAAGAAGATGTCGAAGGAGAATAAAGAGAAGAAGATGTCGAAGATGAGAGAAGAAGATGTCGAAGGAGAATAAAGAGAAGAAGATGTCGAAGGCGAATAAAGAGAAGAAGATGTCGAAGGCGAATAAAGAGAAGAGAAAGGAGAGAAGAAGATGTCGAAGGAGAATAAAGAGAAGAAGATGTCGAAGGCGAATAAAGAGAAGAAGATGTCGAAGGAGAATAAAGAGAAGAAGATGTCGAAGGAGAATAAAGAGAAGAAAATGTCGAAGGAGAATAAAGAGAAGAAGATGTCGAAGGCGAATAAAGAGAAGAAGATGTCGAAGATGAATAAAGAGAAGAAGATGTCAAAGGAGAATAAAGAGAAGAAGATGTCGAAGAAGAATAAAGAGAAGAAGATGTCGAAGGAGAATAAAGAGAAGAAGATGTCGAAGGAGAATAAAGAGAAGAAGATGTCGAAGGAGAATAAAGAGAAGAAGATGTCGAAGGCGAATAAAGAGAAGAAGATGTCGAAGATGAATAAAGAGAAGAAGATGTCGAAGGTGAATAAAGAGAAGAAGATGTCGAAGGAGAATAAAGAGAAGAAGATGTCGAAGGAGAATAAAGAGAAGAAGATGTCGAAGGCGAATAAAGAGAAGAAGATGTCGAAGGAGAATAAAGAGAAGAAGATGTCGAAGGAGAATAAAGAGAAGAAGATGTCGAAGGCGAATAAAGAGAAGAAGATGTCGAAGGCGAATAAAGAGAAGAAGATGTCGAAGGAGAATAAAGAGAAGAAGATGAAGAAGGAGAAGAAAGAGAAAAAGAAGACGTGACACGTGTACCACTTACCTGTAGACGGATTGACTAAAGTTGACAGGATGAGCAGGATACACAGATTGTCTCGTGTCCAATACATATCCTTGAAGTAACAGTTGTGGCTACGTCCCTCCACCAAGTTAAATCTTCACAACGAGATTGCAGTAGATTCCGAGCAATTCAAAAGAAATTCTTTTACGAAGTTTTATTTCTTCTGTTTTATTTTATCCGTGAAACAGCGGCACGAATTATTATCCACAGTCAATGTTGTCTATGGCCAGCTCGGTGTACGAAGCGTTTCTGTGGGGAAAGTTTCTCGAAGTGATCAGCGTTAACTGTTTTTTGAAATAACTCCTGTCAGAAAGTGGGAACTGATGAACCATTAGACCTTACTTGCAGATGCCACTTTCTTTCCGCATTTTTCGGTCAAATGTTGCTGCAGTACTTTGCAATATATGTCCCTTTTCATAACTAACGTAAACGCTGGCTTGACGGTTGAATCCCAGTTCTGAAGATCAGACGGTGAGAGCGCATGCCTGAATGAATAAAAAAGAGAAATTCCTCTTCTGACGAAGTCATATCATTATCGTCTGCTAGAACGTTCTAATGGGCCCCGTGTCTAAAATATATATCACATTGCACGTTAGATAATATCATTGCAGATGTGATGAACACCCGAGAAAGCGACTGCTAAATCGTTTTGTTTTCGCCTAAAAAGGTTGTCGCTGATTTGAGTGCGCTTGAATGGTTCTGATAGCTTCTGTGATGTTGGCGTGGAAACAATTTTTCCTAGCTCCCAAGGTGCAATCTTGTAGGTGTACTTGTACAACAAATGTGCCAGTGAAGTTTTGTTGTACGGTAGACGTGAAATTATGTTGTACGGCCAATTGAGCGCTCCGTTTTCCGTGTGAGTTTATTAGTAATATATAATCTGCGAAAAGAAAACAAAAAGCTTTATAAGAGAGTGTGCGAGAGATAGGGCGAGAGATGGAGAGACATAGGTAAGTAGATAGATAGAAAGATAGATAGGTAGGTAGGTAAGTAGATTGGTAGACAAACCGACAGACCCTGACAGACAGGCACAGACATACAGGCACAGACAGGCAGAAAGACACAGACAGGCACAGAAAGACAGACAGCAGGTGGGCAAGCAGGCAGACAGACAGACCCACAGGCAGACATGTGATGAAATCAGTTGTGCCCTTTTCATAAGTTTCGTTCTCTCCAGCACAATCAATTCATTTCTTTTTTCTGTCACCGATCGTCCTATTATTTGGCAAATTTTATCACCCTCACTGGATACAGAAATCGACAGCCGCATTGGCAAAGCTGCAGCTACCTTTGCCCGCCTCACATCGCGTGTTTGGGGAAACTCTAAACTCACAATGAAGACCAAAGCTGTGGTATATAATGCCTGCGTCACCAGCACACTCCTATATGGCAGCGAGACCTGGACGACCTATGCTAAGCAAGAAAGAAGGCTCAATACCTTCCATTTGCGGTGTCTACGCCGCATCCTCGGCATCTCGTGGAAAGATAAAGTGACAAATGTCGAGGTGTTGTCACGTGCTGGCCTTCAAAGTATGTATACGCTTCTTAGACAGCGCAGACTTCGCTGGCTTGGCCATGTTCGCCGCATGGAAGATGGTCGCATCCCAAAAGATATCTTCTACGGACAATTAGCAGATGGCAAGAGAACAGTTGGGCGACCACAGCTGAGGTTCAAAGATGTGTGCAAGAGAGATATGAGGGCACTGGACATGGATCCAGCAACATGGGAGGATGAAGCTGCCGATCGCACTATGTGGCGATGCTATTTACGGCGCCACCTCAGATTGGGCGAAGAGAGGCTCACACAAGAAGCAGAGGTGAGGAGAAAACGTCGAAAGGAGCACCAGGAAAATAAGCAGCCGAGGGCTGTCACCTCAGGGGCGCATTCCCATAGTCAGTTATGACTGAAGGGGCTATTATTATTATTATTATTATTATCCCCCTACATTTTTTGCCTAGCCGCTCCCAGATTTGTTTGGGTTTCACCATATGAATCATAGCATGGCAAAGCTAATTGAACAGGTCAGCGGATAACACTTTTATCACTTACGTCGTCTAGCCACCTTTGATAGAGACGATCTTTGTGGACACAAGTTGGTCGCGCACGATCGATGGAAAGAAAGCCAGATGGGCTGTCTAAGAAATCCGTCTGAGGAATGTACGCAAACACAAGTGATATATGTAAGCGCTTCTACTGGGCCATCTCTGTATCAAGATTACAGATAACCTGTCAGAGGAGACAATATGGGCGGAAGATATTAGCCCAGGAAATGAGTTCACCGATGTGTTTGTGAGTTTGCATAAAAGTGCAATCGGAAGTATTACGACATATGTGGAAGAGGTCACGCGTTTAAATTTTAAAATTGATATTTTAAAACACGCGGGGGAAAAAATGTTTTAACACCCTGACCCACATAGTTCAAAAGAGCTTGCCATTGGTTTAATTTGAGAGCCGGAATAGACTTTGACTTTCATTTGCAAGTTGGTATAAAAGTACAATCTGGGATTTGAACTGAGAAATAGAAATATAATCTAGCAAAATTGGAGACACAAATCAGACTGCACCGCAACGTCGAATTAGCAACTCCAAGAAGCACAAGATTCGGACTAAGAATTCCAAAATTATAAGTGACAGATCAAAGTATTTGGGCGTCTTTATAAATTAAAAGAGAACCCACCTTTTTAAATACAAAGACTGGATACTTAAGAAATCAGAATCAAGTCATACGAGGAATAATAAAATTTCCCAGACCAGTGTTTGAAGCAACTAATCAAAGTGCTGTGTCCATACATCTGTGCCAGGAGATTGTGGATCCCATTTGGGGTAAGTTGTGAACCTATATTTTACAAATGTGAATTTGACATGTTTTTCTTGCTAAGTGGTTATATATGAGGCTGGCAACCTTGTAGTAAAATCTACGAGAATAATCGCTAATTTCAGTAAGATTTTAGTCATAAAATGATAATAAATAAATCCGCCCTATTGTGTCTGACGGTGATGCTCTCACACGCCAGCAACGCTGCCTTTTGTGCAGTGCTAAAGCCTATAGAACGATTCCACGGTAAAAATCTAACACGCGTTTTGGTTTCGGTTTCGAAAACGTACTACCAACATTTAACATTTTGCCAGATCTGCTGCATACATTCTGCAGCAAAGACTTATAATTAACGATTTTGCGGAAGTGTGCCGCAAAATAACTATCTGAATTAACGTATTCTGTCAACTTTAACACTGGTAATAAGTAGTAATCCTTACATTTTTTGGTAGTGTTACACGATACAATACAAATTATTAACGCCAATTCTTAACCCGCCACGCCAATACCCCGCTTCGCTTGATAGTCCGCCATGCATATATACACGCTGGAACAAAGCCAACAGAGGCAAAACACGCAGACAATTTTATTTCTCCTCGCGGTAATGTTTCTGACGTCACAAAAACAAGTTAGTTATTTGAAAAATACATGCTAGCGAGATGAAAGAGAGGGGAAGATGGCCGTCTTGTGTAAAATTTTATTTGACGATGACCCGTGACAAAATTGAAAATCTAAAACCATAATGAAACTGAACATAAAAATCATATGGTAGTATAGCTTAGAGTCCACTGAGCAAGAATGTGTTTTAAATAATATGATAGTCCCAGTATTACCCAAATTGTTGAGAAAATACTAAATGTCTACGAACGCACGACCAGACAGACTGTTGTTCCTGCTTGTTTTTTTCTTAACGTTAGTGGGGACACCGGCTTAGAAGGGAGGCATTGAGGTAAATTCAAATTAGCTTGGGTAACAAGAGTATAGGAGGAGAGGGGAGCGGTAGGAAAATTGTTACCAAAAACTAACATCGTTTTGTATTGGCATAACTAAAGCAGACTGGCCAATCGACTACCAGACGCAGAGTATGTTTGGAATTATTTTTGTTTTAAAAAAAAACTGCATTTGAATTCTGGTAGTCGCAAGCTTTCGATTAGCCAGTGCTACTAAATATTAGCAAAAAGCTTTCACTATTCATTGCCAGTTGAACAACATTTTTTTATTCAGATACGCTGAGAACATTCATTCATAACCCTCCACTCCCAAAGGAGCATAGGCCTTCAACAAACACATGCCAAGTCCTCCTGTCCCGTGCCATCATCTCAAGTTCTTTCCATGTTCTCCTCATCATTTTCACCTCTGTTTCCAACTCTCTTCTCCATGTACTTCTAGGTCTTCCTCTGCATCTCTTGTCTTGGGGGTTCCAGAACAAGGACTGCCTTGTAATGCTATCAACAGGTTTCCTCAGTGCGTGTCCCACCCATTGCCATCGTCTTCTTCTCATCTCCTGCCCCACCGGCACCCGTCTAGTTCTTGTCATCAGTTCCACGTTGGTAACCTTGTCATACCATTTCAATCCCTCGATTCTACGCAAGCACCCACTTATGAAAGTCTGTAGCTTTTTGGTTGTTGTCTTTGTTGCTCTCCATGTCTCCGAGCCATACAATAGGACTGACTTCACACTTGAGTTGAAGATTCCTATTTTCGTGTTGGATCCAATTTCTCTTGATCTCCATATATTTCCCAATGCAATGAAAGCTATAATAGATAAATTTAAAAGTAAATTAAATAACTAAATAAGTATTTCACAGTCTGGACGGAGCAGAAGAAACTGAGGCCATTTCTTTGCAAAGTCAGCGTCATTTGTTTATATTTCTTGATTTGTGGTAAGAATGCTTTATGAATTTAATATGTTTAATCCCATTGTGATAAAATTAACCGTGATACAACGTTAAAATATCTCCAAAGATAAAATGTAGGGATAAAAATAATGCGTAAGCTACTAGACGACATGATCGCCCACGCCGCGGGTCACCACCCGCCATGGAAACTAACTTGTTAGACGTGAAGGCAAAACGTTTACCCTTGGAATGGGATGAGAACGGAGATCAAAAGGAAAAAATATGACTGAACACGTGGTTGAAACTAGCAAGGCGAAAAAGACGCTATTGGTGGGGAAAGGAAAAAAAATCACGTCCCCAAGTTGACACAAGGTAAAGAAATCGACAAAAGGGACCTTAGCTATTATACGCAACAGTCATTTCTTGGACGCTTTTGCGATAACTTAGTCCGTTTATTTGAATTCAGCGGCAAACGCATTACAGAAGATGCTCGAAAATATTTCAAAAAACCAACTAACCTTGAAAAGTAACTTTTTCTTAATAATAATGTTAGGAATATAAAACCTAGCTGGCCGGATGGCCCATCTTGAGCAGTGAAATAATATGCTTTCATTTATACAGACGGATAGATAATAAGAAAGATATTGACAAAAGACTGTGTTGTTCATATCAGCGAGCGACTGCATTGAAACAAAAAATGTCACTAATTTTCAAAAATGCGGCCTTGAGACTCAAGTGCTAAAATCTAGTTGGAAGGAAAGAGAAGGGGAATTGGTGGAGAATTGTGGCTAAAAATAACTTTAAAGGCAGAATTGTGTAGGGGACGGCAGAGTTGGTTCAAAAAACAAGTGTGTTTTTTTGTGAAACGCAAGTAGAGACAGACGGACCAACAGACAATAATACATACTTGACTGAGGTATGACTGAATTGACTTTTGGTAGGAGGTTTGAATTTGAAAAGGAAAAAAGGCGGTGATTGGCCACAGATAAACATATTATCGGCGCTCAGACGCGCATTTTTGCCATTCATCATAAATTGTCCAGTAGTAGACACAGTAAATAATTCAGTGGTGTATTTCCCAAAAGCTAATTGAAATATTTAGAGGGACGCCATACTAGAGCCAGCAGCTCAGCTGAGTTTTGCTAGCATATAACTGTGTTCTCTATTCATAATTCTGGTAAGACTGAAAGTATTTCTTTGTATATTTTAATATTTGTTTAATGTTTCGAGTGAATTGATACTGCCATATCAAAATCTATCCCTTACAACAAGTAAGGATTCGCTCTAGACCCCCCGCCCCAGTTCAGGGTCTAGAGACAAACAAAATACATAAACTCCAGCAAGGATTATGAAGGGCGGATCAAGTGTTGAGATCAGTGGAACATATCACCTATCCTATTCTATGGCAAGAAGCTAATGAACATATTTCAGAATATGTAGTCTGGGGGAACTTATCCTATGTGAAACCAACTTGGTAAGATGTGCTGTATGGTCAGAGAGATCTGACCCGTCTATGTGGTGTTGTTGTGTAGTGTTGAGTGTAGAAGTGGCTCAGGAGGTAGAGTTCTGACACATGACCAAATACTTTTATTTCAGAACTGTGAGTTTTTATTTGGCACCAATGTGGTGTCAAATGATGTGTTGAATAATACAAGAGTGGACCCGTGCAGTCTAATATTTTGGCAGAGCAGCCTTATATTGCCCCCAAGCACGGAGAGGTGGGGCCACCAGATTCCAGCACCAGAACTACTCAGTCAAGATACGTGAGCGTCTGGCCTGCTAGATATTAACCAACTTAAATTCTAACACACCAACTATATTCCCAACAATAAATGGACAATGTTTAGTAGCCATAGACAGGGAGTGATGAGGCCACCCCAACAGCACATCCATTAATCGTTCTCCCAGATAAATTACAACTATAAACAGTAGTAATATTAACTAGTCTTGTAAAATACATATGTACACACCTTTCATTTATTATGCCATATATTCATGCATTTCATTCATAATTGCAAAACCTTTCATATGTTCTGACCAAAATAAAACCTTGGTTCAGAACAAATAAACTTAAAGAAAATTTACTATCAAAATTTTACACAGCTTGAGTTAGTTCAGTGTGTTATAACATTTTATTAATATTATTAGACTTAGTAAATATCTGTGTGTGTGTATGTAAACTACCACAACACATTACATATCAGTACCCTAGAATTTTAACGTAGCCACATTCATTAGAAAAAAAAAAGATAGGTGTGAGGTCGTAGTGGTAGCAAGAAGGGCCTTCTGTAAATTCACAGCTACATTTATCTCAGGAGCCTTCACAGCTGACCTCATGCATCACACTAGGTAATATCACAATCATACAATACCATCAAATCCACTACATATATTGGGGGCTCGTCCGGGATCATTAGCTCAACAGTAATATTAGGATCTCCTGGTGGGAGAATTAAATTAGGGGAACACATTATAAAAATTTCAAGTGTCCCTTAAAATTAAAAGTGAAAATAAAAGTTGGTGAATCTTCACAGCCAGTGGTAATTAATTAGTTAACTGGCTAATTAGAATTACTTTAGACTATAGTAATTAGAATTACTTTAGTGGTTGGAAATTTTATCTTGCTCATTGCTAAATTGTCTAAAAAGTATGGCGGAGCTAGCCAAATTCAGATCAGCTGCTGTGCTAACGGCAAAGGATATGGGAATGGATGGTCAGGTTTTAATTCAATATGTAACGGCTGAATGTGATAAGTATATTGAACGGGAAGAAAGAAGATTAGAAAAAGAGGCTGAAAGAAAATTAGAGTCTGAAAGGTTGGCTGAAGAGAAGAGGTTAGAGGCTGAAAAAGAAATTAAGAGGCTGCAGATTGAGGCAGAAGAAAAACGACAGCAAAGGGAAGCAGAAGATAAAAAGGCCGAAAGGGAAGCAGAAGATAAAAAGGCCGAAAGGGAGGCAGAAGATAGAAGGTTGCAAAGGGAGCACGAATTACGACTAAGGGAGCTGGAGCTACAAGGCCAGGCTCCTGAAAATGGTGCCAGCCCTTTTGCCTCAGATGCTACGCCCAGTCTGGGAGCCTCAACATCAGCTATGGGGTTTCATTTAGACCATTTTGTTGAGAAAGACGATGACAGAGGGGTACCTCGGACGTTTTGAGTTATTAGCTACTACATATGGGTTAGAGAGAGAGAGGTGGAGTTTAAAGTTATCACAGGGACTGAGAGGTACTTCTTATGAAGTCTTCGCAAAAATGAACAGAGAAGACCAAGACAATTATGACATGTTAAAGCAGGCTTTGTTATTAAGGTACGAAAAAAATGGTGAATTTTATCGTAAGAAATTTAGAAATGCCAAATTGTTGTCTCGGGAGACATACCACCAATTCTCTGCCAGACTGGAAACCTATTTGGAGAAATGGACGGCTCTGGGGAAGACCCAAGATCTTAAGGAGATGATCATGATAGAGCAATTGAGAGAGTCCATGGCTCCAGACATGAGAAAATTTCTCATGGAACAAGGTGCAGAGAAGTTGGGGGAGGTTTTAAATGTCGCTGAGAGGTATCAGGCAGCCCAGGCAGAGGTAAGTGGTGCTAAAAAGAAGCACATAGACAGTTTTAAAGCTCCACAGCAATTTAATAAATTTGATAATAGAGAACAGGGAAATAAAGGTAGGACAAACTTTGAACGGCCAAGAAATGACTATCGAGACAGAAACTCACAGTTCAATGACCAAAAATCCAATGAAAGAAAACCGTTTAACCAAGGAAAAAGATGGTGTAAATGGTGCAAGAAAGATAACCATAACACCGAATTTTGTAGAAGGAAACCTTCAAACATTGCTGCAATGAAGTCGGGGACTCAAAGATTAAAGGTTAATCCTAATGGACAGCAGGAACCTTATCACCCCCCAGTTTGTGAGGATGTTATTTGTAATGGGGTCACCATAAGGTGCCTTTATGATACAGGTTTGGATTATGATTCAGTTGTGAAGTCTAGCCTAGTGGACCCAAGTCAGTATACCACAGAAACAGTGGAAATACAAGGGGCAACTAAGGACATACCACTCATGACACTTCCCATCGCACGGATAACGGTGAAAACTCGCTATGTGGAAGGAGAAATCAGAGCAGCAGTGATAGATGAACCAATCTACCCTCTGATATTGGGGTGTAGATACGTCTTCTTGGGGAATCCCGAGAGACCTGTGATCATGGCGACAGTGCAGACCAGGTCACAGAAGAAGGAGGAAGAAGGTGAACCTATAAATGCTCATCCAGAGGAGATGAGGAAGGCGCAGGCTGAGGATAGGACACCCAAGCCATGTTTTAAAAAATTGCCCAAATGCCACACACCTCCGAGCAAGGGGGAATATTTTATGAAGAACAAACTATTATACAGGAAGGCCGGAACTGGAACAAATGGTCACAACCAGCTGGTTCTTCCCACTTCATATAGGGATAAAGTGATGGAACTCGGGCATACGATTCCCTTCAGTGGTCACATGGGGATCAGCGCCACAGAACAGCGTATAGCTTGTCATTACTTCTGGCCAGGGATAACGGAGGATATAAAAAGATATGTCAAATCCTGCCCAGAATGTCAAAGGGTAGCTCCAAAGCACTGGACTGCTCCTGCAACTCTAGGGGAAATGCCCATAGTGGGAACACCTTTTGAGAGGGTTGCAGTGGATATTGTGGGACCTCTCACTCGGACCAAGAGGTGGAACAGTTACATCCTTACTCTGGTGGACACTTGTTCTATGTGGGGAGAGGCGGTAGCCCTGCCATCAATTGATTCAAAACATGTAGCAGAGGCACTACTTACAATATTCACCCGATTAGGATTCCCGCATCAAATCTTGACGGATAATGGCTCTCAGTTCAAGGGGAAACTAACGGAAGAAGTTTTTAAGCTATTTCAAGCCAGACACTTTCATTGCAGTCCGTACCATCCGCAAGGGAACGGCCAGGTAGAGAGGTTCAATGGGACTCTCATTTCTATCCTGAGAAAGCTGGCACACGAAAAACCGGATCTGTGAGATCAATTCCTGCCCGCCGCGTTGTTTGCGTATCGGGAGGTACCACATAGTTCAACCGGGATGGCTCCCGCAACTCTGCTATTTGGAAGACCCATAAAAGGTCCACTAGAAGCACTATTAAGGACCTGGACAGATGAGAAGGCGGAAGAGACTGTTACCTCATCTTATCAATACGTGAACGAACTGACCACTCGTTTGAAAGCTGGATGGAAACTGGCAAATGATAATTTGAAACAAGCCAGGGAGAAACATGCAGCATATTTTAATAGGAAGGCAAAGGACAGAGAACTAGCTGTGGGAGAGAAGGTGCTGCTTCTACTACCCGGCAGCCAGAATAAATTACAAATTGGATGGCAAGGTCCATATACGGTTCTAGAGAAGGTGTCTAGAACAAACTAAAAAATTGACAAAAAGGGGAAGGAGAAAGTTTATCATTGTCGTGAAATATTCTAATCCCCATATATAAATTGGGTATAAAATGGACAAATGGAAAATTCCTGGGGGACCTGGATTTCGCAGATGATGTAGCATTCTTAAGTTCAACACCAAGACAATCCCAAGAAGCAATAAATAATTTGTGTCATCTCTCGGTTAAAATTGGTCTCCAAATAAATGCCTCTAAAACTAAAGCTATGAACTTTTCTAACGAGACCTTTGATATCATCTTGAACGGGAAAAAAACTACAGAAAGTTGAAAGTTTCAATTATTTAGGCAGTAAAATGACTCAGGATGGTGACACAACAAGAGAAATCCATACTAGAATTGCTTTGGCAGCTAGCGCCTTCAATAGATTATCTAACATTTGGAAATTACGATCATTGAATATACATACCAAGCTTCGTCTGTTTAATTTCAAATGTTATCTCAGTGTTAACATACGGCTGTGAGAGTTGGAAAATAACAAAATCATTGGAGAACAAGCTGAATACATTCGAGAACAAATGTCTTAGAAAACTCATGAACATCAGTTGGAAAGAATTCAAGACTAATCGACAAATAAGAGAAGACTCTAGGCAGAAATATGTCCCGACTATATAAGGAAAAGACGATGGTCATATATCGGTCATGTCCTACGAATGCAAAACAACAGAATACCACTACAGGCGCTCACTTGGGTTCCTGAGGGTAAGCGGAAAAAAGGAAGACCAAAAGAAACACTCAGAAGAACAATAATAAGAGAAGGAAGATCGTTGGGCCTAAATAATGTGCAAGAGCTAAGAGGAGTGGCGTCACAACGAACAACCTGGAGAGCACTGGTTTCTGCCTTATGCGCCGTGTTTGGCGCTTAAAGAATTTATTATTATATATAAATTAAAACGTAAATGTAAAGCCTAACAAATAACTTCAATAAAAGGAAAGAAGAATGGTAAAGAACAGTGCTGTCACAATGACTGTACTCGAAATCCCCCTTGTTTTCTCCTGCGTCTGCAAATTGTAACGTTTCGCGTTGATAGTAAAGGCCTTCGGCAACATACACGCGTTTCCCCAACACAATAAAATGTGTACTCCAATTCTAAGAAAAACCTTGAGATACGCAAGATGACCTAGATTTAAAATTCCATTCATGTCTTTTTATACACTACGTTACCTAAAACGAAAGACAGATGGACTAAAGATAGAAAGAAGGGAGGGCTGAAAGCGGGGACGCAGGACATACTACCACAGTCGCGCGATACACAATTACTACCATCACGCGTGTAAGGCCACAAGCACTAGCTTTTTTCTTCAAATCGACAGTGAAAAAAAAACACTACTACTACAAGAATCAGGTTTAAAAACATGAAAAATGATTATTAGGAAATATGAAATTCTACTGATTTACATCTAAGCTCCTGACTTTAGTATGACATAACAGTGGAAAAGGCAGGACAGGTGGCGGTTCTAAACAACGAAAAGGAATAAAGAACAAATATACGACTATCTTTGGAAAACACATATTTTGAACGCCGCCATGTAGCTCACTTTAACTTATATATTATTGTACGGCCGGACTTGCTAACCAAGAATATGTTATGTGTTACGCCTTTAGTCTGTTAATAAAATAGTTATGGCCAAAATACAATAGTGGGGGTGCCTGACAGCATGAAATCATTTCTGCTCATAAAAATTTTTTTATAACGTGTTTGAAAAACATTACGTTACGGAAATAGCCTACCATGTTAACTCCTATTTGATTGGCGGGAATGAGATGTAAGACTAAACACGATTAGTTGGACTGCAAATACTAGTTTAGTTGTTAGGGGAAACGTGAGAAGGGTAATATTTTTTGAAAAGTAGGTAAACATGGCATGATTGGTTAGAGCTACCAATATACTCAATTCAGGGCGTCTGTTCCGAGCCACATCTTGTAATAAACCTACTAAGAAACAGTGCGTTGAGCACCAGTGCATATTTTTTATAAATAAAAGCCTGGGACAGAGGCAGATCGGAAGTTGTGCCCCTTCATTGCCAGTCAACGAAACTGTTTATTTTTCCATGAATTGTGGTAAGCTTGAAATATTTGATATCTTTTAATGAAAATTGAATGTAAATTGATAATTTATGTCTGTATATATGTGTGGTTCAGTGGCGAACATGAGGTAAAACCTCTATAATGCTCCAGCCTGAACAGAAGGTGTCGGAGGAAAGTAAAACTACATGGAATTGCCAAGCAGTACACTGACACCTATATTATTGACTAGAAAGACATAATGCTGGAATTGCAGAGGCGTAGTGATCATTAGGGAGGAATATACTGGTGTAAATTATTTCAGATGAAGCTGACAGTTGGCCTACCGCTCTGAACTCAGTGTTTGTTATGTATTGTGCTCAGTGTAGAAATAGAGTATAAATTAGTTCTGAAGTAGGAGGTACAACCTTCTTGTTTCAGGGACTGTGGTCCTAAAGCTATTGAGCAGTACCTGGTCAGAGCTTTGCTGAATCCAGAGGCGGACAGCATACTCCTTGGTCCATATAGCAAACAGTGAGGTGTCTCCAGAACACAGGGGAGCAATCGAGCAGAGGAGTCTTTTCCTGCCGCCATCACGAAAGTTAAGCCTATGTGGCCAGCGGAGCTCAACATTATGTATACCCCCTTAAACTGACATTGTATTAAAATAAGAGGGGAAATTAATTGTTTTAATGAACGGAACTGAGAACATCTCCAATACTAGTTCCAACAGAAATAAACACTTGAAGTCATGAAGACAAATAACAACATAGCTTGAAAAAAAAACAACACCAGTATTACCTCATATTACTACTACACAACTGACACACATAGGATAAGATTAATAAAATATGTCACTACAAGATTCATATTGATAAATTCTGTACATATAACTTGTAATTAAAATTGATTGTGAATTCCTGGTTCACTTTGTATTTGAATCAGGACTCATATATATTAATGAAAAGTACTTAATACATATTGATATTTGAAAATTTACCAGTGACTCGTTTAAGATAGTCTTATAGAATGTTTCATGTGTGTGAGTGTCACAGTGTTGTCAAGTGTGGTGGAATAAATTAAATTGTTGATCTGTCTGTTGTTGTTGTGACTTACACTTCATCATATACATACCCTAGACATATAACGTAGTCATCACAATATTCCAGAATAATTCTGACTGAGGTATAAATATGTGGCAGCAAGTAAGGTTATCTGTAAAACACTACACCTATTAGATACAGATACCTTCACCGCTGATCTCAGTCAGTACACTAAGTCCCCTATAGATATTTATAAAATCCCACTTTACCACATATATTGGGGTCTCGCTCTCGGGATTTTGAATCTTTCCCTATTAAAAATATTGGGGGAAATTCACTTCAGGGAATAATAAGAATTAAAAAGTATCCTTGGGTGGAATTAAATAAGGTTGAGCTCTCAGTGCCTGTGGTGTCATTAAATAAATAATTATAGATTATATTATTTAGTTAGGTATTATTTACATTTACCTGTTAGAAAATGGCGGACCTGGCCAAATTTCGATCTGCTGCTGTACAGACTGCAAAAGAGTTAGGAATGGACGGGCAAATTATGATTTCTTATGTCACTGCTGAATGTGACAAATATATTGAACGGGAAGAAAGAAGATTAGAAAAAGAGGCCGAAAGAAAGTTAGAGGCTGAAAAGGAAATTAAGAAGATACAATTTGAGGCTGAGACTGAGACTAAGAGGTTGCAGATTGAGGCTGACAAAGAGGCTAAGAAATTGGAAGTAGAGGAAAAAAGATTAGCTGCAGAAAGGGAAGCCGAGGAAAGAAGACAGGCTGCAGAAAGGGAAGACAAGCGATTAGCTGCAGAAAGGGAAGCAGAAGATAAAAGATTACAAAGGGAACATGAGTTACGACTAAGGGAGTTTGAGTTTCAAGGCCATGCTCCTGAAAATGATGCCAGTCCCTTTACCTCTGATGCCACTGCTAGCCAAGGAGCCTCAACCTCAGCTATGAATTTTCATTTAGATCATTTCGTTGAGAAAGACGATGATATTGAGAGCTATCTTAATAGATATGAACTATTAGCTACCACATATGGGTTAGAAAGAGAAAGGTGGAGCTTAAAGTTATCTCAAGGACTTCGTGGGGCAGCTTATGAAGTTTTTGCCAAAATGAGCAGAAGTGATCAAGAAAATTATGACATGCTAAAGCAGGCTCTTTTGTTAAGGTATGAAAAGAACGCAGAATTTTATAGGAAAAAATTTAGGAATGCTAAACTACTGTCAGGTGAAACCTATCACCAGTTCTCCGCACGGTTAGAGACATACTTGGAGAAATGGACTTCTCTGGGGAAAACCCAAGATCTTAAGGAAATGGTCCTTATAGAACAATTAAGAGAGTCCATGGCTCCAGACCTGAGAAAGTTTCTCATGGAACAAGGTGCAGAGAGGCTGGGTGAGTTGCTAAATATTGCTGAAAGGTATCAAGCAGCTCAAGCAGAGGTAACAGGTAATAAAAAGAAACAGGTGGATAATCTTAGGGCACCACAGAACTTTAATAAATTTGATCCTAGAGATCAAAACAAAGGTAAGCACCAGTTTGATAGGCCACGGTATGACAATAAAAATAAAACCCCACAATTCGATGAAAGGAAATATGATGAAAGAAAATCTTTCAACCAAGGGAAAAGGTGGTGTAAAAATTGTCAGATGGACAATCATGACACTGACCGTTGCAGAAGGAAACCTGTGTATATGGCCACCCTTCAGGTCAGGTCGACCTCAAGACAGGAGGAGGATATTATGTTGGATACCACTCCAGAAGAGATGAGGAAGGCACAGGCTGGGGATAAGACCCTCAAGCCTTGTTTCAGGAAATTGTCAACTTCTCATACTACTCCAGGCAAGGGAGATTTTTACATGAAAAACAAGTTGATGTATCGGAAGACTGGAGCTAGATCCAAAGGTCAGGGACAGCTGGTACTTCCTAAAAGATACAGGACAGAATTAATAAGGAGCCTACATGTGAAACCAGATGGGGACCATGAGAAAATAGGTACCATCATCCAAAAGGTGGCTCACAATTATTATTGGCCCAAAGCAAGATGGGACATTGAGAATTTTGTAGAAAGGTGTAGCATAGCACATGAGGGAACACCCACAAGTGGGAACATTGATCAGGACCTGGACGTGCCACGGGGCAAAAGTAGGCCTGAAAATAAGAAGAGAAATAAATTTGATAAAGTGGACCAAAGGGAATGGGAAGCCCCTTTTCACGGACAAGCTTCACTTAACTGGTTTACAATGGCCACTATGCAGAGAGTGCAAAAAGATGTCTTACCCCAGGATAAGCCGAAAATCCCTCAATCGGACTTAAACAAACTGGAGGAAGAAGATGTAGAGAGGAACTCTCTCATCAAGAATTTTAAGTGGGGAGACAGCCCCAAGAGAAAAATTGGTAGCGGTCGTTTTGTGACTGATAATTCTGGGAAGAAAAATCATCACTATAGCGCTTCCAGTGGAAGAGACCATACCGGTGCATGGACAAATAGATCCACAAAATTAAAAATCCATATGTAACTCTGTTAAGAACGTGGACGGACGAAAAGGCAGAGGAAAATATTACATCCTCATACCAATATGTGAATGAGCTGACCACTCGTTTAAAAACTGGCTGGAAACTTGCCAATGAAAATTTGAAACAAGCCAGGAAGAAACATGCTGCCTATTATAACAGGAAGGCGAAAGACAGAGATTTGGCTGTGGGAGAGAAGGTACTGCTTCTTCTCCCCGGGAGTCAGAATAAGTTACAAATTGGATGGCAAGGTCCATATACAGTTCTAGAGAAGGTGTCTAGAACAAATTATAAGATAGATAAGAAGTGGAAAGAAAAAATCTATCATGTGAATCTCCTGTAGAAATATTTGGAAAGAGAACATCAGGAAGAGACACACTTGTTGACCTTGTCTATCGCCATGGAGATGAAAAAGGAACCACTTTCATCATTTGAATATCCATTACACCCCTGTGAGACAGCAGCACAGGTGAAAATCAGTACACATTTAACGAAAACTCAGAAAGAGAGAGTGCAACAGGTTCTAGATACTCATACAGAGGTGTTAACAGACCGACCTGGGCATACAAACTTATTGAAATATGATATGAAACTGATAGACCCCACACCTGTCTGTATGAAACCATATTCGATTCCTTTTGCTAAGGAGAAAGCTTTGAAGGAAGAGATAGACTATTTGTTGAAGGAAGGAATTATTTCACACAGTGAATCTTCATATAGTTCCGGTGTTGTACTCTTAAGGAAGCCCTCTGGAGAACATAGACTCTGTATAGATTACAGGAGACTGAATGCTATTACAGAAGGACAGGTGGATCCATTGCCGGATACAAATCAGCTGTTTGCCAGACTAAATAAAGCTAAATATTTCTCAAGGGTGGATCTGAGTAAAGGCTACTATCAGATTCCAGTAAAACCTGAGATCAGACAAAATTGTTAGATGGAAACAATTCGGAGGAACGTAATGAATCCCTGAGTTGCCTCTTTGATTGAGGATATTCCGAATGTTTCATACAGGCTAATAAGAAGATTATGGGATCCACTACGAAAACTCTGCTATCACCAGGTATATGTTATCTCCTCATAACGTACATTTTGAGGAAAATCTAATGTTCTCTGGACATGTCATTGCGCAGACTCAGAGAAGAGAAATGGTGAATACGGGTTGTGAAGCAGCATTAAGACAAGCAGTCACACTTGCGGCTGTTCAGTAACATAACAAAGATATTATTGGTTGTAGAGGTCTGAGGCAGATTTCATGAGCAGTGCCTACTCTGAATGGACCCAACTACATAAAACCATGATAGCACAACAGCAGAGTAAAGTCAAGTTGACTTACATTTATCTATGTGTATATAGAATAAAGGACTGACATAAGATGTCTGTTTTAAGAGGGGAGATGTCGTGAAATATTCTAATCCCCATATATAAATTAAAACGTAAATGTAAAGCCTAACAAATAACTTCAATAAAAGGAAAGAAGAATGGTAAAGAACAGTGCTGTCACAATGACTGTACTCGAAATCCCCCTTGTTTTCTCCTGCGTCTGCAAATTGTAACGTTTCGCGTTGATAGTAAAGGCCTTCGGCAACATACACGCGTTTCCCCAACACAATAAAATGTGTACTCCAATTCTAAGAAAAAACCTTGAGATACGCAAGATGACCTAGATTTAAAATTCCATTCATGTCTTTTTATACACTACGTTACCTAAAACGAAAGACAGATGGACTAAAGATAGAAAGAAGGGAGGGCTGAAAGCGGGGACGCAGGACATACTACCACAGTCGCGCGATACACAATTACTACCATCACGCGTGTAAGGCCACAAGCACTAGCTTTTTTTTCAAATCGACAGTGAAAAAAAAAACACTACTACTACAAGAATCAGGTTTAAAAACATGAAAAATGCTTATTAGGAAATATGAAATTCTACTGATTTACATCTAAGCTCCTGACTTTAGTATGACATAACAGTGGAAAAGGCAGGACAGGTGGCGGTTCTAAACAACGAAAAGGAATAAAGAACAAATATACGACTACCTTTGGAAAACACATATTTTGAACGCCGCCATGTAGCTCACTTTAACTTATATATTATTGTACGGCCGGACTTGCTAACCAAGAATATGTTATGTGTTACGCCTTTAGTCTGTTAATAAAATAGTTATGGCCAAAATACAATAGTGGGGGTGCCTGACAGCATGAAATCATTTCTGCTCATAAAATTTTTTTTATAACGTGTTTGAAAAACATTACGTTACGGAAATAGCCTACCATGTTAACTCCTATTTGATTGGCGGGAATGAGATGTAAGACTAAACACGATTAGTTGGACTGCAAATACTAGTTTAGTTGTTAGGGGAAACGTGAGAAGGGTAATATTTTTTGAAAAGTAGGTAAACATGGCATGATTGGTTAGAGCTACCAATATACTCAATTCAGGGCGTCTGTTCCGAGCCACATCTTGTAATAAACCTACTAAGAAACAGTGCGTTGAGCACCAGTGCATATTTTTTATAAATAAAAGCCTGGGACAGAGGCAGATCGGAAGTTGTGCCCATTCATTGCCAGTCAACGAAACTGTTTATTTTTCCATGAATTGTGGTAAGCTTGAAATATTTGATATCTTTTAATGAAAATTGAATGTAAATTGATAATTTATGTCTGTATATATGTGTGGTTCAGTGGCGAACATGAGGTAAAACCTCTATAGTGCTCCAGCCTGAACAGAAGGTGTCGGAGGAAAGTAAAACTACATGGAATTGCCAAGCAGTACACTGAAACCTATATTATTGACTAGAAAGACATAATGCTGGAATTGCAGAGGCGTAGTGATCATTAGGGAGGAATATACTGGTGTAAATTATTTCAGATGAAGCTGAAAGTTGGCCTACCGCTCTGAACTCAGTGTTTGTTATGTATTGTGCTCAGTGTAGAAATAGAGTATAAATTAGTTCTGAAGTAGGAGGTACAACCTTCTTGTTTCAGGGACTGTGGTCCTAAAGCTATTGAGCAGTACCTGGTCAGAGCTTTGCTGAATCCAGAGGCGGACAGCATACTCCTTGGTCCATATAGCAAACAGTGAGGTGTCTCCAGAACACAGGGGAGCAATCGAGCAGAGGAGTCTTTTCCTGCCGCCATCACGAAAGTTAAGCCTATGTGGCCAGCGGAGCTCAACATTATGTATACCCCCTTAAACTGACATTGTATTAAAATAAGAGGGGAAATTAATTGTTTTAATGAACGGAACTGAGAACATCTCCAATACTAGTTCCAACAGAAATAAACACTTGAAGTCATGAAGACAAATAACAACATAGCTTGAAAAAAAACAACACCAGTATTACCTCATATTACTACTACACAACTGACACACATAGGATAAGATTAATAAAATATGTCACTACAAGATTCATATTGATAAATTCTGTACATATAACTTGTAATTAAAATTGATTGTGAATTCCTGGTTCACTTTGTATTTGAATCAGGACTCATATATATTAATGAAAAGTACTTAATACATATTGATATTTGAAAATTTACCAGTGACTCGTTTAAGATAGTCTTATAGAATGTTTCATGTGTGTGAGTGTCACAGTGTTGTCAAGTGTGGTGGAATAAATTAAATTGTTGATCTGTCTGTTGTTGTTGTGACTTACACTTCATCATATACATACCCTAGACATATAACGTAGTCATCACAATATTCCAGAATAATTCTGACTGAGGTATAAATATGTGGCAGCAAGTAAGGTTATCTGTAAAACACTACACCTATTAGATACAGATACCTTCACCGCTGATCTCAGTCAGTACACTAAGTCCCCTATAGATATTTATAAAATCCCACTTTACCACAATCATGTAAACCTGTTAAAGAAATATCTGGACAGACCACTCCAGGAAAGCACCCCCTTACTGACCTTGGCTATCGCAACTCAAATGCAAAAGGAACCACTCACCTCACATGAATACTCATTACATCCTTGTGAAACAGCAGCACAGGTAAAAGTCAGTAAGCACCTGACTAAAAATCAGAGGGAGAGAGTTCAATAGGTTCTGGAGGAACATACAGATGTATTAACAGATAAACCAGGCCATACAAATTTGCTACAGTATGACATGAAACTGGTAGACTCAAACCCAATCTGTATGAAAGCCTATTCTATTCCGTTCGCGAAGGAGAAGGCATTGAAGGAAGAAATAGATTATTTGTTGAAGGAGGGGATTATTTCACACAGTGAATCATCTTTTAGCTCTAGTGTAGTTTTGTTGAAAAAACCGTCTGGGGAACACAGGCTGTGCATAGATTACAGGAAACTGAATGCTGTCACAGAAGGACAAGTGGATCCATTACCAGACACAAAACACTTATTTGCCAGATTAAACAAGGCAAAATACTTTTCAAAGGTGGATCTTAGTAAAGGCTATTACCAGATTCCAGTGAAGCCTGAAGTGAGACCTTATTTGGCTTTTAGCACTTCGGATGGACATTATGAATTCAACATGCTACCATTCGGACTGAAAAAAATGCTCCGAGTGTATTTTCAAGGATGATGCGCAAATTGTTGGATCCCCTGAATAACCCATGTATCACGAATTTCATGGATGATATTCTCGTCGCCACAGAGACATTTGAAGAACACATTGACGCTCTAAAAATGTTATTTAATAGGCTTAGGGAGGCGAACTTGACTGCTAGGCCAACAAAATGTTGTATTGGATGCAAAGAGTTGGAATTCTTGGGACACACTGTATATCAGGGTAACATGACCCCTGACCCCAAGAACTTGGAAAAACTGCAGAGAGCACCTAGACCACAAACAAAAAAGGACGTGCGATCATTCGTGTCGTTATGCGGATTTTATCAAAAATACATCAAAGATTTTAACTCTATTTGTGCTCCTCTGACTGATCTGACTCGCAAGGGACTTCCAGATAAAATTATTTGGACTGCGCAAAGTGAATTAGCGTTCCAAGACTTAAAGGAAAAACTCACTAGCAAGCCTATTCTCAAACTGCCTGATTTGACACAGGATTTTGTCGTAAGAACAGATGCAAGTAATGTAGGACTTGGGGCGGCTTTGTTGCAAAGATCATCTTCACCTGATGGGGAACTGAACCCAGTCGCTTATGCAAGCCGCAAATTGAATAAGGCGGAACAAGGATATTCCACAAGCGAAAAAGAACGTTTAGCGTTAATCTGGGCAATAAAGAAGTTTCAAATCTATCTGTATGGTAGGACTTTTGTGGTCAGACGGATCATCAGCCCCTCGTATTCTTATCTCAGGCTAAGCATGAAAACGCAAGATTGCTGAGGTGGTCTTTATTGCTTCAACCTTATCAGTTTAGTATCCAATATATCCCAGGCAAATTGAATGTCGGTGCAGATTTCCTCAGTCGGCACCCCTGTGATCAAAATTAGAGTAGTGGCAGGCGTAAGGAGTAATTTTATCTATGTGTATCACTGGTTTTGGAACTTGCCGTAGGCATGTTTTCAAGTGGGGAGATGTGTGATAAAATTAACCGTGATACAACGTTAAAATATCTCCAAAGATAAAATGTAGGGATAAAAATAATGCGTAAGCTACTAGACGACATGATCTCCCACGCCGCGGGTCACCACCCGCCATGGAAACTAACTTGTTAGACGTGAAGGCGAAACGTTTACCCTTGGAACGGGATGAGAACGGAGATCAAAAGGAAAAAATATGACTGAACACGTGCTTGAAACTAGCAAGGCTAAAAAGACGCAATTGGTGGGGAAAGGAAAAAAATTCACGTCCCCAAGTTGACACAAGGTAAAGAAATCGACAAAAGGGACCTTAGCTATTATACGCAACAGTCATTTCTTGGACGCTTTTGCGATAACTTAGTCCGTTTATTTGAATTCAGCGGCAAACGCATTACAGAAGATGCTCGAAAAAATATTTCGATAGATAAAAAACCAACTAACCTTGAAAAGTAACTTTTTCTTAATAATAATGTTAGGAATATAAAACCTAGCTGGCCGGATGGCCCATCTTGAGCAGTGAAATAATATGCTTTCATTTATACAGACGGATAGATAATAAGAAAGATATTGACAAAAGACTGTGTTGTTCATATCAGCGAGCGACTGCATTGAAACAAAAAAATGTAAGCTTTGCCTCACTAATTTTCAAAACTGCGGCCTTGAGACTCAAGTGCTAAAATCTAGTTGGAAGGAAAGAGAAGGGGAATTGGTGGAGAATTGTGGCTAAAAATAACTTTAAAGGCAGAATTGTGTAGGGGACGGCAGAGTTGGTTCAAAAAACAAGTGTGTTTTTTTGTGAAACGCAAGTAGAGACAGACGGACCAACAGACAATAATACATACTTGACTAAGGTATGACTGAATTGACTTTTGGTAGGAGGTTTGAATTTGAAAAGGAAAAAAGGCGGTGATTGGCCACAGATAAACATATTATCGGCGCTCAGACGCGCATTTTTGCCATTCATCATAAATTGTCCAGTAGTAGACACAGTAAATAATTCAGTGGTGTATTTCCCAAAAGCTAATTGAAATATTTAGAGGGACGCCATACTAGAGCCAGCAGCTCAGCTGAGTTTTGCTAGCATATGTGTTCTCTATTCATAATTCTGGTAAGACTGAAAGTATGTCACTAAATTATCTTTGTATATTTTAATATTTGTTTAATGTTTCGAGTGAATTGATACTGCCATATCAAAATCTATCCCTTACAACAAGTAAGGATTCGCTCTAGACCCCCCGCCCCAGTTCAGGGTCTAGAGACAAACAAAATACATAAACTCCAGCAAGGATTATGAAGGGCGGATCAAGTGTTGAGATCAGTGGAACATATCATCTATCCTATTCTATGGCAGGAAGCTAATGAACGTATTTCAGAATATGTAGTCTGGGCGAACTTATCCTATGTGAAACCAACTTGGTAAGATGTGCTGTATGGTCAGAGAGATCTGACCCCGTCTATGTGGTGTTGTTGTGTAGTGTTGAGTGTAGAAGTGGCTCAGGAGGTAGAGTTCTGACACATGACCAAATACTTTTATTTCAGAACTGTGAGTTTTTATTTGGCACCAATGTGGTGTCAAATGATGTGTTGAATAATACAAGAGTGGGACCGTGCAGTCTAATATTTTGGCAGAGGATCCTTACATTGCCCCCAAGCACGGAGAGGTGGGGCCACCAGATTCCAGCACCAGAACTACTCAGTCAAAGATACGTGAGCGTCTGGCCTGCTGGATATTCACCAACTTATTTTCTAACACACCAACCATATTCCCAACAATAAATGGACAATGTTAGTAGCCATAGACAGGGAGTGATGAGGCCACCCCAACAGCACATCCATTAATCGTTCTCCCAGATAAATTACAACTATAAACAGTAGTAATATTAACTAGTCTTGTAAAATACATATGTACACACCTTTCATTTATTATGCCATATATTCATGCATTTCATTCATAATTGCAAAACCTTTCATATGTTCTGACCAAAATAAAACCTTGGTTCAGAACAAATAAACTTAAAGAAAATTTACTATCAAAATTTTACACAGCTTGAGTTAGTTCAGTGTGTTATAACAATTTATTAATATTATTAGACTTAGTAAATATCTGTGTGTGTGTATGTAAACTACCACAACACATTACATATCAGTACCCTAGAATTTTAACGTAGCCACATTCATTAGTAAAAAAGATAGGTGTGAGGTCGTAGTGGTAGCAAGAAGGGCCTTCTAGAAATTCACAGCTACATTTATCTCAGGAGCCTTCACAGCTGACCTCATGCATCACACTAGGTAATATCACAATCATACAATACCATCAAATCCACTACACCCATTACCAAAGTTAGATACTGCTATTGGGAAAAAGTGAAGGACGTGCCGGGAGCAGACATTGTTGAGTCCTCACGTTGAAATGTATCTAACTAATGTATGTTGTCATGATTATGTTTGAATATTATTGTATTAGAGTATATTAGTAAGCCTCCGTGTTCAAGGAACACTGTTCAACATGCCGGAAGCATTTATATTTAAAAAGAAAAAGATGAGAAAAATATATAAAAGGAAATGTGGTTACCCCACATTATATTATTGATGAAAACTATGTAAACGTGGCGTATCTGCCAATGTCATACCCAAGAGGGTGGTTCACAGCAAGGTGGGAGTCATGAGAAATTAGGGGGTGAGTGCACCTGAAATGCACGCGAGGCTGACCCCATACCCACGTATGAACTTAAATAAAAGAATAAGTGATCAGATGTAAAAGGCCAGGGTGTCCTTTTGTTGCAGAGGTTTTGTTTCCTGTTGCCAGCTGGTGACAGGAAACCTGAGGAGTGACGATAACGCAAAGAAGTCTCCGACACATCATGTATGCTGTGCCATCATCTGTTCTCTTAACGGGGCCGGGCTAAACCTAGAGTTAAAATCTATAACGGGGCTATCATCCTTGATAACAGCAGGAGCTTCGGGCGTGTGATGATGATATACGATATGTATTATTGGTGTAGTCTGTCTGACACTGTAACAACTGTTGTAGAAAGAATCTGAGAGAGAGAAGAACTACACAGAGACAGCCACTATAAAATCTATCATCTCACTTAATTCTATTTCAACACTGAGTCTATCACCTATTCAAACCTATTCAGAAGGGACCAACCCAAGTCTTAATTCTCCTATCCCAGAGGCTGTGATATGTGATCAGATGTAAAAGGCCAGGGTGTCCTTTTGTTGCAGAGGTTTTGTTTCCTGTTGCCAGCTGGACCTCATGTATGCTGTCAAAGGGTACATGCAACTGACTTTCAACAAGAAACCCCAGGTGATATGTTGTTTTCGTTTCGTTTTAAATAAACCTTGGTATTTCAAATCATACTCAGGAAGTTGATGAGGTATGATGATAATACAGCCCCTCATACACAGTGACTCTCTCTCTTAGAAGAATACATTTAAGCTGTGAACATTCCAACAGGAAAGATATATATTAACTTTGTAGTTGTTTGGGCAGATTGTCCACACAATTTTAGTTAATCTTTTATGTAAACTATCTTGTCCTCATTTTCAAAGACCTGTCCAAACGATATGACTGGACAGGCAAAATAAATTGTACAAAAAATTATCAAATTTTAAGAAAAACGTAACCACAGGTTTTATTCACTTCCTCATAGAAACTTAAAGTGTTTTTGTGTTGTGTACCATCATCATTTATAGAGTCAGGGGCCTGCACATAATTCATCATCATCATTTATAGAGTCAGGGGCCTACATGTGCTTGACCTCACACGGTTAATACATACACGGATTTCATTCTTTTTAAGATACCATAATAACCTCCCCAGCAAAATCTAACTTTGCTACAAACCTCAACATATGAAAATAGTATACTCATAAACCACTACAGCAAGCACTGGTGATTGCTTCATGCTAGTTCATACAGAAAAGCGAAAGTATCAGCAAATTCCTGACTCCGAATGGAGCAGAGATGAGTGAGTGATGAATGCATCCCATGTGCATCAAGTGTATAGTATCATTTTGTGAGATATATGTACCTTGTTAATTGTAATTCAGGCAAATCATTGCATTCGCGATGTCCAAGCACGTATTGTCCCCGTTTAATACCCAGAAGAATAGTGATGATTTCTAATTATCTTCCCTGATTTATGCTTTGTATACTCAAAAGGTCTAATTATTCAGAGAGGCTAACATTGGTGGGTGGGCAGCCAGACGATGAGCCTGTTAATCTTCCAACCCAGTGTACTTAGCAGGGGCATTTGTTCTTTCTATTTTGTCTAAAGTTCGTGGTATGAAGCTGCAAGACTAAGGTTTTTACGCCACTAGTTGTGAGTCAAGAACAGGGATTCAACACTAACCACCTACATTGGACGGGTTTGTGAGTAAGTGCCCTCATCACAAAATAATTGACGAAACCACGGATGCAGGACTCACTTAGACAAGCTAAGTTCTTATTAAAGGAAACAGCAAAAGGACACATTTTTAAAATAAATTCTCACCCCTGTCTCGGTGAAGACATTTTTTTATATACATCTAAAATTCACCATCATTCCATCGTCATTTTACACTGTTAAAACTAATTGATTATTAAATTTGTTACATGTTATTTTAAAACAAAACAATCATTCTTGTTTCAGTTATTATAGGTATGAAAGTAAATGTATGAGCAAGACTCTTTAATATATATACATCTAGACATACATTTACATCTATAGAGCAAATACTTATTCAAGAATTTCGCTGGATTTACACCAGCTGGGAGCTTGAACGGCTAAAACCATTGCTTAATTCTTCACGAAAGGCGACAGATCAGATATAAGTTAATAGTGCTCTGCCCTACGCAGCATTGGTCTTGACTTCTGAAAACATCTTGTGGACACTCCCCTGAGATAGAAGCATCATTATCCTTCTATCTACAACTCTGCCAAGAGTAATCTTGTGCGAAGGTAGATACCTTTGAAGACCCACATTAGTTACTCTTGAGTGTTGGCCACTGGTGGACCACTACTGCAGAGCTAATGGGAGGCAATCCGTAACAAGACAGACAGACAGACAGACAGACAGACAGACAGACAGACAGACAAACAGATAGATAGACAGATAGACAGATAGACAGATAGATAGATAGATAGATAGATAGATAGATAGATAGATAGATAGATAGATAGATAGATAGATAGATAGATAGATAGATAGATGAGAAAAAAAACAGAAAAGAAGGCAACGAAAAAAAAAAGTTTTAAAGATACACTTTATTTGTTGTAACCATTGCATTAACAAAAAAGCAGAAAATAAGCGTTCCACATATTCTATTGTATAGGATAAAAGTGGATGACCAGTTATAATTCAGCAATTAATTGTTATATCCAGGGTTGTGGAGTCGGTCAAACAAACTTCCGACTCTGAGTCTTGAAATTATAGAAATCCGAATCCCGACTCCCAACTACAGTTTATTTTTACTAGTGCACGTATATGGAGGTATATGTATAAGTATGGTATATGTGTGAATAAATAAATACGTGGCTTTCATTGACTAAATGTTTAACTATTCATTCATTCATAAAATAATACAAAACAAAAATGCAAAAAGTTTAACAATATGATAATATTTTCACATTTAATTGGTTCTAAACAAACAAACAAACAAACAAATAAAGAAAGGATCTCACTGGGCTTAAGTCTCATAAAATGTGGAGTCGGAATTGGGACATCTTTACCGACTCCGACTTCACTAACAATTTTCCGACTCCACAACCTCTTCTCCGGCTCCACAACCTCTTCTCCGACTCCACAACCTCTTCTCCGGCTCCACAACCTCTTCTCCGACTCCACAACCTCTTCTCCGACTCCACAACCTCTTCTCCGACTCTACAGTCCTGGTTAAATTTTTACAAAAAAAAAGATTAGTGAACAATATGACGAATAAATGAATTCTGGCTATCCACTGTTATTCTATGCAATAAAGTGTATGACGTCATTGACAGAATCACTTGAAGAGAAGTAATTATTACGTGATAAACGGTTTAACGAGTAAAATTAGCATAATTCTTACGTGATAAAGATTTACAGGTCCAATTAGCATCTGTAAAAAATACTGTATTATGTTTTTGTTCAAACAGGTGTTTTGTTTTGTCTTTAGATAATAAATGTACACACTTTGAATTCTGATAGAAAAATAGAAGATGGATGCATGTGTTTTTGGATGGTGGAAGGACAGACTGAAGAACTCACTTACACGAAAATGGTAATAAGCAGACCCATGAGGATGGAATGGACTGACAGAACGATAGACAGACAGTCAGGCAGACAGGTAGGCAGACTGATAGGGAGACAGACAGGCAGGTAAGTCGATAAACAGACAGACAGACAAGCTGGTAGGCAGGCAGACATGTGGGAAGGCTGACAGGGAGGCAGATAGACAAGGAGGCTGACAGACGGAGAGGCCGACAGGCAGGCAGACAGATGAGCAGGTAGGCAGACTGACAAACCGAGAGACTAATAGACCGACCTTCCGATCAACAGACAGAGACAGACTGGCGCATACAGACAGACCGACAGACAGACAGACATTTTGTTTCATATATTTATCACACGTAAAAAAACAATACTATACATTAACAAGTCACTATCGTAAAACAAGCGATTGTTACCGAAACAGAACCAGGCTCGACAGTAAACATGACTCATTCAACCACTACAGGCGCTCACTTGGGTTCCTGAGGGTAAGAGGAAAAAAGGAAGACCAAAAGAAACACTCAGAAGAACAATAATAAGAGAAGGAAGAACGTTGGGCCTAAATAATGTGCAAGAGCTAAGAGGAGTGGCGTCACAACGAACAACCTGGAGAGCACTGGTTTCTGCCTTATGCGCCATGTTTGGTGCTTAAAGAATTTATTATTATACATTAACAAGAAGAGACCAAGTGATAATCTTCAGACTGAGAACCGGCCATTGCAGACTCAGATACCATCTGTACAAGAAACTGAAAATCAGATAGAACGATATGCCCGTGAGGGGAAGACAAGCAGACAGTAGAACGTGTATTACAAAAGTGTCGGCTCCACCAGAGGAGCAGGGTGACTGCTTGGCCTTCTCCGACCTAGTTGAGGGAGAAACTGTATGGTGATAAGAGAAGCCTTAGACAAACTGCCAGATTTAAAGGAGAGATAGATGTGGTTATTTGAGAGTGAACGGCGAAGCAGAAGACAAATAAAGGACAATTCCTACGTTTAAAAAACAAAATCTCGAATTACTTCTCTGTGTCACTTAATCAGAAACAAGGTATGGGTCAGTGAGTCACGTGGAAGAGGTCATTAGCCCAGACAGAAGGAGCCAGCAGGCCAAGCAGAATATTTCTTGAAGATAAGTGCAACTTTCTCGTCTGGGCATCACGTGTTAATAGTAAATATAGGAGTCCAGGGGATGATAAGTTAACGTTACAGATAAGAATAAATGGAAACATACTAGAACACGCCAAGAGTTTCCGCGTTCTTGGACAAACAAGGGCAGCAAATACGAAACAGAAATCATGACGAGAATATGAATGACCACATCCACATGAGACAAATGCTAACATCCAAAACAATAATTCACAAATTAAAACATTCTTCAGCTAGATATATACACATAAATAATTTTCTTTGCGCTGTTTACGAAGCATACAGCCACCACATCAGATGGTTCCTTTGCAGGAAGCTTGCACCAAACTTTCACATTGCATTTAGCTTTGCTTGATGGGATTGCCAGCTCCATGCATGTGACGTGTAATGGAAAAGAGCCTACAGTAATCTGACAGCTTATTGTAGCCTTATAGCTGCTCTCTGATTTGCAAGCTAAAACATGCATTATACCAACTGTCTGATTTTGCAGCTCACTCTTTTGTCCCCGCCCTCTTTCCTTTAAACACGGGCTAACGCAGTTTTTACAATCTTCGTTGACTTGTCAGTCATAACAGGAAACAAATCACGCTTTGGTTTTACCGCGTTCCACTCACGCGAGCTCATCTGTCAATCATATAATACTTGATACATAGCACGAGAGAGAGAGAGAGAGAGAGAGAGAGAGATAACAGACCTCTTTGAAGTTGGCTCAGGGGAAATCTAAAAATCCCTAATATCCTTTGATCTTGGAACACGATCATTCTACAGGTAAAACCGCTAGGAGAACAGAAAGTCTTTTGATGTCGGTCACTGCTCCAGACGAGAAACTCTGGAAGACCGACATGAAGTCTTTTATCTTGAAACCTCTAGCTTCTGAATTTGTATCCCACACAGGAGTGCGAATTAACGCCATTAGAGATGAAAAGCCATTTAATTATATATACAGTATATATATATATATATATATATATATATATATATATATATATATATATATATATATATATATGTATGTGTATGTGTATGTGTATGTGTATGTGTATGTGTATGTATGTATGTATGTATGTATGTATGTATGTATGTATGTATGTATGTATGTATGTATGTATGTATGTATGTATGTATGTATGTATGTATGTATGTATATATATATATATATATATATATATGTATATATATATATATATATATATATATATATATAACCATATATAACCATATATAACCATATATAACCATATATAACCATATCGATTGGAGGCCGACCTCTGTGTAATCTACGTTTTGCTGATGATATTGATCTGATAGCTGGAACAGAATCAGAACTTTAAATATGGGATAAATATATATATATATATGTATGTTATATAAATATAATATAAATATACTATATATATCAAATAAAGAAATATATATATATATATGGAAATAACATATATATCAAATTATATATATATATATATATGGGTATATATATACGGAGCTAAGGGATCAGGCTTTCGAGCATAAATGTTACAGAAGAAAATTTTATAGCACAAAAAAAGTCTATGTTAGAGAGAAGATAAACATCTATGCAGGCCATCAAGAACCATATTTGGCATGTAACTCGTCACTGACTCCCTTTCGAAAACGATCCTCCAGGGAACAGTCGAAGGTAAACGGAGAAGAGGAAGGCAAAGAAATATATATATATATCCGACTGTTTCTATAACCTAACGATCAGTCGTCAGTCAGAATTTTTAGAAAAAGTCTAGCGCTGAGTCATACACCATTTCTTTTGGATTATTGTTTAAAAAGTGATTCGTGGAGATTTTCATTCTGGATTTCTGGTAAATAGTTCTAAGTGTTAGAAATATTTTACGGTGATAGCATTTAAAGTTAAACACTTAAATACTTTAAACATACAGTTAAATACTTTACTTATATATTTCTTGCTAGTAAGGTGAATTAAATAAAATAACGCGTAGTTATTTTCATAATCAGATATTCAATTAAATTGTTAGACCACATCACCGACGCTACATAGCTGAGACGAGACGGTAATTTGTGTTTACGGTGTAGAACGGACGCAACACTTAAAAACTCTCCAGGAGAGAGAGAGATAAACACGACGGTTAACCAGACCGGACTTAGATGCGTTTAACGACTGATAGTGGGAGGAAATAATACTGTTTATATTTCATTTGTAATTTTTGTTATTATAGCATCTATGATTTTTTAAATGCCATACGACAGATAAACATACACCGACAATTTAATAGCTACTAAAGGATAGGGGATTAGTTGTGCGTGGTGCATTGTGAGAAAAATAATAAATAACACGCCGTGCGTGTGACCGCCAGCAGCGAGAAGGGGCGGGGGAGTCTTCATCGGCTCAGTCCGACCCAAATCCTCGGCCAGCGATGTCTGTGTGAGTAGGCGTAGGGATAACACTGAGTATCTTTTAAATTTGTCAGGACTGGCAGAGCGGACGAGAGACTGTCGGGTCCCCGTATATATATATAGCAGACCTGATCCCAAGTGAACGAACCAGCGGTCTTTTCTTTTTCTTTTCCATTTCCATGGTTAAGTGTGTACTAGCCGAAGATACTGTACGACTATAAATTATACTACTGGATTTTCAAAATCCAGAATATTTTTTTTATCATACAACAGTAGGGTATACCTGAAACATTATTATTATTTTCCCCAACACCTGACAGTTGTAATCCAAGTATAGTACTAATATATACACTGTGCAGGACTGGCGATCTGGTAATGAGTCGGCCGATAGAAAATCCATCATCATAATTTTTTACATTTGTAGCAAGCGGATTTTTTCCCAGAACACTAGAAATATTCCCCTCTCTAAACCGGTAAACACCAAGGATTCTCATACTATTCAACGTTTATAATAAACCCTATATCCAGATAGAAGTTCCAGCCCGAGCGGGAAACACGTCTGTTATTCCCCCCGCCCGCCACCAACACTGCAAGAGTTGTCGCAACGAAGATATTCAGTTGTAGTTCCTGTGTCTAGACTTATATTTACCCGTGCAACCCATCGGAGGAACAATGAAAGTTTTAGAACAGTGAAAACACAACTTTATGATTTATATCGTCACCAGGATTCATCGTGGAATTAACCTATTTGGCGTTCACCTCATTAGTTTTTTGTTGTTGTTTTTTTTGGGAATGAACTGTGGCCAATTTGTATCCTCGACAGCAGGGGTGATACACTAATCAACAGTGAATTATGGATTATGTTCGTGGAATAAATTTACCAACGGATACCACAGACCCACGGGAAGAATACAAATAGGTAAGAGTTTGAGAGGTGGCCACCTGAGCGAGAGAGTGTGTGATGATTTTATTGTTGCTGGAAACTATCTATTAATTTTTGGTGGTTTGAGTTTGTTTACTTTACTTGGTCATATATTGTACCAATAGTGTTATTCTGTAAACCTAGTGCTAACCTTCAACCTTTGGGTTAATATTTTCTTTGGGTTATTTTCCTTTATACAGTGAAGGCGCACCATTCTTCTTTACTTCCTCTATATGTAAATAATTTTCTTGATATCTTTGGGTAATTTATGTTGTAAACAGTTTAGTGATAATAAACAACAAGAAAACTTAACTTTGTGTGTTGGTCAGACCCATACCCGTTTATCCTTATTTTTTCACGTTTGTGTGTCTTGTTGTCACATATTGTTGTGTGTGTGTAGAGTAACTGTTCTTATTTTAGATAGGGAGGCAAAAACTATCTTGTAACAAAGCACATTTGTACGGATAGGCTGGATGAGAGAAACCTACTCACTCCAGAGACATAATTTTCCCTCAACCTACCACCTGTGAAATCTATTTTCTATACATTCTCGTGTATCAGTCAACCTTTACTCTTTACGTAGACTTGGCCCAATGAACCAATTAACCTACCGTACGACAATGCACAACCTAATATTAGTCGCCTGAGGGTGCAATAGTTAAATTATTTATTTGTTTCTTCAGAGGTTTTGTACATAGATAGTGTAGAAAACTGCACAGGCAATAAGAAGAAAGAATTGAGGCCTGTAAAATTTGGATATATGTAATTGGGTAAATCTTGTGGACGGAGAAGAAAACAAAACATAGAAGGCTTAGAAAAGCTAAGACTGATAAGAGAAATAATAAGTGAGATGAAAATAGCAACATATTTTGGTAATACAAAAAGACAATAACACCTTGTTCATAACCATAAGGAGAAGAAAAGTTGAAGGCAAACGTGCAAAGGGATAACAGCGCAATAAGGGGGGAGATAACATCAAGAGATAGACAGGAAAGAGTCTGACAGAGTGCACCATCAAGACAAGAGACAGAAGATGTTTGAGATCCATTACAGTCGAGTTTCGATGTGAAGATGGCATTTGATCTTATTCTTGGCTAACGGTAAAACATTCAGTTTTAATTCAATAAATATTTAAAAATAAAAATAATAAAAAACACGACAGACCGACAAATGTGTGCAGATATGGCAAGACAAACAAGCAATAGGACATATCCTCCAAAAATGTCATCAAGAGGAGCAACCAGAGAGAGAGAGAGAGAGAGAGAGAGAGCACGGTCTTTGTCAACACTATTGATAGAGGAACCGTGTGATTTCCTATACTAGACGTTTACTGTCTTTCTATGTCTTCTGTATTCCCTATATGTCTATATATAATGCCCTTCCCCGGGTGTCTCACTCTATTTCTCCTACCCTGGGGACATAAAAAAAAAAGGCGCCAATATTATCATTTGATTTTCTGAATATGTGTCTTATAAAAAGTCAGCGTCTTGTCCTCACATCCTATCCCACTGGCATTTCTCTGGTTCTTTCCGTTAGTTCCACATTAGTGATCTTGTCGCACTGTTTCAGTCGTTCTTGTCTGGGCAAGCAGCCATTTATGAAAGTACATGTTTGTACTGGGCAAGGTTGCCACTCAAGTTCTAGAGATAAACCCAGATTTTCTTCTTAAAAAAACCCAGAAATATCCAGATTATTTTATGCCTCAAATACACGGGAAAGACGATGCTTACACAATCTTTTAGTGCAACTTTAGCACAAATAAGCTGTGTGCTACCAATTTTTATTTATGTCTTCATTTCTATTTTATTTTTTGTTACCAAAAATTCACAAATTATAAAAATGATTTTATTAACACCCCAATATATGAACTCTTGAAAAGAAGATATTTTAACAGTAACATGAACGCAGACAACAGTATCTCCGCTTTAGCAATTTTGTCTTGGCGACAAAGCTCTTTTGGTTTGATGAAAAACTTGTTAATGTTCAGAGATTTGCTTTTGGCTTCGAAGTTTTTCATTTGCTTTTATGTGTCAATAAAGCTGTCTTATTCATTCATTCATAACCCTCCACTCCCAAAGGAGCATAGGCCTTCAACAAACACATGCCAAGTCCTCCTGTCACGTGCCATCATCTCAAGTTCTTTCAACGTTCTCCTCATCATTTTCACCTCTGTTTCCAGCTCTCTTCTGGGGAAATGGGAACGACAACAAAAAGCATGGATAACAACAGAAACCATCAATAAGATAAAAGACAGAAAAAACAAGAAAGCAGATTTAAGCACAAGCAAAACCAAAAGTTCCAAAGCCAAGGCTCAAGAAGTGTACATAGAAGGAAACAAAGAAGTCAAAAGAAGTATCAGAAGAGACAAGAAGAAGTATACTGAGGAGTTGGCAAGAGAGGCAGAAGATGCTGCAGCCAAAGGAAATATGAGAGAACTGTATAACAGCACAAAGAAGCTAACAGGAAAATACAAGCAAACAAGTTGCTTCATAAAAGACAAGAATGGAAAACTGCTCAGCAATATACAAGAGCAAATGAAGAGGTGGACAGAATATTTTGAGGACCTTCTCAATAGACCTGCTCCACAAAACCCCCCGGACGTCCAGCCAGCAGAAGAAGAGCTACAAATGAACGGCGAAAGACCAACGAAGGAAGAAATAAAGAAAGCCATAAAGCTTCTAAGAGATGGAAAAGCGTCTGGACCTGATGGCATTCCACCAGAGGCCATAAAAGCAGATATTGACACGGCTACAGAGATGTTATATAAATTACTTGGTAAAGTCTGGGAAAAGGAAGAGATACCAGCAGAATGGAAGGAAGGATATCTGGTTAAGTTGCCCAAGAAGGGAAATTTACAAGAGTGCACACATTATAGAGGAATAATGTTACTATCAGTGCCAGGAAAAGTATTAAACAGGATTATCCTTGAGAGATTAAAAGAGTCCATAGACAAGAAACTGAGAGATGAACAAGCAGGTTTTCGACAAAACAGATCATGTACAGACCAGATAGCCACTTTGAGAATAATAGTTGAACAAAGTCTTGAATGAAATTCACCACTATACATCGGATTTGTGGACTACGAAAAGGCATTTGACAGTGTAGACCAGTGGTGGCCAAGTTAAGGTTGGCCGAGGGCCTGGTTATGGTAAAGGGTAACACCAGAGGGCCAGACCTAGAAAATCCTTAAAAAATAACGTTCTGAGATTTATTTTTACATATATAATGAACCACGTACATAAAGCAACGGCAAACTACTGTACTGCACATCTGCCAAGACATGTATACTAGTCTTCGGACTGAAATTACTGTAAAAAAAAATATAATGAATCTGTTGTTTTAATTTGTTTTGTAATTTGTAATATGACATGTAATTATTTATTTCAAACATACATTTGTGTGTTATTTCATTGTGAAGAGTGTGGCTTATCAAAATTTTTCACCAGTAATTTAAAGTCTACTTCCATTTGTGACGTAGCAATTCTGAGAACATGGGATAATACAGAGTCAGTTAATCTGTTTGTGGTCTTGGATTTGATAAGCTTCATGGCAGAAAATGTTGTCTCACAAAGATATGTGCTACCAAATATAGAGCACACTTTTAGGGCCCATTTTCTCAGAAGTGGGTAACGTTCCTTTGGTAGTAATTTCCACAAATCAGCTCCAGTTGCTTCTATTGTGTTGATGAATGGGTTACATTGGAGTTCACATAACTGTAATTGTAGTTCTGCTGGCTGAGACTCCACTGTGCACTTGAGTGGGTTGTTAAAAAGTTACATTTGTGGACGAAACATCTCAAAATCTTGAAATCGACAATCAAACTCAGAAATCAGCTGTTCAATGTCATCTGTGTACCTCCTGAAGTTAACCACCCTCTTTCTCAGACAGCTGTTTACAACAAGGAAAATGAAACAGGTCATTCTTTTGCAAAGACAGACTAAATAGGCTCAGTTTCTTTTTGAAGCCATCAACATAGCCTATCATTTGAAAAATTGTTTGCCTTTTTCCTTGTAACTGCAAATTCAGTACATTCAAATGTTGTGTTATATCTGTGAGAAATGCCAAGTGCTAAATGAAATGAATATCTTTGAGTTTATTTTGAAGATCAATTGAACATGGTAAGTTGTCTCGCAGGAAGTCCAATATTTCATCCTTGAGTTCACAAAATCTTATTAAACATTGTCCTCGACTAAGCCATCTCACCTCAGCATGAAGCAGAAGATCACCGAAAACAGAATCCACTTCTTCTAAAAATGCAAGTAACTTCCTGTGAGTTAGAGAGCTGTATCCTCCTCTGATCAAATTCGTTATTTTCACTACAGTAGCCATAGTGTCAGTTAGGTTTATGGATTTTGCACAAAGGGCCTCTTGGTGAACTATGCAATGTAATGTAGGCACGTCAATTTTATTTTGCTTCAAAAGTCCAACAAAACCAGTATTTTTCCCAACCATAGCCTTGGAACCATCGGTACACACAGCAGACAATTTGTCAAACCCACCATATTCTTCCATGGCATTTTGAACTGCAGAAAATATGTCATCCCCTTTACTTGTACCATGCAAAGAGCAAACTTTCAGTAATTCTTCAGAAACAGTAAAGTCTTCCGGGATACTTTAACAAAAATAAGAAGCTGGCTAGTGTCTGTGATGTCTGTACTTTCATCAATCACCAGTGAAAAGTATGGACAATTTTCAATTAAAGATTTCAAGTTCTGGGACAAATGCAAACTAATATCTTCTGTTCTCCTAGCTACGGTTTGTTTTGAAAGAGGTACATTTTGAAAGTCTTTTACTACTTTTTCTTCATTGAATGCTTCTGCCATTTGAACTGCACACTTTTTCACAAACTCTCCATCAGTAAACGGCTTTTTTGCTTTTGCAAGCTCATTACTAATCACATAGGACGCCATGAGCGATGATTCCTGAATCTTATTTAGATGACTAAATATACTCTTTTGCTGATACAGTTTTTTCTTGAGTTGTTCAATCACAAGCTTTCTCGACTCGCTGCAATGCTCGTCGTTGTTTTTCTGATGATTTGTGATGTAATGACGTTTCAAGTTATATTCCTTCGCTACGGCTAACACTTGGGCGCAAACTAAGCACTGAGGTTTATTATCCTTATTGAGAATGAACAAATAATCGAACTCCCATTCTGGTTTAAATGCGCGATTTTTCACTGTCTACTTTTCTATACTTAGAAAACATTTTTACAAATGCAAACTCTTATACATGAAAACGTGCACAACAGCTACAAGCCCAGAAGTGTCACTGGCTGATTTATACTTAACACACTTCACAAGACCAACTGTGCACCTCAACTCCCATACCGATGCTAAAGACAAAGCAACATCATTGGATCTCAGAGACTTCCGACCGCAGAAGAGATCTGCCATTGCTTTCAGTTTCTCATTATCAAAGTAGGTACCGACACTGTCTTCGCCTGTCCACGTGCACGATCAGAGATTTGACGTTATCATTTCCGTTTTGTCGGCACTATCTAGTAGAGCTCAATTGGTATGATAGAGAGAGAGAGAGAGAGAGAGAGAGAGAGAGAGAGAGAGAGAGAGAGAGAGAGAGAGAGAGAGAGAGAGAGTTGGTGGTGTTGTGGAAGGTGGGGAGATGTTAATCGTACATTTTGGGTCTTTTTGGTTTTGTTTCTGGTGCCTGTGCGTGCTATTTTGTAATATTTTTTTAGCACAGTGGTCGGAGTATACAGCATTTTTCAATCAACAATAAGAGGCCGGCCAAAACAGGTTAGCGGGCCGGTCAAAACTGGTTGGCGGGCCAGATCTGGCCCGCGGGCCGTAGTTTGGCCACCTCTGGTGCAGACAGAGAATCACTTTGGAAATTGATGAGGCATTATGGAGTTCCCCTGAAGATCATTAATTTAATAAAGAAAACATATGAAGACATGACATGCAGAGTTCTTCATGAAGGACAGCTTACAGAACCGTTTGGGATAAGAACAGGAGTGCGACAGGAATGCCTCTTGTCTCCATTTCTTTCCCTACTAATAATAGACTGGGTTATGAGAACATCGACAACACACAACAGAAATGGAATCCAGTGAACTCTAAGCAGTTAGATGATCTGGATTTTGCTGATGACTTGGCTTTTCTGTCCCATAACCGTAATCAGATGCAGGACAAATTGAAAACATTCGATGAAAGCTGTTTTATTGGCATTAGTTAATGTACAGGAACAGACCGTACAAATCGCAGCATAGCGATTGCCAGAGTCCGGCTTTATCGAATCCTTCAGTTCGCTGTCTTTTAGCCATTCCTCACAGAAAGCCTGCTGATACCATGGCTTCACTTTTTTACGCGGTGGCGCGTGTGTCGTCACCCTGCTACAATTACCTAGCGAACCTTCATCATCACTTAAGTCTAAAATTTAAAAAGAATACTTTAAAACACATCGCAAAAATGACTGAGTATTATAGATGACAGCCATTAACAGAATAACAGGAAATAGATAGCTGATGTAAACGAGTAAAAAACAAACGTCATTGATGTGGTTAAAAACGAGAATTAAATTTAAGTGGAATAAAAAATACATAGCACATAATTTTTTTACATTTAATTATAATATAAATATAATGTATCATGCTCAGTGCCCAGAATATACATACATTGTAAATGTCAATTGTCAAATATACCCAGGTTAATGCAGATTTGGAAAAATAATACCCAGATACCCAGACGGAAGCCCAAAAAACCCAGATTTAGTAAAAAAAAAATACCCAGCTGTGGCAACACTGGTACTGGGTGTCGTTTTTTGTTGTCCTGCATATTTTAGAGACATACAGTAAAAACAACCTTGACCTTTGAGTTGTTGATTCTAATTTTTTGTTTTGGACTTGATTTCTAATTAAACATTTTGTTTTTAACTTATTTCCCGGCTGTCTTTGCTAATTTGTCCAGGTTCCGGTTGTGAAACAAAAATGTCGCTGATAGCAAAATATTTTAGGACCATTTATTGTATATATCTTCTTCTTTTTGAGTGTCACATCAATTAACGTTGGCGATCACGTCTTTTCACAGCTTTCTTTCACTAGTGTCGTTTATCAAATGTTTTTTTTTTTAAATATTACACAATGTTAAAATATTCAGAATCTGTTATGTTCATTACGTCTGTTGTCATTCATTATCTACACAAACTTGTCACTGTGCGTTGTCCGAAAGCCGCAGATTGCATCCTTTTGTAACAATCATAGTACATCAATCTCCCGGTCTTATGCTGTTCGATTATAGCGCTTTTATCAATACAACGCTGTTTTTATTTTATGTCATATGCCCGTTATACGCTTAAAAATTCGATCTTACGCTGTGCGCTAAATTCCATGGGAGGCAGGAATATAAATGGTGTGACAAGGTTACCAGCGTGGAACTGATGACAAGAACTAGACAAGTGCCAGTTACAAGAGATAAGAAGAAGACAATGGCGATGGATAGGACACACACTGAGGAAACCTGTTGATAGCATTACAAGGCAGTCCTTGTTCTGGAACCCCCAGGGCAAGAGAGGCAGAGGTAGACCAAGAAGCACATGGAGAAGAGAGCTGGAAACAGAGGTGAAAATGATGAGGAGAACGTGGAAAGAACTTGAGATAATGGCACGCTACCGGAGGACTTGGCATGTGTTTGTTGAAGGTCTGTGCTCTTTTGGGAGTGGAGGGTTATGATGATGATGCTCATCAAGTTCATTCAGGGCGGTGGGATAGCCAAGAAGCATCGCCATTATTAGCGTAATGAAGCATTACCCCAAAATGGAATGAGGTGCAATGGTAATCTGTAACATAGAACAAGATGCTAATTTCTGAAAGGTGCTCCTTGAAGAGAAATAGAAGGTGGCAAAGCAAAAACAAGCTTGATTTTTTTCTTTTTCTTTAAAAAAAAAGTCTCCTGGAATATATTCTGCCCCCATTAACCTAGTAGCCGTGCCTTCTAGATCTGGTGCCAGAGAGAACTTTGTCCTACCCACAAAACATTTTGCTAGCCAGTCGTCAGACGGTAAGGGCAGCTCTGTCGTGACAACTGTAGCCATAAATATTGCATGGAGTAAAGTCCTATAATATCTTGATATAGCAGTAAATATATTTTTGTCAGTACAGTACATGAATACTATTTCCTTTGTATTCAGTATTTCTTATAATTATAGGTAGTTAATAAATGTTAACTTTGTAGATTTCGACTTTTATCACTTTTTAGTTACTTTTTACACCTTTTTGTACCTTGGTAACGAATTAATTTGAACTCTGTTAATTCTTATAGCAAATCAATTTTCGTTTAGCGCTTTTTAGGTTAGCAGCGCTAAGCGGGGGATTACTGTATTCTACTTCGGTTGCTCTCTTTTATACAACCGTATCTATTTCCGTTATTAAAGATGGCGGGATGTCTCTGGCATATATCTTTACTCTCATTTAACCACAACTATTTCTTATAAAACGTTGGCGGTCTGTCTCAGTCTTCTCTCACTGTTCTCATATAACCACAACTATTTCTTACATAACGTTGGCGATCTGTCTCAGGCTTCCTTCTTTGCCATACAGTTTCTCCTTTAAAGGGGATGGCAAAGGTCATGCTGTCAACCTGATCCCCTAGTGGAGATGACTTTCTTTTTTCATGGTATTCTTAACACTCTTCAATAAAACACCTGTATGTGACATTCTGTGACCTTCGTGTTTATGTTCATCATCACGATCATCACTATCATTATGATCATCATCACCACCACCATCATCGTCATTACTATTCAACTTCCTATGAAGCACAAGATGTCCACAAATTCAAGGCCAGGCCTCTTGTCTTGTGCCATCCGCTTAGATCATTTCCATGCCTGTCGTGTTAAAGTCCGCAGTTTTCATCTCTATATGTCATGATACATGTAAGAATCCACGTCTGATTGGAGTATTTCTCTAAGCGAATTCTGGCTACCATTTTCTGCATTACTCACATTATCTATTCTCTGTGGCTTTTCAAATCTAGAAATGTGAACTCTCACCCAATACTCTCTTTAAGTAATACATCTTGTTCATTTTCTTGAATCCATTGGCCGCCGACTGACAAAGCAATCAGTGGCGATCACGCATGGTGGCGTCTTGTAAGGGCAGCAACAAACTCTTCTACTTCACTGGGTCCGTGGTACTGAAACAAAATTCTTATTTACGTTACACACGTTATTATTAAAAGGTCTGCTCTCGGTTTTGTGCAAGTGAGCTCATTCCCCATCGTAAAACAAGGAAACCCCGATAGTTAAAAATGTACAATTATCGATGACATCATAACAAGATATGAACCTAAGAAATCTATAACCTAAATTGCTTAACTATCATGACGTAGTAAATTCAAGGTCAAGGTTTATAGCATGACGTCACAATAGCATAAATGTAACTTCTGCACTATATAAGATTATAACAGAAGATAATAATAATAATAGTAATAATAGCCCCTTCAGTCATAACTGACTATGGGAATGCGCCCCTGAGGTGACAGCCCTCAGCTGCTTATTTTCCTGGTGCTCCTTTCGACGTTTTCTCCTCACCTCTGCTTCTTGTGTGAGCCTCTCTTCGACCAATCTGAGGTGGTGCCGTAAATAACATCGCCACTTATTGCGATCGGCAGCTTCATCCTCCCATGTTGCTGGATCCAAGATACTATTGCACAAACCTGGCGTGTCTATTTTTAGTATCAAAAAGTTATTTTGGGAAATAAAATACTCATAAAATTATATTCGTAAAATGCAAATATTTGGATACAAAATTATAAATTTAGTATTGACACCATCGATACCGGATAGAGCAGATTAACCAATGAAATAAGGCATAACAAATAAAGCTTTGAATCACAACAAATCATAGATCATTTAACATCAGTTAGACTGGTATATAAGACTATGACGAACACTTTAAAGTCAGTTGACGGAGAGATTTCTCCGAGTTTACTTAGAAGATTTTAGCAGCTAGTAGTGGGCGTGAGTTATCACCAAGTCAGTTAGTCAAGTTACCACTGAGCTACCATTGAGTCACATTCACGTTTTCGAGGAGATGTTTTGACAAGAGCATAGTTGTTCACATATGTTGCTCAAAACCTCCAAAAGGTACTGAGACCTCTCTTAGTATATGCCTTGCTCATTTGTCGAACGAGTCAACTGGTAAATGATCTACCTGACGGTTTCGTAGACGGATGATGGCAGTTTCCTGGCGAACGGAAAAGACTACAGCTCTGGAGAATATAACTTACTGTCACATGATTGTTGGGGTCGCTCTCTTGTCCACTACGGCCGTATCCTGCGACAGTTGTTGTACTGATTTTATTATGTACTTGTCAGTGGTCTGCACCTTTTTCTTTCTCTGCTATGTAGCAGATATTTTGTATTTTCAAACATTCTTACACTCCTATGTTAAGTCGTCATGTCTGTTTGGTTACCCGTTCCTCCCTGCTGGGACAGCCGACATTCATGTTGGTTAATCTCGGGTGTGGCCGACATCAGACTTCAGATTAACACTAAAATCCAGCGACGTTGGTTAAGCATTGATGAGGCGTGTCGGGCGATACTTTACCCGTCTGTGGACAGATTACAGACATGCACTTATCAGCCGGACACATCTGAGCTGCAATGTTGTAATAGTCCAGGCAGATGTAAGAAGTTATTTGTAAACATTGCCGAGAAAGGATCGGAAGTTTTCAACCCATATATGGGAGAGGTGACATTTTGCATCACGCGCAGAATTATTCCATGTCGGAAATAATTTGAATTTCCACAAAAAACTCACATGTTTGAAACTATTGTTTCCCTGCTTAGCATCGTAACAAACAAATGCGGGGGAAGACAGGGCCATATAACCTGACGAGTTTGCAGTTTTAAGACACTGTGAGAATCGCTTGCCAAGACGACCACCAGACTACCAGAAGTTAGAATCAGAATTCCATTAATCAGACCTGACTTTGTTGGAGCATCTTGATAAATTTTAGCCAGGACGACTCTATCATTTTAAACAAGGAAAACCGGGATCTGAGGAAACTGAAAACACGGAGAAAGTGGGAACTTATTGTTAAAGTAACGACCCCCCAAGAATGCGTGTAAACAGGCATCTGCCAGTGCCTTTATTTCACTGAAGCAAACAGTCTGTGAGCCAAAATTGGCATAAATTGTACATTTTATATTCTATATTTTTCATTACTAACACGTGAACTAATATGTATCTATTGCCATGTGAATATTAATATATGAAAATTGCTACTGGATGTCCAAGTCATTTGAGGCTGGCAACCTCAGCGTATAGAATGATGATTTCATGAACCACCACAGCAAGGTGTCGCGACAGCGATGGGCTCGTTATCTAAGATAATCGAACTCAGTCTAACACTGGGTAATGCGAAGGTTCGTTTTTAGCCAATGAGAGCAGAGCTAGCAATTCACTGCGAGACTCTTGGGCTTGTAGGCATAACAAAGATGGAAATCTGCAAGTGTACTACTAGTGTGTTTGCTTTTCCATTGGAAGTATGTAAATGCAGCTGGATTACAACTAATAATGCCATCAAAGTGAGATATTAGAGAGCATAAGCTTTGTTCGGATACCTGTATCTTCGTCTTACGTGCAGTACATCGTGAGTGTGACGGTATTGCCTCCCCTGCTTTGCAGTAGTGGTCCAACAGTGACCAAAACTCAAGAGTATATAATACGGGCTTCAAAAGTGTCTACCTTCGCACAAGATTACTCTTGGCAGAGATGTAGATAGAAGCGTAATAACACTTCTATCACAAAGGGTGTCTTCACAAGATATTCAGATAAGCGAAAACAATTCTGCTTTAGCTTAGCGTAGTACGTTAATTCTAGAATCTGCCGACACTTTTGTGAAGAATTAAGCAATGATTTATGTTAGCTCGTTTAAGCCCCCGCCTCTGATTTACTCAAAGAAATTCTTTTTTTTTTAAATGATTAAATCGAAGTTAAATTTGTAAATTTACAAAAAAATAAAGTTAATAATCACTTAAGTTTTAACAGTTTGCAATTATTTAAATAGTTATGGATCAAGAAAAGTTATCATCACGGTCGTGATAGGAGGTAAATTGTTTTTTTACAAGAGGTTCAAGTAGCAGCATATATTGAACTTAGTTGCAATGACGGTTCTGCTTTTTCTTATGGGTTGGTTCTTTTTACACTGCTCACACTCGTCGCTGGTCAAGGTTGTCGGGTGTAGCTCGTTTACCAGAAATGTCAGGGAGAGTCTACAAAGTTGGTCCTTCGTCTTAAAGCTCAGGCCACTGTTCCCTTCTTATTCCAGAGATAGTACTTTCTCCTTGTACCACCAATAACTATGGTAAAGAATTGAAACGAAACGCTGTCCTGAGTATTGCGTTTTCCAACCCATGGTTGTGGGTCCCTTTCGTCCCATTCCACCATCCCATTTAATTCAGAATTTACCCTCGATGAGAATTAAATTTAATCCCTCGGGATAAGAATTTCTTTACATTTAAATTGAATAACTTTAGCTTTACATTACATTTAAATGAATAGGTTAAACGTACAGATATAATATGTTTACATTTACATCTCCACTGTTTGAAAAGTGTTCACAATATAAATTGAATATGTTTTCATTTATGTTTACACCGATTTGAAAAGTTTGAAACTTCCATTAAAACTTTAAAATGAATATTTTCACATAGACATTTACACTGGTTTGAAACTGTAAGTATTATACATAAAATGTACATCATTTCTTTTATATTTTCCTCCCTGCTTCATATGGAACTTGGAACTATTTTATGCTTTTAGTTTTCTTTACGAAACTAGCAATAAAACAATCACCAGCCCGTGCAGTGTGGTTCATGAATCATCATTCTATACGCTGAGGTTGCCAGCCTCAAATGACTGGGACATCCACTAGTGATTTTCACACATTAAAATTCACATGATAATATACATATATATGTTAGTTCACATGTTAGTAATAAAATATAGAATGTAAAATCACAACTTACGCCAATCCTGGCTCACAGACGTTTTGCTCAGATGAATAAAAGAGACTTGAATCGGCCTCTTACACGCGTCTGGAGTGTCGTTAATTTAATACGTCCCTCTCTGACTTTGTGTGTCTCCTTCAGTTTCCTCAGACAGCGGCTTTCCTTATTAAAATGATAGAGATTTCCTGGGCTGTTTTGGTAAGTCCTGATAAATACTCAAATGAAAGGTGTCCTGTCTGATAAATGGAAATTATAAATTCTAACTGGCACGTCTGGTGTCTTTGGCAAGCGTGAATCTCACATTGATAAAGCCACTGAAATGTGTCTCGTTATATTCACTGTCTTACACCACCCTGTTTGTTATGGGGCTCAAACGATCAGCCAATCTGACTTGAATATTGTGCATGACTCATCTAGTACAAAATTTCAAACATTACTTTTCTGAACCTGGGCTGTAAACATCCGATTGCTGGCAGGCAAACTTACAGACATATCGGTAACCTCACCCGACAACGTGTGTAAGATTTACACAATTATTACTTTCGCTAAAGTAATGTCTTTGTAACAAGGTGTACCGGAAACGATTATGTCGTGCTTGACTGTCCAGAATTTGTCGCACAGACGATTAATCTCTTATCTGCCGCGCACCCGGGCCTAGTCTTAGCAAAGCTTTGCCGCAGCCTGGCAAACGCGATGTATTATCACCAACAAGGGGTGTCTGTCGTGGAATATTCTAATCCACATATATAAATTATCAAGTAAATATAAAGCCTAACAAATACATTTAATAAAGAAAAGAAAAATGGTAAAAGAACAGTGCTGTCACAATGACTGTACTCGAAATCCCCTTTGTTTTCTACTTCGTCTGCAAATTGTAACGCTTTCACGTTGATAGTAAAAGCCTACTATATTATTACCCGCGTTCTTCAATGAAACGTGTGCTGTATTTCTTGCAAAAACATTGAGATACCAAGCTGATCAATGACCTAAATTTAATATTTCATTCATCCCATACACAGCGTAACTAAAAGACAGATAAAGCAGGATAGAGAGAAGGGAGAGGCAGAAAGCCGAACGCATGCAAAATTAAACACGCGTTTCGCTATTAATGCCACCCCAACAAGCGTAACGCGATACACAATTACTACTATCACGCGTGTAAGGCCACATACACTAACTTTTTCGGACGGACAGTGATAAAAACACTACCCTTCCCAGAGTTAGGTTTTAAAACCTGAAAAACGCTTATTGGGGAAACCTGACATTCTACTGTTTTATGTCCGAAATCCTGACATTAGTCTGACAGTACAGCAGGACAGGTGGCGGTTCTCACATAAAAAAAAAAAAATTAACTACACGACTATCCTAGAAATTGCATATTTTGAACGCAGCCACTTAGCTCTTTTAAATTTGTATATTTGGGTTCCTTAGGGCTTGCTGACAAAGAATATGTAAAACGTTACGCAAATAGTCTAGGAATTAACAAGTTATAACCAAAATAAAATAGTGGGGATGCCTGACAGCATGAAATCATTTCTGCTCATAAAATTTTTTTATAACGTGTTTGAAAAAAAAACCTTGCGTACGGAAATAGCCTACCATGTAAACTCCAAATTGATTGGAGCGCAACAAATATAAGACTAAACACGATTGGTCGGACTATAAATACTATCTTTGGTTGTTAGGGGAGACGTAGGAAGGTAAAAATTTTTTCAAACACTTGTCGAAACGTGGCTCCATTGGCCAGACTCGCTGATATACTCACTTAGGAGCGTTAGTTCGAGACCACTAGTTCAAATAAGCTTGATAAAGCAACAGTGCGTTGAAGCCAGCTCATATTTTTGCTAAATAAAAGCCTGGAACATAAGCAGATGGGAATTTGTGCCAGTATTTGTGCCAGAATTCATTGCTAATCAACGTATCTGTGTTTGTTTCCATGAATTGTGGTAAGCTTGAAACATTCAGTATCTTTTAATGAAAATTGAATGTGAATTGTTAATTTATGCCTGTATATATGTGTAGTTCAGTAGCAAACATGATGTAAAGCCTATAATCCTCCAGCCTGAACAGAAGGTGTCGGAGGAAAGTAAAACTGCATGGAATGGCCAAACAGTACACTGACACCTAGATTATTGATTAGACAGAAATAATGCTGGAAGTGCAGAGGCGTAGTAACCATTAAGGAGGTTAATGCTGGTATAAAGTATTTCAGATGAAGCTGACAGTTGGCCTAACGCTCTGAACTCAATGTTTGTGATGTATTGTGCTCAGTGTAAAAAGAGAGTATAAATTATTGTTTTTTTTTTTTTTTTTTTTTTTTTTTTTTTTTTTTTTTGGCGTTCGCCCGCTAATACTCTAGGCGAAATCTCAGGTTATTATATTTTTTTTTTTATGTCTAACCTGACATTGATTTTACGTGAGTATCCCTTTATTTCTTGTACAGAGACAAGTGTCCCTCGCCATTCAGGCAAATACTCGCCGATTTCGGAGGTACCCATTGCAGCTGGGTCGGCTCAGGAGCCGCCAGTCCCTGGTCGACGACACTCCTTCAAATGTGCTCGCCAGGTCTCGAGTTAATCCAGTCCAAATCCCGGTCGACGAAAAATCCTCAAATGCCGTCGCCCGGGTTTGATCCTGTATCACCCGGTCGCCAGAGCGGCGTTGTAACCACTACGCTAGCGCGGCTCCCAAATTAGTTATGAAGTAGAAGGTACATCCTTCTTGTTTTCAGGGACCGTGGTCTTGATGGTATTGAGCAGCACCTGGTCAGAGCTTTGCTGAATCCAGAGTCGGACAGCATACTCCTTGGTCCATTTAGCTATCAGTGAGGTGTCTCCAGAGCCCAGGGGAGAATCGAGCAGAGGAGTCTTTTCCTGCCGCCATCACGCAAGATAAGCTGATGTGGCCAGCTGAGCTCAAAATTATGTACCCCCATCTTAAAATAACATTGTAACATAAATTTAAGAGGGGAAGTAAATTGTTTTAATATCAGGAACTGAGAACATCTCCAATACTAGTTCCAATAAAGACAAACTATTGAAGTCATGATGACAAATACCAACAGAGCTTGAACAAAACAAAACCAGTATTACCTCATATTACTACTACACAACTGACACACATAGGATACTTTTAATAATACATGTCACTACAATATTCATATTGATAAATTCTGTACATATAACTTGTAATTAAAATTGATTGTGATTCCTGGTTCCCTTTGTATTTGAATCAGGACACATATACATTCATGACAGCAATGAATACATATTGTTATTTGAAAAGTTATCAGTGACTCCTTTAAGATATCCCTTAGAGTGTTATATGTATGTGAGTGTCACAGTGTTGTCAAGTGTGGTGGAATAAATTAAATTGTTTATCTGTCTGTTGTTGTTATGACTTACACTTCATCATACACATACCCTAGACATATAACGTAGTCATCACACTATTCCAAAATAATTCTGACTGAGGTATACATATGTGGCAGCAAGTAAGGTTATATATAATACACTACTCTTATTAGATATATATACCTTCACAGCTGATCTCAGTCAGTACACTAAGTCCCCTATACATATTTATAACATCCCACTTCACCACATATATTGGGGTCTCGCTCTTGGGATTTTGAATCTTTCCCTATTAAAAATATTGGGGGTAATTCACTTCAGGGAATATAAGAATTAAAAGGTATCCTTGGGTGGAATTAAATAAGGTTGAGCTCACGGTGCCTGTGTTGTCCATTAGATATATAATTTAGAGATTGAATTGTTGGTTAGACATTGTATAAATTTACCTGATAGACAATGGCGGACCTGGCCAAGTTTCGATCTGCTGCTGTTCAGACTGCAAAAGAGTTAGGATTAGATGGGCAAGTTATGGTTGCCTATGTCACTACGGAATGTGACAAATTTATTGAACGCGAAGAAAGAAGGTTTGAAGCCGAAAGAAAGTTAAAGGCTGAAAGGGAAATTAAGAAGTTACAATTTGAGGCTGAGGCTGAGACTAAGAGGTTGCAGGCTGAGGCTGAGACTAAGAGGTTGCAGGCTGAGGCTGAGACTAAGAGGTTGCAGATTGAGGCTGAGGCTAAGAAATTGGAAGCAGAAAGAGAAGACAAAAGATTAGCTGCAGAAAGAGAAGAGAAGAAATTAGCTGCAGAAAGGGAAGAGAAGAAATTAGCTGCAGAAAGGGAAGAGAAGAAATTAGCTGCAGAAAGGGAAGCAGAGGATAAAAGATTACAAAGGGAACATGAGTTACGACTAAGGGAGTTTGAGTTTCAGGGCCATGCTCCTGAAAATGGTGCCAGTCCCTTTGCCTCTGATGCCACTGCTAGCCAAGGAGCCTCAACCTCAGCTATGAATTTCCATTTAGATCATTTTGTTGAGAAAGACGATGATATAGAGAGCTACCTAAATAGGTATGAACTATTAGCTACCACGTATGGGTTAGAGAGAGAAAGGTGGAGCTTAAAGTTATCTCAAGGACTTCGTGGGGCAGCTTATGAAGTTTTTGCAAAAATGAGCAGAGGGGATCAGGAAAATTATGACATGCTAAAGCAGGCTCTTTTGTTAAGATATGAAAAGAATGCAGAATTTTATAGGAAAAAATTTAGGAATGCTAAACTACTGTCAGGTGAAACCTATCACCAGTTTTCTGCACGAATAGAGACATACTTGGAGAAATGGACTTCTCTGGGGAAAACCCAAGATCTTAAGGAAATGGTCCTTATAGAGCAATTAAGAGAGTCCATGGCTCCAGACCTGAGAAAGTTTCTCATGGAACAAGGTGCAGAGAGGCTGGGTGAGTTGCTAAATGTTGCTGAAAGGTATCAAGCAGCTCAAGCAGAGGTAACAGGTTATAAAAAGAAACAAGTGGATAACTTTAGGGCACCACAGAACTTTAATCAATTTGATCCTAGAGATCAAAACAAAAGTAAGCACCAATTTGATAGGCCACGGTATGAAAATAAAAATAAATTCCCACAATTCGATGAAAGGAAATATGATGAAAGAAAATCTTTCAACCAAGGAAAAAGGTGGTGTAAGAATTGTCAGATGGACAATCATGACACTGACCGGTGCAGAAGGAAACCTGTGTATATGGCAACCCTTCAGGTCAGGTCGACCTCAAGACAGGAGGAGGATATTATGTTGGATACCACTCCAGAAGAGATGAGGAAGGCACAGGCTGGGGATAAAACACTCAAGCCTTGTTTCAGAAAATTGTCAACTTGTCATACAACTCCAGGCAAGGGAGATTTTTACATGAAAAACAAGTTGATGTATAGGAAGACTGGAGCTAGATCCAAAGGTCAGGGACAACTGGTACTTCCTAAAAGATATAGGGCAGACTTAATAAGGAGCCTACATGTGAAACCAGATGGGGACCATGAGAAGATAGGTACCATCATTCAAAAGGTGGCTCACAATTATTATTGGCCCAAAGCAAGATGGGACATTGAGAATTTTGTAGAAAGGTGTAGCATAGCACATGAGGGGAAACCCACAAGTGGGAACATGGATCAGGACCTGGACACGCCACGGGGCAAAATTAGGCCTGATAATAAAAAGAAAAATAGATTTGATAAAGTGGACCAAATGGAATGGGAAGCCCCTTTTCACGGACAAGCTTCACTTAACTGTTTTACAATGGCCACTATGCGGAGAGTGCAAAAAGATGTCTTACCCCAGGATAAGCCGACAATCCCTCAATCGGACTTAAACAAACTGGAGGAAGAGGATGTAGAAAGGAAATCTCTCATCAAGAATTTTAAGTGGGGAGACAGCCCCAAAAGAAAAATTGGTAGCGGTCGTTTTGTGAATGATAATTCTGGGAGGAAAAATCATCACTATAAAGCTTCGAGTGGAAGAGACCATACCGGTGCATGGACAAATAGGTCCACACAATTAAAGGTCCACATGTAGCTTTGTTAAGAACGTGGACTGATGAAAAGGCAGAGGAAAACATTACATCTTCATACCAATATGTGAATGAGCTGACCACTCGTTTAAAAACTGGCTGGAAACTTGCCAATGAAAATTTGAAACAAGCCAGGAAGAAACATGCTGCCTATTATAACAGGAAGGCGAAAGACAGAAATTTGGCTGTGGGAGAGAAAGTACTGCTTCTTTTGCCCGGGAGTCAGAATAAGTTACAAATTGGATGGCAGGGTCCATATACAGTTCTAGAGAAGGTGTCTAGAACAAATTATAAGATAGATAAGAAGGGGAAAGAAAAAATCTATCATGTGAATCTCCTGAAGAAATATTTGGAAAGAGAACATCAGGAAGAGACACACTTGTTGACCTTGTCCATCGCCATGGAGATGAAAAAGGAACCACTTTCATCATTTGAGTATCCATTACACCCCTGTGAGACAGCAACACAGGTGAAAATCAGTACACATTTAACGAAAACTCAGAAAGAGAGAGTGCAACAGGTTCTAAATAATCATGCAGAGGTGTTAACAGACCGACCAGGGCATACAAACCTATTGGAATATGATATGAAACTGATAGACCCCACACCTGTCTGTATGAAACCATATTCGATTCCGTTTGCTAAGGAGAAAGCTTTGAAGGAAGAGATAGACTATCTATTGAAGGAGGGAATTATTTCGCACAGTGAATCTTCGTATAGTTCCGGTGTTGTACTCTTAAGGAAACCCTCTGGAGAACATAGACTCTGTATAGATTACAGGAGACTGAATGCTATTACAGAAGGACAGGTGGATCCATTGCCGGATACAAATCAGCTGTTTGCCAGACTAAATAAAGCTAAATATTTCTCAAAAGTGGATCTGAGTAAAGGATACTATCAGATTCCAGTAAAACCTGAGGTTAGACCATACCTAGCTTTTAGTACCTCAGAAGGACACTATGAGTTTAATAGATTGCCATTTGGATTGAAGAATGCGCCTAGTGTCTTCTCTAGAATGATGAGAAAATTGTTGGATGTAAACATTTCGGAGGAACGTAATGAATCCCTGAGTTGCCTCTTTGATTGAGGATATTCCGAATGTTTCATACAGGATAATAAGAAGATTATGGGATCCACTACGAAAACTCTGCTATCACCAGGTATATGTTATCTCCTCATAACGTACATTTTGAGGGAAATATAATGTTCTCTGGACATGTCATTGCGCAGACTCAGAGAAGAGAAATGGTGAATACGGGTTGCGAAGCAGCATTAAGACAAGCACTCACACTTGCGGCTGTTCAGTAACATAACCGAAATATAATATTGGTTGTAGAAGTCTGAGGCAGATTTCATGAGTAGTGCCTACTCTGAATGGACCCAACTACATAAAACCATGATAGCACCACAGCAGAGTAAAGTCAAGTTGACTTACATTTATCTATGTGTATATAGAATAAAGGACTGACATATAATGTCTGTTTTAAGAGGGGAGATGTCGTGGAATATTCTAATCCACATATATAAATTATCAAGTAAATATAAAGCCTAACAAATACATTTAATAAAGAAAAGAAAAATGGTAAAAGAACAGTGCTGTCACAATGACTGTACTCGAAATCCCCCTTGTTTTCTACTTCGTCTGCAAATTGTAACGCTTTCACGTTGATAGTAAAAGCCTACTATATTATTACCCGCTTTCTTCAATGAAACGTGTGCTGTATTTCTTGCAAAAACATTGAGATACCAAGCTGATCAATGACCTAATTTTAATATTTCATTCATTCCATTTTATACACGGCGTAACTAAAGACAGATAAAGCAGGATAGAGAGAAGGGAGAGGCAGAAAGCCGAACGCATGCAAAATTAAACACGCGTTTCGCTATTAATGCCACCCCAACAAGCGTAACGCGATACACAATTACTACTATCACGCGTGTAAGGCCACATACACTAACTTTTTCGGACGGACAGTGATAAAAACACTACCCTTCCCAGAGTTAGGTTTTAAAACCTGAAAAAACGCTTATTGGGGAAACCTGACATTCTACTGTTTTATGTCCGAAATCCTGACATTAGTCTGACAGTACAGCAGGACAGGTGGCGGTTCTCACATAAAAAATAAAAAATAAAAAACAACTACACGACTATCCTAGAAATTGCATATTTTGAACGCAGCAACTTAGCTCTTTTAAATTTGTATATTTGGGTTCCTTAGGGCTTGCTGACAAAGAATATGTAAAACGTTACGCAAATAGTCTAGGAATTAACAAGTTATAACCAAAATAAAATAGTGGGGATGCCTGACAGCATGAAATCATTTCTGCTCATAAAATTTTTTTATAACGTGTTTGAAAAAACCTTGCGTACGGAAATAGCCTACCATGTAAACTCCAAATTGATTGGAGCGCAACAAATATAAGACTAAACACGATTGGTCGGACTATAAATACTATCTTTGGTTGTTAGGGGAGACGTAGGAAGGTAAAATTTTTTCAAACACTTGTCGAAACGTGGCTCCATTGGCCAGACTCGCTGATATACTCACTTAGGAGCGTTAGTTCGAGACCACTGGTTCAAATAAGCTTGATAAAGCAACAGTGCGTTGAAGCCAGCTCATATTTTTGCTAAATAAAAGCCTGGAACATAAGCAGATGGGAATTTGTGCCAGTATTTGTGCCAGAATTCATTGCTAATCAACGTATCTGTGTTTGTTTCCATGAATTGTGGTAAGCTTGAAACATTCAGTATCTTTTAATGAAAATTGAATGTGAATTGTTAATTTATGCCTGTATATATGTGTAGTTCAGTAGCAAACATGATGTAAAGCCTATAATGCTCCAGCCTGAACAGAAGGTGTCGGAGGAAAGTAAAACTGCATGGAATGGCCAAACAGTACACTGACACCTAGATTATTGATTAGACAGAAATAATGCTGGAAGTGCAGAGGCGTAGTAACCATTAAGGAGGTTAATTCTGGTATAAAGTATTTCAGATGAAGCTGACAGTTGGCCTAACGCTCTGAACTCAATGTTTGTGATGTATTGTGCTCAGTGTAAAAAGAGAGTATAAATTAGTTATGAAGTAGAAGGTACATCCTTCTTGTTTTCAGGGACCGTGGTCTTGATGGTATTGAGCAGCACCTGGTCAGAGCTTTGCTGAATCCAGAGTCGGACAGCATACTCCTTGGTCCATTTAGCTATCAGTGAGGTGTCTCCAGAGCCCAGGGGAGAATCGAGCAGAGGAGTCTTTTCCTGCCGCCATCACGCAAGATAAGCTGATGTGGCCAGCTGAGCTCAAAATTATGTACCCCCATCTTAAAATAACATTGTAACATAAATTTAAGAGGGGAAGTAAATTGTTTTAATATCAGGAACTGAGAACATCTCCAATACTAGTTCCAATAAAGACAAACTATTGAAGTCATGATGACAAATACCAACAGAGCTTGAACAAAACAAAACCAGTATTACCTCATAGTACTACTACACAACTGACACACATAGGATACTTTTAATAATATATGTCACTACCATATTCATATTGATAAATTCTGTACATATAACTTGTAATTAAAATTGATTGTGATTCCTGGTTCCTTTGTATTTGAATCAGGACACATATACATTCATGACAGCAATGAATACATATTGTTATTTGAAAAGTTATCAGTGACTCCTTTAAGATATCCTTTAGAGTGTTATATGTATGTGAGTGTCACTGTGTTGTCAAGTGTGGTGGAATAAATTAAATTGTTTATCTGTCTGTTGTTGTTATGACTTACACTTCATCATACACATACCCTAGACATACAACGTAGTCATCACACTATTCCAGAATAATTCTGACTGAGGTATACATATGTGGCAGCAAGTAAGGTTATATATCATACACTACTCTTATTAGATATATATACCTTCACAGCTGATCTCAGTCAGTACACTAAGTCCCCTATACATATTTATAACATCCCACTTCACCACAGTGTCAGATGTTTGAACAAACGAGCTCCCTGCTACAATGCAAACAGAAAGAAAAGGGTGCGACTCGGAAACAAAATTGCAATGAAATCCGTACAAAAATAACTGATACTGCCGTAGTGAAAGAGAGAACGGAAAGAGGACGCACCAAAATCCGTCTTGTGACACTCAGATAATTGTGATTGAAGGCAGTAACACATGAATCGCATGGAGTTTTTCACTGTTTCGTCTGCCATAGCGAAAGATACAATGGACAGAAGTAAAAGACAGTTATATGGAACGACAGCTCTTAATCTCCCGGTTGATGCAAGCCCAAGATGAAAAAAATCGGTTGAGGAATAAAGGAGTAGGATTTAATGGTAATTTTAATAAAAACACACTCTTGGCTAGATGCAACACATTCGGCAAGAAAATGAACAAACAGATAACCTATGACGTCAGTGTTCTCTCGCTTGTCGGGATTGGACGTATAAAAATGGAGAGGAGCAGATGCATAGGCATTCAGCACTAAAATGTGATTTAAAACTGTAGTGAAATTGACAGAGATACAACGGTAAAATACCTCCAAAGATAACATGTAAGGATAAAAACATAATGCGTAGGCTGCTGATAGTACATGATCGCCCAGACCGCGGGTCATCACCCTCCATAAAAATTGACTTGCTAGACAGGAGGGGAACGGCGGATAAAAAGGAAAAAATATGACTGGAAAGATTGCGTGAGACTAGAAAGGCTAAGGAGACGCAATTGGGGGGGAAACAGAGAAAAGTCACGTTTCCCAAGTTGACATAAAGTAAGGAACTCGACAGAAGGGACCTTGGATATGTTACGCCACAGTCATTTATTGGTCGCTTTTGCGATACCAAGCCTTTGATTTGAATTCAGCGGCAGAACGCAGATGTTTGGAATATTACAAAAATTAAAAAGTAACTTTTTCGTAATATTAATGTTAGGAATATAAAAATTAGCTGGCCGGATGGCCCATTCTGAGCAGTGAACTAATATGTTCTTAATTTTACAGACGGATAGATAATATTGAAGATAATGACAAAAGACAGTGTTGTTCACATCAGCGACAGACTGTATGGAATAAAAAGTGTCGCTATTTGCACAAAAAAACACGACTTTGAGACGCAGGTGTTCAAATCTACTTAGTAGGGAAGCGAAGGGACATTGGTGGGAGCTGTGTCTAAATATAACTTTTAACGACAAAATTTTGGAGGGGAGAGAAAGGTTGGTTCAAAAATCAAGTACGTTTTTGAAAAAAACAAGTAGAGACGGACAGACTAACAGATAAACATCCATACTTGACTGAAGCATGACTGAAATGACTTTAGGGTAGGAAATTTGAATTTGAAATAAACCTAGGCAGTGATTGGCCACAGACAATCATTTTATCGGCGCTCAGACGCGCAAGTGGGGCCATTCCTCAATAGTTGTTCGATGATAGACACAGTATTTTAAAGTGTGGTGATTTCCAAATGAAAGAAAGTGAAATAAGTTCAGGGACGCCATACTATAGCCAGCAGCTCAGCTGAGTTTTGCTAGCATTTCTGTGTTCTTTATTCATAATCTGGTAAGATTGAAATTATTTCTTTGTATATTTTGAATATTGTTTAATGTTCGAGTGATTTGATACTGCCATATCATAATCTAGCCTTACAAACAAGTAGGGATTTGCTCTAGACCCCCCGCCCAAGTCAGGGTCTAGGGACCAACAATATACATAAACTCCAGCAAGGGTTAGGAAAGACAGATCAAGTGTTGAGAATAATGAAACATATTACCTATCCACTTTTAGGGAAGGAAACTAATAAATATTTTTCAGAATCTATAGTCTGGGAGGACCTATCTGATGTAAAACCACCATGGTAAATGTGCTGTTTGGTCAGAGAGATCTGACCTGTCTGTATGATGTGGTTGTTGTGTCCGTGTTGTGTCCAGACGTGGGTAGAGAATAGAATTTTGACACATAGCCAATACTTTGATTGCAGAGCTGTGAGTTTCAGTTGTCAACAAGGCGGTGTCCATTCAGTTGGTGATTTTACTCGAGTGTATCTGTGCAGTACGTTGTGACAGAGACCACTATTATTGCCCGCCAGCACGGAGAGGTGGGACCACCAGATTTCAGCACCAGAGCTACATATGCAAGTTGAGTGAGCCTCTGGTCTGCTGGAAGTTCACCAACGCCTTTTAGTTGCTAATACCCCATAAAATTCCTGCAATTTACTGGACACTGTGTAGTCAATATAGACAGGTGTGATGAGGCCACCCCAACAGCACAAGCATTAACTATCCTCCCAAGTAGATGACTACTAGAACATTTTAATAAAACTAACTAGTCTAGTACTTATATATGTACACTCTTGCATTTATTATGTAACATTCCATGCATTTCTTTCATAATTTTTAAATCCTTTTTTTTAAAAAAAAAGTTCTGGTCAACATAAAACTTGATCCAGAACAAATAAATGTAATATAATTCTATCAAAAATTTTACACTCTTGAGTTAGTTCAGTGTATTATAATATTTGTTAAATATTATTAGTCTGCTTAAATATCTGTGGGTGTATCTATAACTATCACACCACATTACATATCATTACCCTAGACATTTTACATAGCTACATTCATTAAGAAAAAAAATTGAGTGTGAGGTCGTAGTGGTAGCAAGAAAGGCCTTCTGACAATTCACAACTACATTTTATCTCAGGAGCCTTCACAGCTGGCCTCATACATTACATTTAGTAATATCACCATCATACAATACCATCAAACCCACTACATACATTGGGGTCTTGTCCAGGGATAATTAGCCCAACAGTAATATTAGGATCTCCTGGTTGGAGAAATAAAATTAGGGGAAAAAAATTGTGAAATTCCCTTTAAAATTAAAAGTGTCCCTGCAGATAAAAGTTGGTGAATCTTCACAGCCAGTGATAATTAATTAGTTAACTGGTTAGTTAGAATTAGTTAGACTATAGTCATAAGAAGTACTTAGTGTATTTACTGGTTAGAGATTTAGCTTGTATATTATTATATTGTCTGAAAAGTATGGCGGAGCTAGCAAAATTCCGATCAGCTGCTGTGCTGACCGCAAAGGAGATGGGAATGGATGGTCAGATTTTAATTCAATATGTAACGGCTGAATGTGATAAATATATTGAAAGGGAAGATAGAAAGGTAGCTGAAGAGAAGAGGTTACAAATTGAGGCTGATAGAGAAATTAAGAGGCTGCAGATTGAGGCAGAAGAAAAACGACAGCAAAGGGAGGCAGAAGAAAAACGACAGCAAAGGGAGGCAGAAGAAAAAAGGTTGACTGCCGAAAGGGAGGCAGAAGATAGAAGGTTGCAAAGGGAGCACGAATTACGACTAAGGGAGCTGGAATTACAAGGCCCGGCTCCTGAAAATGGTGCCAGCCCTTTTGCCTCAGATGCTACGCCCAGTCTGGGAGCCTCAAACTCAGCTATGGGGTTTCATTTAGACCATTTTGTTGAAAAAGACGATGACATAGAGGGGTACCTAGGACGTTTTGAGTTATTAGCTACTACATATGGGTTAGAGAGAGAGAGAGGTGGAGTTTAAAGCTATCACAGGGATTGAGAGGTACTTCTTATGAAGTATTTGCCAAAATGAACAGGGAAGACCAAGACAATTATGACATGTTAAAGCAGGCTTTGTTATTAAGGTACGAGAAGAATGGTGAATTTTATCGTAAGAAATTTAGAAATGCCAAACTGTTGTCTGGGGAGACATACCACCAATTCTCTGCTAGACTAGAAACCTATTTGGAGAAATGGACGGCTCTGGGGAAGACCCAAGATCTTAAAGAAATGATCATGATTGAGCAATTGAGAGAGTCCATGGCTCCAGACATGAGAAAATTTCTCATGGAACAAGGTGCAGAGAAGTTGGGGGAAATTTTAAATGTTGCTGAGAGGTATCAGGCAGCTCAGGCAGAGGTAAGTGGTGCTAAAAAGAAGCACATAGACAATTTTAAAGCTCCACAGCAATTTAATAAATTTGATAATAGAGAGCAGGGAAATAAAGGTAGGACAAACTTTGAGCGGCCAAGAAATGACTATCGCGACAGAAACTCACAGTTCAATGACCAAAAGTTCAATGAAAGAAAACCGTTGAACCAAGGAAAAAGATGGTGTAAATGGTGCAAGAAGGATAACCATAACACCGAATTTTGTAGAAGGAAACCTTCAAACATTGCTGCAATGAAGTCGGGGACGCGAAGATTAAAGGTTAATCCTAATGGACAACAGGAACCTTATCACCCCCCAGTTTGTGAGGATGTTATTTGTAATGGGGTCACCATAAGGTGCCTTTATGATACAGGTTTGGATTATGATTCAGTTGTGAAGTCTAGCCTAGTGGACCCAAGTCAGTATACCACAGAAACAGTGGAAATACAAGGGGCGACTAAGGACATACCACTCATGACACTTCCCATCGCAAGGATAACGGTGAAAACTCGCTATGTGGAGGGAGAAATCAGAGCAGCAGTGATAGATGAACCAATCTACCCTCTGATATTGGGGTGTAGATACGTCTTCTTGGGGAATCCCGAGAAACCTGTGATCATGGCGACAGTGCAGACCAGGTCACAGAAGAAGGAGGAAGAAGGTGAACCTATAAATGCTCATCCAGAGGAGATGAGGAAGGCGCAGGCTGAGGATAGGACACTCAAGCCCTGTTTTAAAAAATTGCCCAAATGCCACACACCTCCGAGCAAGGGGGAATATTTCATGAAGAACAAACTCTTATACAGGAAGGCCGGAACTGGAACAAATGGTCACAACCAGCTGGTTCTTCCCACTTCATATAGAGATAAAGTGATGGAACTCGGGCATGCGATTCCCTTCAGTGGTCACATGGGGATCAGCGCCACAGGACAGCGTATAGCTTGTCATTACTTCTGGCCAGGGATAACGGAGGATATAAAAAGATATGTCAAATCCTGCCCAGAATGTCAAAGGGTAGCTCCAAAGCACTGGACTGCTCCTGCAACTCTAGGGGAAATGCCCATAGTGGGAACACCTTTTGAGAGGGTTGCAGTGGATATTGTAGGACCTCTCACTCGGACCAAGAGGAGGAACAGTTACATCCTTACTCTGGTGGACACTTGTTCTATGTGGGGAGAGGCGGTAGCCCTGCCATCAATTGATTCAAAACATGTAGCAGAGGCACTACTTACAATATTTACCCGATTAGGATTCCCGCATCAAATCTTGACGGATAATGGTTCTCAGTTCAAGGGGAAACTAACGGAAGAAGTTTTTAAGCTATTTCAAGCCAGACACTTTCATTGTAGTCCGTACCATCCACAAGGGAACGGCCAGGTAGAGAGGTTCAACGGGACTCTCATTTCTATCCTGAGAAAGCTGGCACACGAAAAACCGGATCTGTGGGATCAATTCCTGCCCGCCGCATTGTTTGCGTACCGGGAGGTACCACATAGTTCAACCGGGATGGCTCCCGCAACTCTGCTATTTGGGAGGCCAATAAAAGGTCCATTAGAAGCTCTATTAAGGACCTGGACAGATGAGAAGGCGGAAGAGACTGTTACCTCATCGTATCAATACGTGAACGAACTGACCACTCGTTTGAAAGCTGGATGGAAACTGGCAAATGATAATTTGAAGCAAGCCAGGAAGAAACATGCAGCATATTTTAATAGGAAGGCAAAGGACAGGGAACTGGCAGTCGGAGAGAAGGTGCTGCTTCTACTACCCGGAAGCCAGAATAAATTACAAATTGGTTGGCAAGGTCCATATACGGTTCTAGAGAAGGTGTCTAGAACAAACTATAAAATTGACAAAAAGGGGAAGGAGAAAGTTTATCATGTAAACCTGTTAAAGAAGTATCTGGACAGACCACTCCAGGAAAGCACCCCCTTATTGACCTTGGCTATTGCAACCCAGATGCAAAAAGAACCACTCACCTCACATGAATACCCATTACATCCTTGTGAAACCGCAGCACAGGTAAAAGTCAGTAAGCACCTGACTAAAAACCAGAGGGAGAGAGTTCAACAGGTTCTGGAGGAACATACAGATGTATTAACAGATAAACCAGGCCATACAAATTTGCTACAGTATGACATGAAACTGGTAGACTCAAACCCAATCTGTATGAGAGCCTATTCTATTCCGTTCGCGAAGGAGAAGGCATTGAAGGAAGAAATAGAGTATTTGTTGAAGGAGGGGATTATTTCGCACAGTGAATCATCTTTTAGTTCTAGTGTCGTTTTGTTGAGAAAACCGTCTGGGGAACACAGACTGTGCATAGATTACAGGAAACTGAATGCTGTCACAGAAGGACAAGTGGATCCATTACCAGACACAAAACAGTTATTTGCCAGACTGAACAAGGCAAAATACTTTTCAAAGGTGGATCTTAGTAAAGGCTATTACCAGATCCCAGTGAAGCCTGAAGTGAGACCTTATTTGGCTTTTAGCACTTCGGATGGACATTATGAATTCAATATGCTACCATTCGGACTGAAAAATGCTCCGAGTGTGTTTTCAAGGATGATGCGCAAATTGTTGGATCCCCTGAATAACCCATGTATCACGAATTTCATGGATGATATTCTCGTCGCCACAGAGACATTTGAAGAACACATTGAAGCTCTGGAGATGTTGTTTGATAGACTTCGGGAGGCGAACTTAACTGCTAGGCCAACAAAATGTTGTATTGGATGCAAAGAGTTGGAATTCTTGGGACACACTGTATATCAGGGTAATATGACCCCTGATCCTAAGAACTTGGAAAAACTGCAGAGAGCACCTAGGCCGCAAACAAAAAAGGACGTGCGATCATTTGTGTCGTTATGCGGATTTTATCAGAAATACATCAAGAATTTTAACGCTATTTGTGCTCCTCTGACTGATCTGACTCGCAAGGGACTTCCAGATAAAATTATTTGGACTGCACAATGTGAACTAGCGTTCCAAGAGTTAAAGGAAAAACTCACTAGCAAGCCTATTCTCAAACTGCCTGATTTGACACAGGACTTTGTCTTAAGAACCGATGCAAGTAATGTAGGACTAGGAGGGGCTTTGTTGCAAAGATCATCTTCACCTGATGGGGGAACTGAAACCAGTCGCTTATGCAAGCCGTAAATTGAATAAGGCGGAACAAGGATACTCCACAAGCGAAAAAGAATGTTTAGCGTTAATCTGGGCAATAAAGAAGTTTCAAATCTATCTGTATGGTAGGACTTTTGTGGTGGAGACGGACCATCAGCCTCTCGTATTCTTATCTCAGGCTAAGCATGAAAACGCAAGATTGCTGAGGTGGTCTTTATTGCTTCAACCTTATCAGTTCAGTATCCAATATATCCCAGGCAAATTGAATGTCGGTGCAGATTTCCTCAGTCGGCACCCCTGTGATCAAAATTAGAGTAGTGGCAGACGTGAGGAGTAATTTTACCTATGTGTATCGCTGGTTTTGGAACTTGCCATAGGCATGTTTTCAAGTGGGGAGATGTGTAGTGAAATTGACAGAGATACAACGGTAAAATACCTCCAAAGATAACATGTAAGGATAAAAACATAATGCGTAGGCTGCTGATAGTACATGATCGCCAGACCGCGGGTCATCACCCTCCATAAAAATTGACTTGCTAGACAGGAGGGGAACGGCGGATAAAAAGGAAAAAATATGACTGGAAAGATTGCGTGAGACTAGAAAGGCTAAGGAGACGCAATTGGGGGGGAAACGGAGAAAAGTCACGTTTCCCAAGTTGACATAAAGTAAGGAACTCGACAGAAGGGACCTTGGATATGTTACGCCACAGTCATTTATTGGTCGCTTTTGCGATACCAAGCCTTTGATTTGAATTCAGCGGCAGAACGCAGATGTTTGGAATATTACAAAAATTAAAAAGTAACTTTTTCGTAATATTAATGTTAGGAATATAAAAATTAGCTGGCCGGATGGCCCATTCTGAGCAGTGAACTAATATGTTCTTAATTTTACAGACGGATAGATAATATTGAAGATAATGACAAAAGACAGTGTTGTTCACATCAGCGACAGACTGTATGGAATAAAAAGTGTCGCTATTTGCACAAAAAAACACGACCTTGAGACGCAGGTGTTCAAATCTACTTAGTAGGGAAGCGAAGGGACATTGGTGGGAGCTGTGTCTAAATATAACTTTTAACGACAAAATTTTGGAGGGGAGAGAAAGGTTGGTTCAAAAATCAAGTACGTTTTTGAAAAAAACAAGTAGAGACGGACAGACTAACAGATAAACATCCATACTTGACTGAAGCATGACTGAAATGACTTTAGGGTAGGAAATTTGAATTTGAAATAAACCTAGGCAGTGATTGGCCACAGACAATCATTTTATCGGCGCTCAGACGCGCAAGTGGGGCCATTCCTCAATAGTTGTTCGATGATAGACACAGTATTTTAAAGTGTGGTGATTTCCAAATGAAAGAAAGTGAAATAAGTTCAGGGACGCCATACTATAGCCAGCAGCTCAGCTGAGTTTTGCTAGCATTTCTGTGTTCTTTATTCATAATCTGGTAAGATTGAAATTATTTCTTTGTATATTTTGAATATTGTTTAATGTTCGAGTGATTTGATACTGCCATATCATAATCTAGCCTTACAAACAAGTAGGGATTTGCTCTAGACCCCCCGCCCAAGTCAGGGTCTAGGGACCAACAATATACATAAACTCCAGCAAGGGTTAGGAAAGACAGATCAAGTGTTGAGAATAATGAAACATATTACCTATCCACTTTTAGGGAAGGAAACTAATAAATATTTTTCAGAATCTATAGTCTGGGAGGACCTATCTGATGTAAAACCACCATGGTAAATGTGCTGTTTGGTCAGAGAGATCTGACCTGTCTGTATGATGTGGTTGTTGTGTCCGTGTTGTGTCCAGACGTGGGTAGAGAATAGAATTTTGACACATAGCCAATACTTTGATTGCAGAGCTGTGAGTTTCAGTTGTCAACAAGGCGGTGTCCATTCAGTTGGTGATTTTACTCGAGTGTATCTGTGCAGTACGTTGTGACAGAGACCACTATTATTGCCCGCCAGCACGGAGAGGTGGGACCACCAGATTTCAGCACCAGAGCTACATATGCAAGTTGAGTGAGCCTCTGGTCTGCTGGAAGTTCACCAACGCCTTTTAGTTACTAATACCCCATAAAATTCCTGCAATTTACTGGACACTGTGTAGTCAATATAGACAGGTGTGATGAGGCCACCCCAACAGCACAAGCATTAACTATCCTCCCAAGTAGATGACTACTAGAACATTTTAATAAAACTAACTAGTCTAGTACTTATATATGTACACTCTTGCATTTATTATGTAACATTCCATGCATTTCTTTCATAATTTTTAAATCCTTTTTTTTAAAAAAAAGTTCTGGTCAACATAAAACTTGATCCAGAACAAATAAATGTAATATAATTCTATCAAAAATTTTACACTCTTGAGTTAGTTCAGTGTATTATAATATTTGTTAAATATTATTAGTCTGCTTAAATATCTGTGGGTGTATCTATAACTATCACACCACATTACATATCATTACCCTAGACATTTTACATAGCTACATTCATTAAGAAAAAAAATTGAGTGTGAGGTCGTAGTGGTAGCAAGAAAGGCCTTCTGACAATTCACAACTACATTTTATCTCAGGAGCCTTCACAGCTGGCCTCATACATTACATTTAGTAATATCACCATCATACAATACCATCAAACCCACTACAAAAACACAGAAGACAGAGCTCGCCACCAAGCACCTTTGCCATCCATATGTGTGTGCAGCCTGCCAGGCCTTTAGATGCCCTGTGTATTCTGAATTGAGGGTCATATCATACCATATTGTCAGCAAGGCAGAAGACTGTTGTGTATACTTGTTAAAACCAAAGAAGCATTCAGTCACCAAGTGTATACCTCAGATCTGGTTTGGGAACCCTAATGTATGGGAATTTTCAGCTACTGTCTACAGCAGATTGACAGTTCGGTGCAGTCAACACAGATAAGATTTCAAAGAAAGGACTGATTCATAATATATGATCGACCACACTTAAAAAGACTTATGATGATACCAGTCTTTGCTGGGATCAATACATGTGGAAAGACAGTATCTAAGTCACAGTGACTCTATTAAAAGTTAAGAACAGTGATTCAATAACTACTAGTTCAAGACAAGGAACCATGAGAGTTAGTATAATTGACATTTTAATTTAAAGGACATTTTATTAAAAGTGATATTTCCCCAGAGGAAGGAGTCATTGACACTCTGTATGTAAAACTTAATTGTGTGTATTAGACATTTCTTTTGTAAACTTCATTGTCATTTGTATTGCATACCATGCTTCTTATTCCAAAGGAGAAAGAAAGAGATTAATGTACGTATAATAAATTGATTAATTGTATCCAAAACGTGAGTAACTCATTACAGTTTTGTTTAAAGTTACTTTATTTTATTAATTTCCCTAGACATAACATTGGATAGTTGCTAAGAGGAGATGTCTAAGTATCTGGTACTTCATATTACCATCTGGGCCAGACAACTTTATAGTCTGACTATACCTATGACAACCATTCACCATTGCTCATTTCTGAGATTGGGGTATTTCTTATAAGATCAGAACTCTTATCTGGCAATTGTATCCTTTGTTTCATCTGATACAGTGGTTTTATCCAACCATCATCAACACTAATTAACCTCTCGTGACACAAGGGCTGGTGACTGCTTCATCGCTAGTTTCTTAAAGAGAACTAAAAGCATAAGTAATCCCAAGTTCAATATCGGAGCAGGGAAGGAAAGATGAAAGAAATTATGTACATTCTAATTATAATATTTACAATTTCAAACCAGTGTAACTGTCTATGTAAACATATGCACTTAATAATTAATGAACGTTTTCAAGCGTTTCAACTAGTGTAGATCTAACTGAAAATATATTATATCTATATTGTGAACATTTTTCACCCAGTGTAGATATAAATGAAAACATTTTCAATTTATATTGTGAATATTTTTCAACCAGTGTAGATGTAAATGTACAGTCAGCTGGACAAGGAAGTTAAACGTCAAACCCGTGCTAACAAAAGGACATTTCTGGATGACCTTGCATGACAGGCAGAAGAGGCAGCACTGAGAAATGAACAAAGCACAGTATACAAAATAACTAAAATCATCAGTGGAAAACGAGGTGCAAACAATATTACATTAGTAAGAGATAAGCACGAAAATCTCATCACGACAGTAGAGGGACAGGAAACAAGATGGGCAGAGCATTTCAGAGAAACTCTGAATAAGGAACCACCAGATACACAATTGAATGTTCCTGAGGCTGAAAATGATCTAGATGTTAGTACAGACATCCCACGAAAAGAAGAAATCATCACAGCAATCAAAGGGTTAAAGAATGGAAAAGCACCTGGTCATGATAACGTAAATGCAGAGCTATTTAAGACAGACCCAGAGCTAGCAGCAGAACTATTAGAACCACTATTTGCATAAGTCTGGAAAACAGGGACAACACCAACAGAGTGGAACAAAGGAATAATTGTCAAATTGCCCAAGAAGGGAGATCTTGCAGACTGCAATAATTGGAGAGGAATATCTCTTCTCTCAGTTCCCAGCAAAATACTAGGCAGGATAATTATACAGAGAATCTCAAAAGCAGTAGACCACAAACTGAGGAAAGAACAAGCAGGATTTAGAAAGAACAGAAGATGTTTAGATCATATATTTACCCTCAGGAACATTATAGAGCAGTGCTCAGAATGGCAAAGACAGCTGTACATTAATTTCGTTGATTTTGAAAAGGCTTTTGACAGTATACATAGGGACAGATTATGGAACATACTGAGGGCTTATGGAATTCCAAGCTGCATAGTGTCAATCATAAAAAGCCTTTATGTCAACTTTACGTGTAGCATTGTGCAGAGCAACCTAACCTTTGAAGTGAAGACAGGAGTACGACAGGGATGCCCCTTATCAACCACTCTATTTTTAAAATTCATAGACTGGGTGCTGCGCCAGACAACAGAGGGCAATCCAAGAGGAATAAGATGGACTACGTGTTCTACATTGGAAGATCTGGAATATGCAGATGAAATTGCACTGCTAGCACATTCACATCAACACATCCAGGAAAAAACGGATAGACTTAATAAGTTTAGCCAGCAGGTGAGCTTGAACATGAACCTAAAGAAGACAGAGGTCATGACGCTCAATGTGAGCAACCCTGAGCACATATCAGTAAGGAATCAGCAACTGGAACAGACAGACACCTTCACATACCTAGGATGCATAGTAACACCAGACGGCGGAGCAAGCAAAGACATCAACAACAGAATGAACAAAGCAAGAACAGCCTTTTTTAATCTAAACAACATCTAGAAGTCCTCTCATTACAGCACAAGCACAAAATTAGGATTATATCAGAGCTGTGTGCTTTCTGTGCTTCTCTATGGCGCGGAGAGCTGGAGAGCTACAGAGAAGGAAATGTAGAAATTGTCCTCTTTTCACACAACATGACTAAGAAAAATTCTCCGAATCTTTTGGCCGAATACCATCACCAACCAAGATCTGCTTACTCGAAGCAACCAAGAGGACATGCACACCATCATAGCTGGCAGACGCTGGAGCTGGGTTGGCCATGTCCTCAGAAGAGACCCCGATGCCATCACAAGAACAGCAATGTTATGGACCCCTGAAGGAAAACGGAAGAGAGGCCGACCAAAAACAACTTGGCGGAGGACTGTGGAGGCTGAGATGCAAAGAATGAACCAGAGTTGGGGCACTGTACGAAGGATGGCCGCCGACCGAGCAAAGTGGAATCAATTACAAGACGCCACCAGGCGTAATGGCCACTGACTGTTTTGACGGTCGGCGGCTATGGATCAAAGAAGAAGAAGAAGTAGATGTAAATGTAAACATATTCTATCTATACTATTAACTTTTTCATTTGAATATAAAGTAAATATAAAGCTATTCAATTTAAATGTAAAGAAAGTTTTCTCTCGAAGGATTAAGCTTAATTCTCATCGAGGGTAAATTCTGAGGTAGATGGGATGATGGAATAGGAAAATGAAGACACATAAATATGTGTCGGGAAACTCAATACTCAGAGGGTATTTGTTTCTATGTCTTTACCATACTAGTTGTTGGTACCAGCTGAGGATACTAATCTCTAGAACAAAGTGAGGTTAGAAGTGTCCTGACGTCGAGCTAGACACCATCATCAGAGGGTCTTAGAGACGCGGGACCAGCTTTGCAGTTACTCCCTGATCTTACTTGGAACGTGCTGCGCGGTTAATCTTTACCAGAGACGCGAGAACTCCAGTGACCTATCTGCACAAACTCAAAAACCCAACGGGAGCAGAAACTACGTCAAACCTAAAAGCTGCCAAGTGACTTCTTACATAAAACACCATACCATCACACGATGATGAGTATTTTCTGTTAAAGATTATTCATTTTGTAAACTGTTAAAAACTTAGTTCATTATTAAATTTGTTATTTAATATCGATTTAATCATTTTGAATGTACTGCATGTTTGTCTCAGTCAATTTACTAAATACACTCTAAACAGAGATATACTAATAAGAGGATTTACAACAGCTGGGGGCTTGAACGAGCTGAAATGAATAATTGCTTCATTCTTTATAAAAGGCGGCGGATCAGATATGTCAACAATTGCCCTGCCCAATGCAGCATCGTTCTTGATTTCTGAAATATCATATGATCACTCCCTTGAAATAGAAGCATCATTATTCTTCTATCTACAACTCTACCAAGAGTAATCTTGTGCAAAGATAGACACCTTTGAAGACCCATATTAGATACTCTTAAGTTTTGGCCACTGTTGGACTTGGACCCCTACTGCAAAGCAGGGGAGGCAATTCCGTGACACCTACTTAAATGTTACGTGAGTGAAATGCTTTAGAAAAATCAAGTAATATTAATTTTATCGCTGGAGATTTTCCAGTTCAAAATTTTGAAATATTTTTTTAAAAGAAAATAATGGAATAGAATTAATACGTATAGAAGACTGTCTACTAATAATGGCACCCAAGAAATTCATTTTGCTTAAATAAAATCTTGCAGTTTTAGAAGTAATAACTTACGGACGAACACATTAAACTATACGAGATGAGTTTATTATTATCCCCCTTCGAAGCAGAAGTTACCGAACCTGAGAGTTTTGGAAATAATGAACCAACTTTTGAAGAAACACTTTTGAACATGAAACAAGAAATCTTTAGTGAAGATGAAAATGATTTGTATGAAGGTATTCCTGCTAAGAGAATGAAATTAGAAGAAGACATTGAACATGATTGTGGTGTGACACCCAGTGCACTTGACTTTTTCGTAGAAGCAACTTCTCCTGTGTATTATGTAGTGAATGGTGCTGACTTGTTCGAAGATTTTATTATGCTCTCCACTCCTATGGAAGATGACAGCTGGTTGGATCGTACTTCAGATTAACTCGATTAATTTCGAGAAGGAAATTTATGTTCATGAAATAAAACAGTTGATTTAATACTTAAGTAGTTGTCTTGATTGGATTTATAACTGACACTGTTCCAGTTTCTGAGATTTAAGCCAATATTATTAAAGTGAATTTAATTTTGAGTGATGATATTAAAATGTCAAGAACGACGGCCATTTCCAACATGAAGAGAACCTTCATTCCGAAAAGAACCTGGGTTGATTTAAAACTTGAGAGAAGACATTGACATTTAACAAACATTTTAGAAAAAGAGATATTGTTGAAAGCGCTGCCACATAACTTGTGAGATTTGGTGCTGTACTTTCAGGATGACCTTCTCTTCAACTTTGATCACCACCGAGGACGAGTCAAGAATCAAGACCTACTTTAATAAATTAGACATATACTTACAAGTGGTTACTGTAATTTACTTTTGTATTACCATATTAGTAGAAACATTACTTAGTTTGATATTGTTATACTTGATGAAGATAGTGATTACCTGGCACACTCATAACCTACAACATCGATAGTCAAAAGGAAAAAAGATGGTGACAGAAAAATGAAGTTCATAACCGCAGTACAGTAAACGAAATCAAATTGATTAGGTGTCTTGAGTGCAACAGTGTGTAAAATCATTGAGGGACGTTAACACTTGTGATGCGATAGCAGATAAGACCTACTGTCAAGACATTAGAAGAAATAGATCCAGTCCAGCAAAACTTGGAGTATTCTAGTCAAACGAAGAAGAAAAATGACAGTAAGAAATTCTGTGAATAACTTGAAGGATGGGACTTATGAAATTGGAAACATTCAGGTCAGCAACGGGACCAATCTATGTGCAACAATTTACTTATCCCAGTTCATAAGGACATACAAAGAATCTGCAGAGTTGACCAAAAGGAAATCTGGTTGCTCTAGAAAGTTTAAGGAAATTATCATATTAGAAATTATGGGAAATATTGAACGCATGTAGGTGGACAACATAAAATTTGAGTTTAAGGATGAGTACAATCAGTCAGAAGCTAGATAGACGACATTGTGTGACAATACCATGGACTCAATGGTAGTAAATAATTTATACCAGGGACACTCGAATTAAACGTCAAACTCAGATGATGAATATTCTGACAGTGATGACAATCAAGATAACTGTTTACAAGTATCCCCACAAACGATTAGGAACTACAAAAGGCAGAGTTTGATTCCAGTTTGGGACCCAAAGACGCAACAATAGAGAATGCAGTAAGCGGCCCATAGCTTGACTGCTTGCGTCAGGGTCAGTGAACCAGAGCTGACCAAGACCCTACTCCACCTCCAAGTGGTGGTCCTGGAAACAGGCTGCATCACTGTAGTCTGGCTGAGAGAGTAGGGATCGAAGAAGGAAGGCTAACCCGGTCCCAAAAAATGCCGTGCGGAAGTCAGATGTGTCGGCCGAAAGGCGCAAATATCGCAGCTTCGCTGTAAACGGGCACAACGCAACCAACGTCCTTTTCAGGACGAACGAGGAAGAAGAAGATTGCAGTTCGGAGAAAGGATAAAGTGAGGTATAATTTGATAGACAGCATAGCGACTTGTCCTAAAGTAGTTTCCATAGACGACAAGTTAGGGCAAAAAAGAAATTTACTTACAAGTGTTGGACTTTCGGAAGAACTACATAACACCATGAGTCACAAACAGTTCGTAAACGCTAACTACATTGCAGATGAGACAGGACTACCTGATCAATCTTCATTATTATATAGATTACCATCAGATCATGAATTGATGGGTGATGGCGACTCATACGCTAAGTCATTGACATCCGAGATGGATGTCAATACACCACACGTTGTTAAGCGCCATAAATCCTCTTCTCATGAAGCGATACCGGAACCTAAACCCAGAAGACTTCCACAATTACATGTTCATACACGTTTACAGAGAAGCAAGCACATATCACGTGATGCCACACTTTATGTCAATGTGGACTCCGATAGCTCATATAATAAATCTGTTAAATCCAAAATGTGGACTCTTCTCATATGAAAACATAAGAAACCTACGGTACAAACCGCCAAGTGCTGATGGAAATTGCCAATTACGTGCCACTAACCAGCACAACTGTAGTGAACATACTACTAAAGACCACTTGATTCTGAATGTCCTGAGAATAATCCAGGATAAGCTATGAGACTATATCTTTTATCTCTCCTCAGGATGATTGATGGTATCATCCTCGTGTTGCTGTTTCTAGCACTCTGTGTTTTGATAGATTATGAGATTCTCATGAGAGATACAGTATTATTTCAGCATGTTAAGGATATAATAGACTCATCCTCAATATGGATAATGAGCATGACCATAAGATAAATTACTGTCAGCATATATGTATACCGGGCTTGTATTTTCCTCTTCATCAGACGTTCACCCTTAGCGAACACACTTCACTAGGAAGTGTAGTAATGTGAAGCTCACAAAGAATACTACACATAAGTGCACGCACACAACAGACCAAACACTTACATTATTAGGTCTTATGCTTTGATCGTTGGTGTTCGGGTTGGTTAAGATGTATGGTACGCGAACATTGAAGATGGGAGTTGTATATATATATATTATAATCGGATTAATTAGCTGTAGCGTGATATCGCGACTGCAGATGGAGTCTGCATGGCTATTTAACGAAGAGAAGTGGAGTACGAGATATCGTCACTGCAGATGGTGTCTGCATGGCTGATTTAATGAGGAGGAGTGGAGGAGAAACTTTAAGTGAGTACTGCCAGTCACAGGAGTGGTGACAACACTTCGATAATATAGCACGCGAATGGTCGTGAAGGCAGTGGAATTATGCAGGTTTTAGGGACGGAAGAGAGAGAGGAGTTGTAAATAGTAGAGAGGACTGTGCATGTCCTAGCGGCCACTAGGTTGGTCCATTATGTTATAAATTTTATGGTGCACTCGTGGAAGAGTTGCTGTGAATAAGGTTAGGTAGGAGGATAGTAATGGTCGTAAATATTTTGAGTCTATGAGTGGTTTGAAGGTTCCCCACATATGTAGGTGATGCCCGAAAATTTTTATTTTGGTACATCTACTGATGATTCTATGTATGGTTGACGTAATGTTATTAATATGCTTTTTCAAGCGTTGTATGATTAATAACACATATGTTTATACCAGTATATCGATTCATTCCCGTTTTCATCTTTTGGAGATTGATTATGGTTTTTCTGTTTTACATGACATTTTTCGAATTGACTCACCTTTTTTATTTTTCTCATACTATTTTATTCATCATCTTGCGCATGTCAATATGTCGTCATATTTTAATCTTAATCACAAACTTGTATGGAAACCTGTTTTTACCACGATCACTTCCATGACAAGTATTCATATTCTTCCACCGCATGCTCCCATTCGTACTGTTGATGTGAATGATTTTGTACATGAACTTGACCAAGTAAGGTTGTTGACTTATCACAAAGACTGGACTCGAAATTTTAAGATTTCTATTCCAATTATTTTTGTTCTTACGTTGATTAGTATTATTTTGATGATGTATCGTAGACGATATTTTCAACAATGCTGTTGTTAATCACGAACATTAGAACATACGTCACATGATACCATGCCTGAAAACATGATAAGTTCCCATGATTGTTATTCCTCCCCATTCATCTACATCGCTCACCCAAGACGCGCCATCACTCTACCCATCACTTTATTTTGATCAATTTTCATCTTAATTCTCATGCCAATCTTGTTACACTGGCATATCTGATCTTGAGACGTTTTGTATACCGGACAGTAATTATTATGTGAATTTGTAGAAATGCGTTGTTGAACTGGAGTGCCAGTTCCTTATATGGTGATTGTTATGTTGATGTACTGTGGTTAGCCTAGAATGCATGATGCTCATTTCAAGATTGATATTTTGCGTAATCCGCCAGCTCTGTACAGTTGGCGTACTTACTAGTTGAATCATGTTACATGTACACGTTTTATCTGCCTTATAATGGTGTACGATGATTGTGTGCGATTGCATTTTGTTGACTATCAATTATTATTGTTAAGGCCGCCTGTGCCTCATTTTTGCATCGGGCCAATATGTATATCCTTGTCCAAGTTGTTGATCGTAATAATTTTGTTTCGGTGTTACCTAAATGTCTACCTGCGGTATACATTTTTTTGGGCGAGGGGGTGAATGTGCCAGTGAGCTCCTTCCCCATCGTAAAATAAGGAAACCCCGATAGTATAATTGTACAATTATCGATGACATCATAACAAGATATGAACCTAAGAAATCTATAACCTAAATTGCTTAACTATCATGTCGTAGTAAATTAAGGTCAAGGTTTATAGCATGACGTCACAAACGCATAAATGTAACATCTGCACTATATAAGATCATAACGAAAGATACTAATGCACAAACGTGGCGTGTCTACTTTTAGTAACACAAAGTTATTTTAGGAAATAAAATACTCATAAAATTATATTCGTAAAATGCAAATATTTGGATACAAAATTATAAATTTAGTATTGACACCATCGATACCGGATAGAGCAGATTAACCAATGAAATAAGGCATAACAAATAAAGCATTGAATCACAACAAATCATAGATCATTTAACATCAGATAGACTAGTATATAAGACTATGACGAACACTTTAAAGTCAGTTGACGGAGAGATTTCTCTGAGTTTACTTAGAAGTTTTTAGCAGTTAGTAGTGGACGTGAGTTATCACCAAGTCAGTTAGTCAAGCTACCAGTCAGCAATAAATGAATCATCAAGGTAAAGACTGTTGGAATTTGGCATCAAACGTAAAGCTAGTAGAGATGGACGTATGAGAGGTTGTATCCGTCGTGTTTACAACCAGCGAGCTACAGGAACAGTCAGCATTCACACTCTTCGACATATACTGATGGAGACTGAGCACCTATGGGATTGTCCGGAGTGCAATGATGTCAATTCTGTATAACAATAACCACTGAGCTACCATTGAGTCCACATTCAGGTTTTCGAGATGTTTTGAAAAGAGCATAGTTGTTCACATATGTTGCTCAAGACTTCCAACAGGTACTGAGACCTCTCTCCGTATATGCCTTACTCATGTGTCGAACGAGTCAACTGGTTAATGATCTACCCGACGTTTTCGTAGACGGATGGGAAAGTTTCCTGGCGAACAGAAAATACTACAGCTCTGGAGAATATTACCTACTCAGGTGTTACGTGAGTGACATGTTTTAGAAAATTCTATTGAAAGATAAAGAAATATTACTTTTCATCATTGGAGATTTTCCAGGTTAAAATATTGAAATAAATGTCTGTGAAAATAATAAAATATAATTACAGTAATACAGCATAGAAGACTGTCTATTGCAGATGACTCCCAAGGAAATCGTTCTACTTAGACATAATCTTGCAGTGTTAGCAAATGATATTGAAATTAATGATTGTATGGACGAACAAATTAAACTATACGAGATGAGTTTATTATTATTTCCCTTTGAAGCAGAAGTTACCGAACCTGAGATTTTAGAAAATAATGAACCAACTTTTGGAGGAACACAGTTGAACATGCAACAAGAAATCTTCAATGAAGATAAAGATGATTTGTATGAAGGTATTCCTGCTAAGAGAATGAAATTAGAAGAAGACATTGAACATGATTGTGGTGTGACAACCAGTGCAATAGACTTTTTCGTAGAAGCAACTTCTCCTGTGTATTATGTAGTGAATGGTGCTGACTTGTTCGAAGATTTTATTATGCTCTCCAGTCCTATGGAAGATGACAGCTGGTTGGATCGTACTTCAGAGTAACTCGATTATTTTCGAGAAGGAAATTTATGTTCGTGAAATAAAACAGTTAATTTAAAACTTAAGTAGTTGTCTTGATTGGATTTCTAACTGACATTGTTCCAGTTTCTGAGATTTAAGCCAATATTATTGAAGTGACTTTAATTTTGAGTGATAATATTAAAATGTCAAGAAAGACGGCCATTTCCAACATAAAGAGAACCTTCATTCCGAAAAGTACTTGGGTTGATTTAGAACTTTAGAGAAGACATTGACATTTATAAAACATTTAAGAACAGGAGATATTGTTGAAAGCCATGCCACAGTTTTATCATGTGAATTCCTGTTAAAATATACGTGGTCTCATCCACAGAACTATTTGGTATCATAATTTCACGGGATAATACAAACCATTATTTGGAAACATGATGGGAAATTAAAAGGATTGAAAACTGGTCAATTCAAAGAACAGTGAAGAAGACAGAGAGAGGCAGAGAGGGGGAAGATAGAGAGAATAAGCATCTTGAGACAATGGACAATGGTGTGACAGAACGGGGTGGCCCTATCGATCTTTGTTTCATTCCGGCAGTATCGGTACATTTGTGGTACTAATTTTATTGTGGGCTTTCATTTGTCGCACTTTCTTTCTTTCTTTTTCTGCTATGTGTAGCAGATATTATGTATTTTCCTTCTTACACTCTTCTCAGGGATAAGTAGACATGTCTGGTTGTTATCCATTTCTCCCTGCGTTGCAAGGAGTGGCAGCGACATAACCATATTGGCTATCGTGGGCGCAGCGAATATCAGTACACAGATTAACACGTAAATCGCCTCAGCGCAGTGCTTAATCACTGATATCACTGATAAGACGCAGGTACGGAAATCACCAAAGCTTGGAATACGGGGAGACAACTGATGGACAGACACAGATAAGAGATTGCTTTCTGATAAAAGTAATGATTGTTACTTTGGGAACACGTTGTTATATGAGTTTACCGACATGTTTGTAAGTTTGTACCCATGGGCAAGCGGATGTGTACAGCCCATTTTCAGAAAAGTAATATTTGAAAATTTTGCATTAGCTTAGTCATGCAACATATTCAAATCAGATTGGCTGACCCTTTGAGGCGCGCATAGCAAAGGCGTGCGAAGGCAGTGTATATAATCTGACCATTTTCTGAAGCTATTTCACTTGAGAAATCGTTCGCTAACTTACACGACCTTGCTACAGTGAAGAATTAGAATTTAGAATTCCTTCTTAACATACCGGACACCTTTTATTGGAGTATTTATCAAGACTTACAATATAGCCCAGGAAATCTCTAGCATTTTAAATAAGGAAACCGGGACTGAGGAAACTGAAGGACCACACACGAAGTCAGAGAGGGAACTTATTAAATTAACGACACCCCAGACGCTTGTAAGAGGCCGATTCAAGTCTCTTTTGTTCATCTGAGCAAAAATGTATGTAAGCCAGGATTGGCGTAAGTTGTGATTTACATTTCACATTTTATTACTAACATGTGAACTAAGATATATATATATATATATATATATATATATATATATATATATATATATATATATATATATATATATATATATATATATATATATATATATATATATATATATATATGTGTGTGTGTGTGTGTGTGTGTGTATATATTACCATGTGACTTTAATATGTGAAACTCGCTAGTGGATGTCAAAGTCATTTGAGGCTGGCAACCTCAGCGTATAGAATGATGATTCATGAACCACAACTGCACGGGCTGGTGATTGTTTTATTACTAGTTTCGTAAAGAGAACTAAAAGCATAAAGTAGTTTCAGGTTCCATACGGAGCAGGGAGGGAAAGCTGAAAGAAATGATGTACACTCTAAGTATAATACTTACAATTTTCAAAGCAGTGTGAATGTCCATATAAACATATTCACTTTAAAATTAATGTAAGTTTTCAAGCTTTAAACCAGTGTAAATGTCTATGTGAAAATATTCATTTTAAAGTTAATGGAAGTTCCAAACTTTTCAATCAGTGTAAAACATAAATGAAAACATATTCAATTTATATTGTGAACACTTTTCAGCAGTGGCCTAAGCTTTAAGACGAAGGACCCACGTGGTAGACTCTCCTTGTCATTTCTGGGATACGAGCTACACCCGACAACCTTGATCAGGGACGAGCGTGAACAGTGTGAAAAGAACCAACGCATAAGAAGGAGCAGAACCGTCATTGGCAGCTAAGTTCAAATATATGCTGCCACTTGGTCTTCTTGTAACATTTTACAATCCATAACGACTGTGATGATAACTTTTCTTATTCCATAATTATTCAAATTATTTTCAAACTGTTAAAACTTAAGTGATTATTACATTTTGTTATTTGTAATTATACACATTTAACTTCGATAGAATCATTTTAAAGTTATTGCATGTTTGTCTCAGGCAATTTACTACACACACTCTAAACAGAGCTATACTAGAATAATAGAATTCCACTGAGTAAATCAGGGGTGGGGGCTTAAACGAGCTGAAATTAATAAGTGCTTAATTCCTTCACAAAAGCGTCGGCAGAATTACAGAGTTAACATACTCAGCCAAAGCAGTATTGTTCTCGCTTATTCTGAATATCTTGTGAAGACTTCCTGGAGCTAGAAGCGTTTTGTTTCTTCTAATTACATATCTGCTAAGAGTAATCTTGTGTGAAGGTAGATACCTTTGAAGCCCATATTAGACACTCTTGAGCTTTGGCCACTGTTGGACCACTACTGCAAAGCAGGGGAGGCAATACCGTCACAAATGGTATGGGAAGGAAACGAGAACATAATTTATTCAGCAGCAAGTTACCGTAGAATTGAAAACAGATAATCACTAACTACTGTCGGTACAACACTTGATGATTGTTGGTCACGTGATGGTGTTTTCTATCATATGTGAATCCCAGCTACATTCGTTATAGATTTAATCTGCTTAATTGTGTTATCCTTACTTCTATCATGATCACGTTCTTTCTTTTCCTCCGAACTAACTCCAGGGTTGTGGAGTCAGCCAAAACATTTTCCGACCCTGACTCCTGAGATATTAGAAGTCCGACTCCGACTAGTTTTTAACTACAACTACAACTACAACTTATGGCACACAATTCGGAGTACAGACATGTTTTTTACTGACTTTGACTCCACTAAAAAAAACTACCGATTCCACGACTCTGACTTCCGACTCCACAGCCCTAACAAATTCAGTCATTTCCCTTTTTTGCTCCCAAGGAGCATGGAACAACCACTCTAGCCGACCATCTTGCAGAAAGCCTGTACTAAACCATTTAGGGCGCTCCTGCAGCGTTGATTTGTATAGCAATTTCATTTACTTGATGAAGTTGCCAGTCCTACGCACAACCTCATATTAGTCGTCTCTTGCCACATACCTGAAGGGGCAGTTGTACCTTTCTTTACCTGTCTTTACCTTTCTTTACCTGTCTCGATAGAGATCAAGGTTGTGAAGTCGGATAAAAAATGTTCAGACTGCGACCCCTGAAATTGTAGAATCCGACTGCGACTGCCTTCTCCGACCAAGAATACAGTTTTTCGTTTACTAGTTATATGGCATAACAATTGGAGTCATGATATTTTTAACTGACTCCACTAAAAATGACCGACTCCACAGCCCTGGAAATACACGGAGCGATTTCACCATATTATATTTGTCTTTATTGTTCTGAGTTTCTCTCTCCTATTGATTTCATTCGCCTGCAGGCCTTTCTCTCTGCTACCTATACAAAGCAAGTCATCAACGTTTTGTATGCTGTTGACACAGCAACCTATTTCGTCGATGCATTTGCCATCAATAAGTATTCTTTTGTTTTATAGAAATCGATAAATGTAGATAGCTGATACAAAAATCAAGACAAAAATGGGTTGGAAAATTCGAGACGACTACTTTTGTAATACACTTACAGGGATAGGCACTAACTAACTTCATCGTCATCATCACCATCATACTCTCATTATCGTCATCATATCCTCATTATCATCTTCGAGCGGTGCTTTTGACTATGTAACAACAGGTAAATGTAACAACGGGTAAATGTAACAACGGGTAAATGTAACAATCAAGTCAGCCATACCTTCAAGGCGTGAGTGATCATGTCTTTTCTTAGACCTCGAGCTTTGGTGCTCTTCTTCAGCACTTTTTTAACTGTTCCTATTCCACAGTGAATAAATATACATTATCTTATCTCTCTGTCTTCTTCCATTCATCTTTCCTTATATCCGTGTCATGGTCATGATATTTTCGATCGTCAATCTTTTAATCACATGTCCGACAAGTAACGAAAATACGTAACTGCTGGGCAATCACCTGAAGGCTAACTGTCTTCGCCTTTTCTTTGCGATTACATTTCTTTATATATTCCCTCACAGATTCTCAACCATTTTTCCGTAATTATATTTGCTGTGACCCCGTGTGGTCCCCAGAGCTCTTCCATCAGACAAGGAGAGAATAAAACTACTAATCCCCAATTCATGTCGTAAGAGGCAGCTAAAATGAGGTTGTGCATTGGACTGGCAACATCATCATATACAAAACATTAATACAGAAACAACCTATGCAAAGAGCATATATACAATTGCTTAAAAACTTGCAGAGATTATCTTACTTTTGTGATAGAAAGCATCCTCGTACCACATCATGGGGCCGAGAATACATTTTTTGAAAAGGGTACAATCTTTTATGGACACCCTGTATGATTAGGTGCAAGTACCTGCAAGCGGACCACCTGTAGTAGTGGTTCTACTATCCATTAGAAGCCAAACAGAAAATCTTGATGATCTTTGCTGCCCATGGTATTCTAAAGTCTCTTCTGAGAAACCACATTCACAAACGGTAGCTATCATCATCATCATCATCATCATCATCATCATCATCATCATCATCATCATCATCATCATCATCATCATCATCATCATCATCATCATCATCATTATTTTTCTTTGCTCTCCTTACAGATCATGGATCCACCACAGTAGCGGGTCCTCTTACAGGAAGTCTGCACGATGTATTCACATGCTCGTGCAGCGGTGGTTTTTGTGACAATGTGTTTGACATCATGAGGTTGCCAGTCACAAGCACAACCTCATTATTAGTCGTCTTGTACAACATATCTGAGAGAGACAGCAGTTTGTCTATTCTTTTTATGTCTCTTCAGAGACCCCCACCCCCGGGGACTAGACCGGGAACATAGTCGCTAGAATAATTGATAATCAAAAGCGATAACTCTAACCCATAAAGCAATTCGCTAATCAAGATTTGTTCTGTTGCGATATACTTTTTTCTCTGTGGATATTGAAGAAAAAAAAACCAATCAGATTCGTCTAAGATATGACCGAGATATTAGTCATAGGAATCGATGTAAACAACGTATGCAGATGAACAATACACAAGTGTGAAAATAATCAAAGAGGTAAGGCTGATATAGAAGGGCTTCATTAATGGGTGCTTGCTTAGAATACGTGGATTGAAATGGTATGACAAGATCATCAATGCGGAACTGATGACAAGAACCAGACAAATACCAGAGGGACAAGGAATGAGGAAAAGAAGCCGAGTTTGGTAGGAAACCCACTGAAGAAACTTGCTGATAGCATCACAAGGTAGTCCTTATTCAGCAATCCCTAGAGTGCTAAACTTAGATGGACATAGTAAAGCACACGGAGAAGAGGATTTGAAATAGATATACCAGAGATAAAGAAGACAAAGAAAGACTTTGAAAGAAGGCTTGGCATAAATTTGTTGAAGGCCATTACTCCTCAGTGAGCTCAAGAGTTATGATGCTAATGAAAACTGATTTACTTATAGAAACGGTAATAAAATAAACTCAATCATGTGACACGCCTAATCAATTAATGATCAGTTCCGTCAAATCTGCGTTTCTTTCGCTATTCCATAAACTTCAACACTCGCTGTTTGCTCGGCCTTCAAGCTAAATGAGATATTTTATGTATGTCGTCCTCCACTTCATGTGCCCTTTTTTCAAACATTCACATCTGCTGCAAATCACTGATGTGTGTTACCATCAGCATCTAACGCACTGACAATATAAAATCCCAAATGTTATGCTGCAAGAGGGCGCCTCAATAGCCTGAGCGGTAAGCATCGACGACGTTTATTTATTGTTTTGTTTTGTTTTAAATTAGAAGTTCCGCATCATTTAGGCGAGCAGCAACTCATTCAACCTAGAATCTAGGTCCGTTGGTTATTTTAGCGCGCATGTTCAAATATAAAAGACATTGTGGTCTAAGGAATATACACATCGGCGACGTCAAAACTTTTTACATTTTTAATGCAAGCTGACTCTTGTTTTGGTTTGGTTTATAAGGACTATCTTCATTGCACACGGACTACTCCATCAGTGCTCCGATCTCCTCCCTTAGATCACACAAGGAGGAACTCAGCACAGTGAACGAACTCCGTAGCACCGGCGAGAATCCCAATGTGTGTATATAGAAATCACACATTCTATAAATATTTTTGTGGTAGGTAGGTTTCTAATTTTTAAATGTTACCAAGGCAGCGGCTGATAGGCCTACTCTTTACGATTTCCAACTGCCATGGGATTTTTAACGTCCGCAACATGCACATGTGACCTCCTATTTTTAGCCCTTATCCGAGAAGGCTAGGAATCCGATCTCACTACCCAGGAGTATGACATTATTAGAACCACTGGTTCTGAAAATTTCCACAAATTATGTCCCCCTTAACTGGGAATCGAACCTGGAACATCTAGAATTCGAGGCGGACGCCTTACCTCTTAGCCACTCCTACCCAGCTGACTCTTAGGTGTATAAAGTTAAGAATCTTGTGTGTGATCTCTTGTAAAATCAAATCTAAAGATATGTGTATACTTATTATATTTTCACTAATAATGGGTGAGAAGGCGTTAATAGAAAGTGATAGAATCGCATATATTCATTCATTCATTTATTTTTAAATCTGATTGTTTTCTTTTGCAAAGGAAATGGGAAAGGGGAAAGGGGGGGGAGAGATACCTAGAAAAGACTGCAATACATTTTTTTCTTCAAAACAACTTATGTACCTTGAGAAATAAATATATAAAGAAACAAAATAAAAGATAAAAAACCGAACATACTTTTTGTAAAAACTAAGAAACTTCGTTCAGAACCCACAATTTCCAAGCAAGATCCTCAGTCTCCTAAAGGTGCAGCAGATGCTGAAAAGGCCAGGACCTCGGCTTCACGTCTTCCCTCGTCGTTTATATGACGTTAATAATATAAAATCCCAATGTATCACTGTCAGAGGGCACCACAGTCGCCAGAGCAGTAAACATCGATGATTTTATGGCATCTTTCATTTCTAATACAAGCTAAGCCATAGGTATTTGAACTAAGAATCGTACGGATATTGTTTTTAAATGACGCCTAAAACTGGTAGTTGTGTACTTATTATATCGTAAAAAAATAAGTTAACACAGGATTGGTAAACGCTGATATAACCCCATATGTTAACAGATTACTTCTTAATCATATTGTTTCCCTTGGAAAACGGGAACGGGGACTAAATCCTTTAAAAAAATATGTAAAATCCCGCAACTTTTGCCGTTTTTTACCCCCCTTCCCTGCTTGTCACACTTCGTCACAATTACTCTCAGACGTCATAATTATCTAGACCCCCCCCCCTCCCCCCCCCCCCCCCCCCCCCCCTAAATCCATTAATCTAGACACCCCCTTGTCACACCCCCCCCCCCTTCATCCTCCCTATCATTTTTGTTTTCTTTTGGGTCCTACTGAAGAAAGAATATAATTGAATGTAAATTAGTATAGACACAATAACAATCTTTAAAGTAAAATAGTGTTTTATTAATCCGGCTTTACAATATATTCTTCTGCGAGTCAATAGTTGCTAAATTTATTTAAAATGTCGTTCATTGTGACTTAGTTTAATTGCAAACAAAAACAAACAACTTAAATTCAGTGTAAACACATCAATAACGTCAGCTCTTACTTATGTTAAAGTTTCATAAAATAATGTTAAACTTGAGAGAGAATCAACAAAACAAACATACAAACAAATCACTGAAGTTGTTATCAGTGAATTATTTATCATCGTTATCATAATCCCACGGCTAAGTAAGATGATCCTCCATTGAAATAACTGGAAATCCATTATCTTCCAGATCAACATCGTTTTCTGGAAAAGTGCATGTCACATTGTGTATAAAATATATATAAATATAAATAAAAACAATTTAAAGCAGTTAAAGGTTACAACAACCATCCGATATTTCAGATGAGATTATAACATTAATATAAGTCGTCGACAAGGGAGTTAACTATTGCGTATATAAAAGTAGTCTTTGAGGATATAGGTTACAAAATCTATTTTGTTCCGACATCGTTTATGACAAAAGTGAGCCTTACTCGTATTTTTTGTGTGACGTCACATTTTCCAAACCTCCTATCGTCACTCCTCATCATAAAATGTTAGACCCCCTACCCTACCCACGTGGACGACCCCGAAGGACTAAACAAAGCTACCTACGTTAGGACTAAAGGCCTTCCGTCAAGAACATGGCGTGCACAAATGGTAGATACAAAAAAGCGAGAAACAATCTGTAACAAATTTTAAATAATAAGGTTGCCGTTTTCTTGAACAATTTCAAACGATTGGTCACGTCCGACATGCTTGAGGGAGCAATGGAAGTGCTATTCTTTCTTCGCCTTCTCGGAGACCGCGGGGCGCTCCGTGGGGCGCTTTTATTAGTTATACTACTAATTCAGGTACATTTATTAGTACTACTTATAGCTTTAAACTTTTACAACATAGAAGATGCCTGACAATTTAACATCATGGCGTGGAATGAAGTCAACAACAGAATTGATAAATAGTAATGTAGACATGCATCCGTGTTCTGTAATCCCTAGGGTAAGTGATGTAGAGGAAGACCACATAACACACGGACAAGAGAACTGAAGAAAGACATGAAGGGGATGAAGAAGCCCTGGAAAGAGCTTGAGCGGATGGCACGGGACAGGAAAAATTGACATATGTTTGTTGAAGACCTATGCTTCTTTAGAAGTTGAAATGTGAAGAAGAAGAAGAAATATGCAGACATGAAGTTGTTGACAAACATCATAACCTACCCCACAAAGCATGGTGCTTGAAGAACGTGACCAAAAATAAAAAAAAATAAAAAAGTTATCATACTTCAAACCTTAAACATTTTTTACTGCTTGTACACTTTTTGCCTCTTTACTGATGCGACTAATACGACTACTAAGGAAAATAAAAAACAAATCAAAGGAAAAAAAACAGCAACAACATAAACCTTACTGAATTTCTAGTTTTACTACAAATTTATTAATTGTTATATCTTACCGCTGTATCTTTCTTCAGAGCGACAAACTATCGCTTACACAGGTAATACTCTTCTATAGGCCTACATTGTTTCATCTGTAATAAGTAACAGAAAAAAAAAAAACAGAACTGCAAATAAAGTCTTTTGAATTAAACACGATATTTAAAAACCAATTAACTTCGGTATAATTTTTCAAAGTTGGCGCAGCCACATATCCACGTCTGAATATTCCTACATCCAGTGTTCTGATAACAAATTAACCACCACAATAACTTCTCCACAGAAATATTCACTTTGCAACAACTTTTTTAGACTTTCATTACAAATCAATAGATAGATATTGTGTGACGTGTATGGCCGGTACTAACAGCTCTCGGAGCCCGCTAGGCACTCGATATCAGCTCATCACATTAGCTACAAGTCCAACCAGATGCGAGGATACAAGAAATTCCTAATGTATTTACAACGTTCAAACGCCTAGTCTCCTATCTGCCTTGATTACGCTGGGCCCGCCATTGCTCCAGATGCCGTGTTGGAAGCCGAATGGCCGTCAAAAAAGGAAAGGTTAAACGGGTGCTGGTAGAAAGATCTGGAAGTCGCATCCGCAGGGTAAAAGTTTATAAAATGTTTGGGTTGGGCGGTAATTTTCGACGATGGGTAGGTAGATAGAGGCAAAGAAGCAGACAAGTTGTAAGATGATCAGACAGACAGACAGACAGACAGACAGACAGACAGACAGACAGACAGACAGACAGACAGACAGACAGACAGACAGACAGACAGACAGACAGACAGATAGATAGATAGATAGATAGATAGATAGATAGATAGATAGATAGATAGATAGAACTTTATTTTCGAAGGGTTAAGAATTGGGCGCTCAGGCTCGTCTAACATTCTACCCTTCCACTCTCATTTATCTTGCATACTATATCCTTTCATTCCCACATGTTACTTAAAGCATTAATATGATGGCATGCAACATTATAAAGGTAATATAACAGCGTACGTTTACAGTATGCAGCCATAATCAAAATTAAGTATTTTTCATTAAACAAACATTATAATAACATTAAATTAAATTAAATTTTAAAAAAATATAAAATAAAATAAAATACACAAAAAAAAAAAAAAATTAAAAAAAAATATTTAAAATTAAAAAAAAAATAAATCCCTACAGTAAATCATGAATTCGAACATAATCAGATTAGGGCGCATGGTATCAAAACTCATGAAGTATTTGACAGTCTGCTATTGAAGGAGGTGAGACTTGGTGTTATTTCTTTGCCCTCCTTAACCCAAGAGCAGAATCAGTAGGAGAGATAGATGAACATAACTTTATTTAAAAGGGTAAATAATTGGGGACACAGGTCTGTCCGACCGTCCAGACCGTTATCTTTCATTCTGTATCCCGACACTCACTCATGTGGTCATCAACAATTAATCTGCATTTTTTAATGTATCATTAAACATCAATACACAAATTACATCAGATAGATAGATAGATAGATAGATAGATAGATAGATAGATAGATAGATAGATAGATAGATAGATAGATAGATAGATAGATAGATAGATCTGCCTCTCTATATATCCACCTATTCATCTGTACGTCTATCTATCTTCCGTCGATCTTTCTAATCTTCTTACATAACGAACATGTCGAAGTAGACAAAGACAATAATAAAGTAAAGAAAGTATATACATTATAGGCTGTAACAACTATTTAATTCTATTCTAGAAAATATAAACTACAAGATTTTAGAACATTGAAACTATCTAGATTCAAGAAAATAGAAACTATCTAGATTCTAGAACATATAAACTATCTAGAACATAGAAACTATCCGGATTCTAGAACATAGAAACTATTTAGGTTCTAGAACATAGAAACTATCTAGAATAGAAAATATCCAGATTATAGAAAATTGAAACTTTCTAGGTTCTAGAAATAAGAAATTATCTAGATTCTAAAAATAGATACTATCTAGGTTATAGAACATAGAAAATATTTAGGTTATAGGACATCGAATAATAAGTCTAAAGAAAACGAATGTGCTGAGTCAGGATGTGGGTGCTGCACCAGTTATCACTATCGATAACTATGAATTGGCAGTGGTGCACCACTTCACATACCTAGGGTCTACCATCAATGACAAACTCTCACTGGATACAGAAATCGACAGCCGCATTGGCAAAGCTGCAGCTACCTTTGCCCGCCTCACATCGCGTGTTTGGGGAAACTCTAAACTCACAATGAAGACCAAAGCTGCGGTATATAATGCCTGCGTCACCAGCACACTCCTATATGGCAGCGAGACCTGGACGACCTATGCTAAGCAAGAAAGAAGGCTCAATACCTTCCATTTGCGGTGTCTACGCCGCATCCTCGGCATCTCGTGGAAAGATAAAGTGACAAATGTCGAGGTGTTGTCACGTGCTGGCCTTCAAAGTATGTATACGCTTCTTAGACAACGCAGACTTCGCTGGCTTGGCCATGTTCGCCGCATGGAAGATGGTCGCATCCCAAAAGATATCTTCTACGGACAATTAGCAGATGGCAAGAGAACAGTTGGGCGACCACAGCTGAGGTTCAAAGATGTGTGCAAGAGAGATATGAGGGCACTGGACATGGATCCAGCAACATGGGAGGATGAAGCTGCCGATCGCACTAAGTGGCGATGCTATTTACGGCGCCACCTCAGATTGGGCGAAGAGAGGCTCACACAAGAAGCAGAGGTGAGGAGAAAACGTCGAAAGGAGCACCAGGAAAATAAGCAGCTGAGGGCTGTCACCTCAGGGGCGCATTCCCATAGTCAGTTATGACTGAAGGGGCTATTATTATTATTATTATTATTATTAGGACATCGAAAGTATTTAAGTTCTAGAACATAGAAACTATCTAGATTATATGACATAGGCGCTATATAGATTCTAAAACACAGAAACTATCTAGATTCAAGCATATAGAAACTATTTAGATTTTAGCCTATATAAACCTTCCAGATTCTAGCACATACATTTTATAACATCTAAACTATCCAGATTCTAGAACATACTTCATATAGGATGTTATCCACAGTATCCTAGTCACATACCACTTCTAATAAAAAGTGTATAAAGTCTGGCCATGTGTCACTCGACATGTGTCACTCACAGCGAATGAGAGATGTTAGGAAACTGATGACTGGATAATAAATCCATCGCTGAAGCAGGTGAACAGCGTGCACGTCATACACTGGGCAGGCCAGACCATTCGCCATCTCCGCTTAAAAAAAAACAAAAAACAACAGATTGACTGCAGTGGGAGCCCTTTGTCAGAAGACTAAGTATCACTGAATTAGGACCACCATTGGTGTATCAAACTTCAGCACAAACATAAACAACAGTTGTGAAACACGAGATATTCGAAATATTTCTTGCCTTATGAGCCGTGCACAAATGACGTAACGCAAAGAACAAAAAAAAAGGGGGGGTGTGACGTAGAATGGGAATAGTGATACAGTAATCTGACAGCTTTTGCTTTCCCATTGAGTGTCTACCATTGGCAATTTTCTGTTTGTATGACTCACCTTTGAATCCACGCCCTTTTTCTGGGAACTGTCGTGAAACATTCTAAATCCACATATATAAATTAAAAAGTAGATGTAAAGCCTAACGAAGTAATTCAATAAAAGGAAAGAAGACTGGTAAAGAACAGTGCCGTCACTATAGCGTACGCCTGTGTTATAGAATGTCATGCTAGTTAAACAAGAAAACCCCTTTTTCTGCTCCGTCGGCATAAAACTACACGCGTTTCTAAAACTACAACTAGTACTGTGTTTCTTAGAAAACCTTGATAGATACACACACTGCGTAATGACCTAGATTTAATATTCCATTCATGTCATTTTATGCACTACATAAACGAAAGGACAGACGGACTTAGGATAGAGAGACAGAGAGAGGTACTGAGGAACGCATGCAACACTAACACGCAGTCGCGCGATATAAAATAATGCCACCCCCAAGCGAAAGGCATGAAGCACTAACTTTTTTTTTCAAATAAACAGTGACAAAAAACACTACCAATACACGGTTAGGTTTAAAAAAAACATGTTTAATGCTTATTAGGAAACATGACCCAATACTGTTTTACGTCTGAAATCCTGACTTTAGCCTGACAGTACAGAAGACACCCCATCGTATCGAAGTGAACGGGTGGTAGAAGAAAATACATATTTTGAACGCAGCCACTTAGCTCCCTTAAAACTTATATATTTGGGTGCCTTAGGACTTGCTGACAAAGAATATGTTAGATGTTAAGCAATTAGTCTAATAATTAACAAATTATAGCCATAATACTAGAGTGGTGCTGTCAGACAACACAGAATCATTTTTGCTCATAATGGCGTGTTTGAACAGTGTTTTAGAAAAAATGAGGCCACCATGTTAAATCCGATTTGATTGGCGGGAATAATATGTAAGGCTAAACATGATTAGTCGATTGCAAATACTATTTTTGGTTGTTAATAGAAACGATAGAAAGAGTACATTTTTTTCAAATGCTTTTGTAAACATGGCCCCATTGGCTAGACCATTTGATATAGTCAATTAGGAGCGTCAGTTCAGTGCCACATTTTGAAAATAAACTTATTGAACAGCAAGTGCGTTGAGATCCAGCTCATATTTTTCTAAATAAAAGCCTGGGACAGAGGCAGATCGGAATTGTGCCATAATTCATCGCCAGTCAACGTATTTGTTTATTATTTCCATGCATTGTGGTAAGCTAGCCCTATTTGATATCTTTTTGATGAAAATTGAATGTGAATTGATAATGTATGTCTGTATGTGTGGTTCAGTAATAAACAAAAGGCAAAACCTAGATATTGCTCCAACATGAACAAAACTTGTCGCAGAGGAGTGAAACTGCATGGGATTCCCAAATAGTACTATGACACCCATCTTATTGAATAGAAGGAAATAATGCTGGAATTGGAGAGGCGTTGTAACCATTAGGGAGAGGAATACTGGTGTAAATTGTTTCAGATGAAGCTAGCAGTTGGCCTACCTCGCTGAACTCTGTGTTTGTTATGTATTGTGTTTCAGTGTGGAAATAGATTATAAATTAGTTCTGAAGGGAGGTACACCCTTCTTGTTTCAGGGACCGTGGTCCTAAACTATTAAAGCAGCACCTGGTCTGAGTTTTGCTGAATCCAGAGGCTGATAGCATACTCCTTGGTCCAGATAGCGACCAGTGTTGCTCCTCAAGAATACGGTGAAACAAGCGAGCAGAGGAGACTGTTTCCTGCCGCCCTCACAGAAGATAAGAGTCGTTGACCAGAGCAGCTCAATCTTATGTACCCCCCTCTAAAAGTGACAGTATATTAATTAAAGAGGGAGAAGTAATTGTTTCCAATGACAGGAACTGTGAACTTTTCCAATACTATTTCCACCAGAAACAGACACCTGAAGTCATGATGATAAACAACCACCCAGCTTGAAACATCCAGTATTACCTCATAGTACTACATCACAACTTACACACACATTGTGATAATAATAATATATGTCAATACAAAGATCATATCTATAAATAGTGTACATACAACTTGTAATTACATTTGATTGTGATTCCTGGTTCACTTTGTAGTTGAATCAGGATATCTATTATTGAAAGAAATTAATACATATTTTTAAAGTTAAAACTTGACTTATTAAGATAGTCTTATAGAGTGTTCTATGTGTGTGAGTGTCACAGTGTTGTAAAGAGTTGTGGATTAAACTAAATTGTTTATCTGTCTGTTGGTTGTTGTGAACATACACTTCATCACTTTCATAACCCTAGACATTCAACGTAGTCATCACAATATTCCAGAATAATTCTGACTGAGGTCTAAATGTGGTAGCAAGTAAGGTCATCTGTAATACACCACACTTATTAGATACAGATACCTTCACAGCTGATCTCAGCCAGTACACTAAGTCCCCTATAGATATTTATAACATCCCACTTTACCACATATATTGGGGTCTCGCTCCCGGGATATTGAACCTTCCCCTAGCATATATATTGGGAGTAATTCACTTCTGGAAATAATAAAAATTAAAAAGGTATTCTTGGGTGGAAAAATAAGGTTGAGCTCTCAGTGCTTGTGGTTGTCCTTAGTTAATTAGACATAGATAAAATTGTTTGGTTAAATATTTTATATATTTACCTGTTAGAAAATGGCGGACCTGGCCAAATTTCGATCTGCTGCTGTGCAGACTGCTAAAGAGTTAGGAATGGGCGGGCTAGTTATGATTACTTATGTCACTACTGAATGTGACCAATATATTGAACGGGAAGAAAGAAGATTAGAAAAAGAGGCAGAAAGAAAATTAGAATCTGAAAGATTAGAAAAAGAGGCTGAAAGAAAGCTAGAGGCCGAAAAGGAAATTAAGAGGTTGCAGATTGAGGCTGAGGCTAAGAAGGTACAATTGGAGGCAGAAAGAGAGGAAAAAAGATTGACTGCCGAAAGGGAAGACAAAAGATTAGCTGCAGAAAGGGAAGACAAGCGATTAGCTGCAGAGAGGGAAGCAGAAAAGGAGGAGAAGAGATTACAAAGGGAACATGAGTTACGACTAAGGGAGTTGGAATTTCAAGGCCATTCTCCTGAAAATGGTGCCAGTCCCTTTACCTCCGATGCTACTGTTAGTCAGGGAGCCTCAACCTCAGCTATGAACTTTCATTTAGATCATTTTGTTGAGAAAGACGATGATATTGAGAGCTATCTAAATAGATATGAACTATTAGCTACCACGTATGGGTTAGAGAGAGACAGGTGGAGCTTAAAGTTATCTCAAGGGCTTCGTGGTGCAGCTTATGAAGTTTTTGCCAAAATGAGCAGAGAGGATCAAGAAAATTATGTCATGCTAAAGCAGGCTCTTTTGTTAAGATATGAAAAGAATAGTGAATTTTATAGAAAAAAATTTAGGAATGCTAAACTACTGTCAGGTGAAACCTATCACCAGTTCTCTGCACGGTTAGAGACATACTTGGAGAAATGGACTTCTCTGGGGAAAACCCAAGATCTTAAGGAACTGATCCTTATAGAACAACTAAGAGAGTCCATGGCTCCAGACCTGAGAAAGTTTCTCATGGAACAAGGTGCAGATAGGCTGGGTGAGTTACTAAATGTTGCTGAAAGATATCAAGCAGCTCAAGCAGAGGTATCAGGTAATAAAAAGAAACAGGTAGACAATTTTAAGGCACCACAAAACTTTAATACATTTGATCCTAGAGATCAGAACAAAGGTAAGCACCAGTTTGATAGGCCACGTTATGACAATAAAAATAAAACCCCACAATTCGATGAAAGGAAATTTGATGAAAGAAAATCTTTCAACCAAAAAAGGAGGTGGTGTAAGAATTGTCGGATGGACAATCATGATACTGACCGTTGCAGAAGGAAACCTGTGTATATGGCAACCCTTCAGGTCAGGTCGACCTCAAGACAGGAGGAGGATATTATGTTACATACCACTCCAGAAGAGATGAGGAAGGCGCAGGCTGGGGATAAGACCATCAAGCCTTGTTATAAGAAGTTGTCCAATTGTCACACACCTCCAGGAAAAGGAGACTTCTATATGAAGAACCAACTAATATACCGGAAGACTGGAACTAGATACAAAGGTCAGGGACAGCTGGTACTTCCTAAAAGGTATAGGACAGACTTAATAAGGAGCTTACATGTGAAACAAGATGGGGACCATGAGAAAATTGGTACCATCATTCAAAAGGTAGCTCAGAATTATTATTGGCCCAAGGCAAGGTGGGACATTGAGAATTTTGTAGAGAGATGTAGCATAGCACATGAGGGAACACCCACAAGTGGGAATAGTGATCAGGACCTGGATACGCCACGGGGCAAACGTAGGCCTGACACTGAAAAGAAAAATAAATTTAATAAAGTGGACCAAGTGGATTGGGAAGCCCCTTTTCACGGACAATCTTCAATTGACTGTTTTACAATGGCCACGATGCAGCGAGTGCAAAAAGATGTCTTACCCCAGGATAAGCGGAAAATCCCTCAATCGGACTTATGTAAACTGGAGGAAGAAGATGTAGAGAGGAAATCTCTCATCAAGAATTCTAAGTGGGGAGAAAGCCCCAAGAAAAAAATTGGTAGCGGTCGTTTTGTGCATGATAATTCTGGGAAGAAAATCATCACTACAGGGCTTCGAGTGGAAGAGACCATACCGGTGCATGGACAAATTTGTCCACACAATTAAAGGTCCATATGTAGCGCTGTTAAGAACGTGGACTGATGAAAAGGCAGAGGAACATATTACATCCTCATACCAATATGTGAATGAGCTGACCACTCGTTTAAAAACTGGCTGGAAACTTGCCAATGAAAATTTGAGACAAGCCAGGAAAAAACATGCTGCCTATTACAACAGGAAAGCTAAAGACAGAGATTTGGCTGTGGGAGAGAAGGTACTGCTTCTTCTACCCGGTAGTCAGAATAAATTACAAATTGGATGGCAAGGTCCATATACAGTTCTAGAGAAGGTGTCTAGAACAAATTATAAGATAGATAAGAAGGGGAAAGAAACAATCTATCATGTGAATCTCCTGAAGAAATATTTGGAAAGAGAAAATCAGGAAGAGACACACTTATTGACCTTGTCCATTGCAATGGAGATGAAAAAGGAACCACTTTCATCATTTGAATATCCATTACATCCTTGTGAGACAGCGGCACAGGTGAAAATCAGTACACATTTAACGAAAAATCAGAAGGAGAGAGTGCAACAGGTTCTGGATGATCATACAGAGGTGTTAACGGACCGACCGGGGCATACAAACTTATTGGAATATGATATGAAACTGATAGACCCCACACCTGTCTGTATGAAACCCTATTCGATTCCTTTTGCTAAGGAGAAAGCCTTGAAGGAAGAGATAGACTATTTGTTGAAGGAGGGAATAATTTCACACAGTGAATCTTCGTATAGTTCCAGTGTGGTACTCTTAAGGAAACCCTCTGGAGAACATAGACTCTGTATAGACTACAGGAGACTGAATGCTATCACAGAAGGTCAGGTGGATCCATTGCCGGATACAAATCAGTTGTTTGCCAGGCTAAATAAAGCTAAATATTTCTCAAAAGTGGATCTGAGTAAAGGATACTATCAGATTCCAGTAAAGCCTAAGGTTAGACCATACCTAGCTTTTAGTACCTCAGAGGGACACTATGAGTTTAACAGATTGCCATTTGGATTGAAGAATGCGCCTAGTGTCTTCTCTAGAATGATGAGAAAATTGTTGGATCCTCTGAATAACCCATGCATCACAAATTTCATGGATGATATCCTTATAGCAACAGAAACATTTGAGGAACACATTGACTCTCTGAACATGCTGTTTAATCGACTTAGAGAAGCGAATTTAACAGCCCGACCAACCAAATGTTGCGTTGGATGTAAAGAATGAGAATTCCTGGGACACACAGTCCATCAGGGAAACGTGACCCCTGACCCCAAGAATTTAGAGAAACTAAAGAAAGCCCCGAGGCCACAAACCAAGAAAGACGTGAGATCCTTTGTCTCATTATGTGGTTTCTACCAAAAGTATATCAAGAACTTTAATTCCATATGTGCACCGTTAACTGATTTGACACGTAAAGGAAATCCAGATCGAATTACATGGACAGCACAATGTGAATTGGCATACCAGGAATTGAAGGAAAAGCTCACATGCAAACCTATTTTGAAATTACCTGACTTAAGTCAAGAATTCGTTGTAAGAACGGATGCCAGTAATATCGGGTTAGGTGCAACCCTGTTACAGAAATCAGATGCACTAGATGGGGAATTAACCCCAGTGGCATATGCTAGCAGAAAATTGAATAAAGCTGAAACCAATTACTCAACAAGCGAAAAAGAATGTCTTGCAGTAGTATGGGCAATCAAGAAATTCCATATTTATCTGTATGGGAAGGCATTTAAGTTGCAAACGGATCACAAACCCTTGTCGTTTCTAGCGCAGGCTAGACATGAAAATTCGAGGTTACTCAGATGGTCCTTACTTTTGCAGCCATTTCAATTCAGCATAGAGTATATTTCTGGAAAAATTAATCTGGGAGCGGATTTTTTAAGCCGCCATCCGTGTGATGAAAATCACCGTAAACCCCAGGAATAATAATAAATTTCTCTATGTGTATATAGAATTATAGACTGACATATAACGTCTGTTTTAAGTGGGGAGAATTTGTCGTGAAACATTCTAAATCCACATATATAAATTAAAAGGTAGATGTAAAGCCTAACGAAGTAATTCAATAAAAGGAAAGAAGACTGGTAAAAAACAGTGCCGTAACTATAGCGTACGCCTGTGTTATAGAATGTCATGCTAGTTAAACAAGAAAACCCCTTTTTCTGCTCCGTCGGCATAAAACTACACGCGTTTCTAAAACTACAACTAGTACTGTGTTTCTTAGAAAACCTTGATAGATACACACACTGCGTAATGACCTAGATTTAATATTCCATTCATGTCATTTTATGCACTACATAAACGAAAGGACAGACGGACTTAGGATAGAGAGACAGAGAGAGGTACTGAGGAACGCATGCAACACTAACACGCAGTCGCGCGATATAAAATAATGCCACCCCCAAGCGAAAGGCATGAAGCACTAACTTTTTTTTCAAATAAACAGTGACAAAAAACACTACCAATACACGGTTAGGTTTTAAAAAAAACATGTTTAATGCTTATTAGGAAACATGATCCAATACTGTTTTACGTCTGAAATCCTGACTTTAGCCTGACAGTACAGAAGACACCCCATCGTATCGAAGTGAACGGGTGGTAGAAGAAAATACATATTTTGAACGCAGCCACTTAGCTCCCTTAAAACTTATATATTTGGGTGCCTTAGGACTGTGGTGAAGTGGGATGTTATAAATATTTATAGGGGACTTAGTGTACTGACTGAGATCAGCTGTGAAGGTATCTATATCTATTAAGAGTAGTGTATTATAGATAACCTTACTTGCTACCACATATCTATATATCTCAGTCAGAATTATTCTGGAATAGTGTGATGACTACGTTATGTGTCTAGGGTATGTGTATGATGAAGTGTAAGTCACAACAACAAACAGATAACAATTTAATTTAATCCACTACTCTTGACAACACTGTGACACTCACATACATATAACACTCTATGAGAATATCTTAAGGAGTCACTGATAACTTTTCAAATAACAATATGTATTCATGGTTATCATAAAGGTATATGTGTCCTGATTCAAATACAAAGGAACCAGGAATCACAATCAATTTTAATTACAAGTATATGTACAGACTTTATCAATATGAATATTGTAGTGACATATATATTATTAAAATATCCTATGTGTGTCAGTTGTGTAGTGGTAATATGAGGTAATACTGGTTTTGTTTTGTTCAAGCTCTGTTGGTATTTGTCATCATGACTTCAATAGTTTGTCTTTTGGGACTATTGGAGATGTTCTCAGTTCCTGATATTAAGACAATTAAATTCCCCTCTGAATGTTATTTTTACAAAGTTATTTCAAGATGAGGGGACATAATGTTGAGCTCAGCTGGCCAAATCAGCTTATCTTGCGTGATGGCGGCAGGAAAGGACTCCTCTGCTCGAATTCTCCCCTGGGCTCTGGAGACACCTCACTGATAGCTAAATGGACCAAGGAGTATGCTGTCCGACTCTGGATTCAGCAAAGCTCTGACCAGGTGCTGCTCAGTACCATCAAGACCACGGTCCCTGAAAACAAGAAGGATGTACCTTCTACTTCATAACTAATTGATACTCTAGTTCTGCACTGAGCACAATACAACACAAACATTGAGTTCAGAGCGTTAGGCCAACTGTCAGCTTCATCTGAAATACTTTATACCAGTATTTACCTCCTTAATGGTCACTACGCCTCTGCACTTCCAGCATTATTTCTGTCTAATCAATCATCCAGGTGTCAGTGTACTATTTGGCCATTCCATGCCGTTTTACTTCCCTCCGACACCCTCTGTTCAGGCTGGAGCATTATAGGCTTTATCTCCTGTTTGCCACTGAACTACACATATATATACAGGCATAAATTAACAATTTACATTCAATTTTCATTAAAAGATACTGAATGGTTCAAGCTTACCACAATTTCATGGAAATAAACACAGATACGTTGATTAGCAATGAATTCTGGCACAATTACTGGCACAAATTCCCATCTGCTTATGTTCCAGGCTTTTATTTAACACAAATATGAGCTGGCTTCAACGCCTGTTGCTTTATCAAGATTATTTGCACTAGTGGTCTCGAACTAACGCTCCTAAGTGAGTATATCAGCGAGTCTAGCCAATGAGGCCACGTTTCGACAAGTGTTTGAAAAAATGTTACCTTTTCACGTCTCCCCTAACAACGAAAGATAGTATTTATAGCCCGACCAATCGTGGTTAGTCTTTCATTTGTTGCGCTCCAATCAATTTGGAGTTTACATGGTAGGCTAATTCTGTAACGTAAGATTTTTTTCAAACACGTTATAAAAAAATTTTATGAGCAGAAATGATTCCATGCTGTCAGGCATCCCCACTATTTTATTTTGGGTATAATTTATTAATTCCTGGACTATTTTCGTAACGTTTTACATATTCTTTGTCAGCAAGCCCTAAGGAACCCAAATATCCAAATTTAAAAGAGCTACGTGGCTGCGTTCAAAATATGTATTTTCTACTCCTGTTTCGAAGATGTGCTGTCTGGGTACTGTTATGTTTTCAACCATAAACCCATCTATTGTTATCTTTCCTAATAAGCGTTTTTTATGATTTTAAAACCCAACTCTGGGAAGGGTAGTGAATTTATCACTGTCCGTCCGAAAAAGTTAGTGCTTGTAGCCTAACACGCGTGATAGTAGTAATTGTGTATCGCGCGACGCGTGTTGCATGCGTTCCTGATTTTCAGCCCTCCCTCTCTCTTTATCCTTTAGTCCATCTGTTCGTTCGTTTTGGTAACGCAGTATAATTAATGTTAGGATTAATTTAGGTCATTACGCAGGGTGCCTCTCAATGTTTTTCCAAGAAATACAGCACACGTTTCATTGAAGAAAGCGGGTATAATACAGTAAGCTTTTACTATCAACGTGAAAGCGTTACAATTTGCAGACGAAGCAGAAAACAAGGGGGATTTCGAGTACTGTCATTGTGACAGCACTGTTCTTTACCATTCTTCTTCCTTTATTTATTATATGTATTTATTAGGCTTTATATTTACTTGATAATTTATATATGTGGATTAGAATATTCCACGACAAGGACTTGCTGACAAAGAATATGTTAGGTGTTAAGCAATTAGTCTAATAATTAACAAATTATAGCCATAATACTAGAGTGGTGCTGTCAGACAACACAGAATCATTTTTGCTCATAATGGCGTGTTTGAACAGTGTCTAAGAAAAAATGAGGCCACCATGTTAAATCCGATTTGATTGGCGGGAATAATATGTAAGGCTAAACATGATTAGTCGATTGCAAATACTATTTTTGGTTGTTAATAGAAACGATAGAAAGAGTACATTTTTTTTCAAATGCTTTTGTAAACATGGCCCCATTGGCTAGACCATTTGATATAGTCAATTAGGAGCGTCAGTTCAGTGCCACATTTTGAAAATAAACTTATTGAACAGCAAGTGCGTTGAGATCCAGCTCATATTTTTCTAAATAAAAGCCTGGGACAGAGGCAGATCGGAATTGTGCCATAATTCATCGCCAGTCAACGTATTTGTTTATTATTTCCATGCATTGTGGTAAGCTAGCCCTATTTGATATCTTTTTGATGAAAATTGGATGTGAATTGATAATGTATGTCTGTATGTGTGTGGTTCAGTAATAAACAAAAGGCAAAACCTAAATATTGCTCCAACATGAACAAAACTTGTCGCAGAGGAGTGAAACTGCATGGGATTCCCAAATAGTACTATGACACCTATCTTATTGAATAGAAGGAAATAATGCTGGAATTGCAGAGGCGTTGTAACCATTAGGGAGAGGAATACTGGTGTAAATTGTTTCAGATGAAGCTAGCAGTTGGCCTACCTCGCTGAACTCTGTGTTTGTTATGTATTGTGTTTCAGTGTGGAAATAGATTATAAATTAGTTCTGAAGGGAGGTACACCCTTCTTGTTTCAGGGACCGTGGTCCTAAACTATTAAAGCAGCACCTGGTCTGAGTTTTGCTGAATCCAGAGGCTGATAGCATACTCCTTGGTCCAGATAGCGACCAGTGTTGCTCCTCAAGAATACGGTGAAGCAAGCGAGCAGAGGAGACTGTTTCCTGCCGCCCTCACAGAAGATAAGAGTCGTTGACCAGAGCAGCTCAATCTTATGTACCCCCTCTAAAAGTGACAGTATATTAATTAAAGAGGGACAAGTAATTGTTTCCAATGACAGGAACTGTGAACTTTTCCAATACTGTTTCCACAAGAAACAGACACCTGAAGTCATGATGATAAACAACCACCCAGCTGGAAACATCCAGTATTACCTCATAGTACTACATCACAACTTACACACACATTGTGATAATAATAATATATGTCAATACAAAGATCATATCTATAAATAGTGTACAGACAACTTGTAATTACATTTGATTGTGATTCCTGGTTCACTTTGTAGTTGAATCAGGATATCTATTATTGAAACATAACAACAGAGTTGTTTACCAACTGTTCGCAACCCGCCAGTCTACAAGGGTAGCGAATCACGTTTGTTTACCTGAGTTTCTCACGCGAGCTGATTTGCCAATTATCATTCATTAGACAGATGCCCGTAGAAATAACGGATTGTTTGAAGAGATATAGGGGCGATATTCGGTCTGTCAGGTATCCGATGATTGACAGATCTGCTCGCGTGAGAAACTTGATAAACAAACCTAATTCGCTCCCTGTTATGACTGGCAGGTCGCGAAAGTTGGTAAACAACTTCGTTTGTTTATGTTCAACAAAAAGAGGCGTGGATTAAAAAGTGAGTAAGACAGGCAGAAAAATGCATGGTTTTGCCAGCAAATCATAGAACGCTAACGGAAAAACAAAGGCTGTCAGATTACTGTAGGCTATATTTCCATTATACGTCACACATATAATGCAATGTCATGTCAATTAACTTTACAGTTCAGCGCAAGATTGGCCTTTTCAACGGATGACGTCATAGCAGGTACAGCTATCCCCCGTTTAGCGCTCTTAATTCGTTTTTGAACACTCGAGCGCTAGCCGAAAAAGCGCTTACACAAAAAAGCGTTAAAAGAAAATTGATTTTCCCCAAAAAAATAATAGAAATCAAATTAGTTCGTTTTGAAGGTCTGGGCGACTTGAAAAATAGCATTCACGTCAACTCAAAATAAAAGAAAACACTAGATAAGTGGTAGGCAACCCAGGATTTATGGGAATCTATTTTAGAAACTCCGAGCTGTCTAACAATCTACCGTGATAAACGTTTGCTGTTATCATGCTTCTGTGTGTGTAATTTATAAAAGTGTGTCGAAATAAAGTAAACAGTTATAAAAACAATGAATTAGTTAAATGTATGTGTTAATTACATACAATTATCAAACATATTAAACACAAACATATTATAGAATGTGTGATTCATGTATACACGCATTGGATCCTCGCTGGTGCTACGGAATTCGTGCGCTGTGCTGAGATCCTCCTTGTGTGATCTAAGGGATGAGATCGGAGCACTCATGGAGTTGTCCGTGTGCAATGAAAATGGTCCTTAAAACCCAGCCAAACACAAACGAAATGTTATGTTTGTACTGTTGTTATGTATGTACTGTGCTGACTACAACAACAACAAAATAAATAAATATATTATACGACTTCAATCGCGGTTCTTTCCGTCGCGTGTGGCTTCCGTTGCCACGTCAAAGTAAACTGTCCATGTCAACCATAAGTGTTTGTCTGGATCCTAGTGATTTGTGTTGCACTGACAGGAGTCAGAAAAACTTTCAAACTTTTCTCTATGATTGATAATTGTCCGCAAAGTTGATTCTGCCAAGACTAATGGGGTGGCCATGTCCCAGTGTCAAGACGTTTCAAAACTTGGAATTCCACTTCAAGTGTCAAACTGTTTGTCTGCTTCTTATTATAACTGTCTTTACCTGTCTGCTTCTTATTATAACTGTCTGTTTCTTATTATAATTGTCTGTGCCTGAATGCGTCTTATTATAACTGTCTGTGCCTGTCTGCTTCTTATTATAACTGTTTGTGCCTGTCTGCGTCTTATTATAACTGTCTGTGCCTGTCTGATTTTCACGCTTTGGTGCCATTGTGAAGGGTATAAACTTACGTAAAACAGAGAAAATGTAATCGGGGTTTTCATGCAAAGTGGCAAAAATAGATTGTAATCAGCAGGTTGGGCTGCGCATGCGCACATTGAGTCTGTGCATGTTTAGCGTGGACGTACGTTTACAGTGAAAAGAGTTTAGCGCTTAGCGTAAGATCTAATTTTTAAAGCGTATAGCAGACACATAGAATAAAATAAAAACGGCGTTATATCGAAAACGTGCTAATTGAACAGAGTAAGACCGGGGATTGCTGTTTATCCAACACATACAAGTGAGGATATAACAATTTAAAAATAAAGATTGCCTTTGTATTCTTTTATATATTTTTGGTGTTAATAATAATAGCAAAAGTACAAATAGAAATATTATAGTTGTATTTACCAAATTTTCCAAACCGGCTTCTTAACTAGTTGAGTTGGATTCTACAATCGCACCGGGCCATTCTGTTATGTTGTTATTGGATTTTCTTTGTTGAATTTTTTCGCCATTTATTTATTTGCGTTAATATTGCTTACTTGTCCTGATTCTACTTGCTTATTTTCTTGTTACTTTTCTTCGTGTTTCCGCCTATCACCACTTTTCTGTGTCATTCTTTATCGTTTGTTTACATATTTGTTACACGTGTTATTGATCTATTCTGGTATTGCCTGTTCCACATGACAAAATGTGACATTGGTCAGCATCTTCTCACTTTCTCGTCGTCTCCCATTGTCTCTCCCTGTCAATGTCGCTGTTACAACCATGCATTCTTTGCAGTAATATATAATTGTTGTAAATTTCGCTCCCTGTGGTGCCCGGAACCACCACTGCAGCGTGTCCTTTTCCTGGAAGCCTGCCTAAAGCATTTATATTCTCTTGTAGCGATGGTTTATATAGTAATTTGTTTTACTTGAGGTGGTTGACAGACTCATGGACAACAGCATATTAGTAGCTTCTTGCGACATGCGTGACGGGGCAATAGTCCTATTATTTATATGTTTAGAGAACCCAGGTAATTACACGGAAATAATTAGCAGATGTTTCGAGATATTTTATCCTCACAGAGGAGGGTAGTCTGGGAATTTAAACTGTGAAAAAAAAAACGGGGACAGAGACAGAGAGAGACTGAGACAGCAAGAGAGACAAAAACAGAGAGAGTGAGACTCGTCCAAGTCAGCAAGTAATACTGATTTAATTGACTCATTCAGCCCCTCGTTATTAGCCACATCTCTCCTACTTCACACTCACTAAAGCTAATCAGGGATAATGAAGAAAACATAGCTAAGAATGACAGTGAGAGAAACTTGAGACAGACGGCCATTTCTGTTATGACAGGGATAACTCCTGGCGACACGTGACTGTGACGACTGAGGTATATTTCCCCAGGGGACTCTAATGGGACAAGGAAACAAAAATAGGATTATGCTTCCTCAGGCAAACCATAAGAGGCGGTTAACATGAGGTAGTGCAAGGGAGCTGGCACTTTCATCATATAAAACAAGTTGTTAAAGAACGAACGAACGAACGACCTTTATTGTCAAAGGGTTGAGAATTGGGCACGCATGCCCGTCTAACATTCTGCCCTTCCTTTCTCTCACCTTTCATACTGAATTCAGAAACCACAGCTAGCACGCCTGAATGATTTTGTCAAGGCTTCCTGCAAGGGGATCAGGCTGCTACATAAGAAATAAAAAGGGAAGTTGAGGATGATGGTTTCTGACATATGCTGTCATGTGAGCATTCTGAAGATACACTTACACTGAAACACTATTTTGTATTAGAGAATAGGACTACTGACAGACTTCTAAATTTATTTTTAGAAATGGATAACGACATAATGTAACAGACCAACAAGATGCCTCCATTATAAACGTTATGGAAATAGATACAATAGCATAACCTAAGAAATTTTAAAAAAAAAAACCGTGTGGTAATTTAATAGCCCCAGCATCTGTCTCTTTCTATGTACGAATTTTTAGAGACAAGTAGTAACACATTTGTAAAAAAAAAAACCAACAAAAACAAAACAACACACACACACACGCACGCACGCACACACACAAACACGCACGCACGCACACACACACACACACACAGCGTAGCCCTAAAAATGCTTATTTAAATAGAATACGGTAATGTATTATTGTTAGATAAAAGATGTATGTATTCAAAGGTATGCAAGATGTTAAAGTACATGTAACATATACAATAAACTATATATTTATTAAAAATTAGCATATCGAAAACCACTCTGGGTTACCTGGGTCCGAAAGGGAGCAAAGAAAAGTAACATTGTTCCTTGACACGCATTTCGTAGAACGGGACTAAAGAAAGTTGGGCATAGAGCCTGTTACATCCTGTAAAAAATGTTTAACCATATAAACTTCAACAAACATGGACAGGTTAACTAAGGACAATAAAACTCAACCAACCAGAACAGGAGAAGGTCGTCTTGTTGGGAGGCGTATGGCGCAACACAGAGGAAGCCAAAAAGAATCTCTGTTGCTAACTAACCTTCTTTCTTTTAGGAGAACCTCCAGATTTTCACTTGGAATGTTCGAACATTGAACGAAGAAGTGAAAACGGTACGTATGGCAGCAGAAAAGAGGGGCTATAAGATCGATGTCCTGGAACTGTTCTAAACAAAACGGAAGGGGGTAGATATGAGGGAGAAGAGAACTGAAGAAACACGTGAAAATGATGAGGAAAGCGTGGAGATAACTTGGGATGATGGCACGTGACAGGAGGGCATGTGGTTGTTGAAGGCCTATGCTCCTTGGGGAGCCGATGATAATGAGTGAACAAATATCCAAAACATTTAATATGCGCAACAACAGTAACTTACTGCGTTAGAATGAAAATGTAGCAGCCGTCTAGAAGTCATAATGAAAACGGCAATCACAAGCAAGACCATACGTTCGACAAACTCAAGGATGAAACTGACGCTAACATTTAGCGATTATCAGATCTGTCGGGAAATGAAGTTAACATAATGTTAAATCCACATTAAGTTGTATATTAGGTTGTTAATGGAAACAAAAGTATGGCTGCAGAGATAAGAGTTCAGTGAATTGGATTAGTCTCCAAAGATAGCGGTCAATTGTAAACATATGAAGCGATATCTGGTGAGAAGCTCTCAGCTAAGGCTTCACCTGGTGAGTATTGTATCCCTTGCTCCCTACCCCCCTCGCATACCAGCTCGTGAACTGACATGTGGTCAGCATATTGTAACAAGTTCATGTTTTAATGCTGTTTTCGATTTCAACCGTGACCTGCATCAGCGGTTCCCAGCCTTCTGTAAACTGGGGACATCTTAACGCCAATGCTAGACAAAGGTGGACTCCATCAAGAGAAATACAATTGAGATGATTAGTTTTCATCACTTTTCATCTCCCCAAGGAGCATAGGCCTTAATAAACGTATGTCAAGTCTTCCTGTCTTGTGCCAGGTACCCAAGCCGAGGCTAGATTTAAACAAGAAGAGCTTGGCTTACTCAGCTGCTCATCTTTGGAACAATCTTCCACATGACCTGAAAAACGTGCACAGTCCCTACTCATATAATCGTAGACTGTTCAAATACATTATGAGTGAGGATTATATGCCGCCCTGAGGGATTATGTTTCGAATTATTATCTAATATACTGTATGGAGGGTCTGATGATCTAGTTTTTCATTTTAATATACCTTACTTCTTAATTTTAATCAGATACTGTAAATGTATGCTTTTATACTACTTATAATGTTGCATCGCCATTGAACTAATACCTTAAGTATGTTGGAGAATGTCTGGATACCTAGCAATAAAGATGAGTAAGAGGAAGGGCAAAATGCAAGACGGGCATATATGTACGATTCTCATTTATCAGTCAATACCCTTTACCTCCCTAAGGAGCATAGGTCATAAAACTGGATCTCGTATAGTGGAGGCGTCGACAATTCACTCCATGTGGCAGTATCTGCTTGGGACTCAAAGTTGCTCACCTGTGAGAATATTTTTTTCATGCGCTGACAACACATGAAGTCCCAGCTAATTCAGCAGATTTCCAAAATGTCACGAGTTCTTATTATATGCCACCATAATCTAATTACGTTTCAAATTATGTCTAATTTACTGTATGAATGGTTTAGATTTTTTTTTTTTAAATTTGTGTTTTTAAGGTATTAATTTTTGTTAATTTATTTTAATTAATAATTCCCCCCCCCCCCCCCCTTAAATTTGATTATGTCTGGATGTTACAAATGTATGTTATTATTTTACCTCGATAATGTTGAATGCTTAAATAATGCTAAAAATACATGTGCTATTGGAAGGATACGGTATGTAAGATGACAGAGAGAAGAAGGGCAGAATGTAAGACGGGCCTGCGTGCCCAATTTTTAACCCTTTGAGAATAAAGTTCGTTCGTTCGTTCGTTCGTTCGTTCTCCTGTTCTCTTCTCCATGTATTGTTTGGTCTTTCCCTACCTCTCTTACTATAGGAATTGCAGAACAAGATTGTCAGGCAATAGCATGATTAGTTTCACATCAGGTAATTGTTATACACAAATTATATATCTGAGCATTTATTACGCAGCAAACAGAAGTGTGCATTTATTACGGGTCAGGTCATCTAACAACGTGACTAAATAATAATTGTATTTATTTACTTATTTAAAATACATTCCATTGGCTAATCGGTAAGAATGCTATCCTCGCGTGGCAGTTACCTGGTCCCAGGACCGAAACTTGGCAGCGAAACGCTATAAATGTGTACCAGACTCTACTCGTGAGTTAGGGATGGCTAAGGCAGCGAAACGCTATAAATGTGTCCCAGACTCTACTCGTGAGTTAGGGATGGCTAAGGCAGCGAAACGCTATAAATGTGTCCCAGACTCTATTCGTGAGTTAGGGATGGCTAAGGCAGCGAGAAAAGGAACTGGTCACACCACTTTATTAAAAAACTGGACCTGGTATGGTAAAGTCCTTAACACTTCACTTTCCTACGGCAGTATCTGCAATGGGGGTTACCTTTTCGCTTATTTAAAGTTCTTCAGTAATCACACTGAAACCGTTAATAATTCATTGGGATGGAAGATGTAGATTCGCTGCTGTAAGCTTCCAAATGCCTGGCTCCAAAGACGATCTTGTAAGTCGTGGGTCTGGCTTCACATTAAGTCGGTTACTGTATTTATTTGTCATGTCAACGAGAGCTGAACATGTGGCGTTTGCGTTTGTTGATTTCGTGTGCTTTTATTTTTAACATTATGTAAAATATTTCTTCAGTAAATGAATTTCCTCAGACCTAAGGGTCTTTTATATTTGGACATGCGCCCTAATATAACCGACTAGGTTGAACGGGACTCACCTCGCCAAAACGAGGCAAAACTTTAAAAAAAAAAAATTCAGTACATAGCGAACCCCATCCTTCCTTGTCGCAGCCACCTCCTGGTTTTGCTTGTTTTTTTTGTTTTTTTTTAAGGACCATCTTCATTGCACACGGATAACTCCTTCAGTGCTCCGATCTCCTCCTTTAGATCACACAAGGTGAATCTCAGCACAGTGCACAAACTCCGTAAGATCGACGAGGATCCCAATGTTTGTTTTACAGGAATCACACATTTTATACATATTTTTGTAGTGGGTAGGTTTCCTAATTTTTTAAATGTTGCCAGGGCATCGGCCGTATGGCTTACTCTTTACAATTCCCAAATGCCGAGGGATTTTTAACGTACTAGTTTTTCCCCATTATCCGAGAAGCTTAAGCATCCGATCTTACTACCCATGAGATCAGGGGGAAGTATGACATCATTAGGAACAACTGGTTCTGTAAAAAAAATTCCATAAATTATATTCCCTGTAGTGGTAGCGAACTCTGGACCCTTAGAATTAGAGGCGGATGCCATACGTCTGAGACACTTCGACCCCCCCCCCCCCACCCCGGTTCCGCCAACCCCAGGCAGGGAACCATTGATATATATATATATATATATATATATATATATATATATATATATATATATATATATATATATATATACCTACATATATATATGTGTGTGTGTGTGTTGTTAGTGTCTGCGTGCATCAGTGTGCTAGTGTTTGCGGTACGCGTTAATCTCCATCTTTGTGGGCATGTTAGTGTCTGTGCAAGGGCTGTACTTTGGGAGAGGATGAGGCCGACCACCGGGGCATTAGCCCTGGGTGCTAAAGTTAAATGGGTCAGCTGCGGGAGAGAAAAAGGTATTTTAGTGCCAAGATGTTCGACCATTCTTCAGCAGTAATACATTTCGCCCATGCCAAAAGCAGACAATATAAATGTTTTATGAGGAAACACTAACACAAAATAGGGCATATTACGACACGCGCGTATCAACATTGTTTTTACTTGGTATGGTGTTCTTGTGTTGTAATTAATAACTATCTTAAACTAATTTGTAATTATTTAATTCTGAATCACTAAATTTTTCATTTAATGTTCGCAGCTAGAAGTGTGGATGAGACGCGCATGTCAAACCACTCGCCCCGGGTGCCATACGCTCTAAAGCTGGCAAAGTGTCTACGTGTGCGTGTATGAGTGGCCGCGTTTGAGTGTGTTAGTGTCTGCGGCATGTGTATTAACGTCTGTGGTGAGGTGCATGTTAGTGTTTACGTGTATGCGTGTATCAGTTTTTCATGTATGTGTATGTCAATGTCCTCGGTTTATGTGGCAGCGCCAGGAACAACCTTGTAATAGTTGCCACTTAAGTCAATTCTTGGCGGACTTTGTAAAAATACCGTTAATGGCAACTCAAAGTACAAACAAAAAAAAAACGCTAGATTAGTGGTAGGCCACTCAGGATCTCTGGAGATCTACTTTAGAAACTCTGAGCTGTCCAACGGTCTACCATGATAAACCATTGCTGTTATCATGCTTCAGTGTGTGTGTGTAATTTGGAAAAGTGCAGCTTTATATGTAATTTTCATGTCTAACGATGTGCTACTTGCGATTACATCAACAGAGCGGTAGAACATTGTAACTAAATGACATTTTACCGAGTGTTAACTTCACTTGAAAGAAAAGATAGAGTTTCTGTTAAATGCAGAATAAAGTCTTTTTTGTTTTTAAATCAAGCTAGCAGGTTTTCACAGAGAACAAATAAAAGTACATTGAATCCTGGGAACACCGCGCTTTTAAATATCTTTAGGAGCGAGAAAGTTAATCTGAAATTTCCTTACCTTCCAAATTCTTTCTTTTTTTCCCGTTTCAGTCACTAGAGTTTTACCAAATCATACCTTGTGATCTAGCGGTAGATCAATATCGGTTGAATGGAGGAAAAAAAAACATAATACGTCTTACTGACAAAAATCAATTAAAAAAACCTACGGTGCGGCCATAAGGCCTTCGTCAGGGACAGACCAAGAAAAACAAAGGAAACAAAGTGAGAAGTAAGTAAAAAACGTGAAATAAAAACGAGTATACCTGATTAGAATCACATGGCCGGACCAAAATGTCGATCAATAACGACGGGCAGTCGACCTCTGCGTTAGACTATTTGTTATAAGTCAAGGTTAAAGAAAAATAAGTAGCGCGGGTCTTACTGGGATGAAAGGGCAAGGAAACAATCCACATTGCGACCACGTGGTTTTCGTCGGTGACAAACGTACGAAAAGAGTAGAATTAAGAAAATAAAATTAAAACTAATAAAAGGCGTAAAGAAAATATTTATACCAATGACAATGCTGAGGAAGAACGGGTGTTATCACTCCAGTCGTAACAGTGCGAGAACACAGACGAAGACACAGAGAGAATTTAAAAAATATATATCTAATTTTAACTCGTTTTGGCTAGGTGCATCCCGTTCAACATATGTGTAGGGTCCATCGGTTATATTATGGTGCACTCCAAAATATAAAAGACATTGTGGTCTATTTGTTGCTAAGCCAGAAAAATGAAACAGAAGATTCGAGAATGAAAGTTAGGACCAGGCAACTGAGTCGTTGATTAAACAAAGAAAGATTAGGCCCATACTCCCTTAGGCATGGCGTCCAAGATGACGTTTTGTAAGAGGCTGGCAACCTCATCACGTGATACAAATTGCTAAAGAAACGACCGCTGCAGGAGCATGTGGATGCTTGGTACAAGCTTCCAGCAAGGGCGTGGGGGGGGGTGGGGGGGGGAGGGGGGGGGGGGGGGGGGGGGTGGGGGGGGGGGGGGGGGGGGGGGGGGGGGGGGGGGGGGGGGGGTGGGTGGGGGCGGGGGCGGGCGCGGGGGGGGGGGGGGGGGGGGGGGGGGGGGGGGGGGGAGGGGGGGGGGGGGGGGGGGGGGGGGGGGGGGGAGATCTGCAGTGGTAGCTCTATGCTCCATAGAGAACGAAAAGGAAAATGAGGATGTTGATGAAGTGAGGAAAAGACGTGCGGCGAAGAAATAAAAAGGTAATAGAAATCATAAGATAACATAGCAATGTACAAGGAAAACAGTTAATTAATTACATTCACAACCATATTATGAACAGCCCCGTTTAGATCCCAGAGAAGTCTGTCATGAGATAAAAAAAAATTAACAGAGCTAACGCTCCTTATATCATTATGACGATATTTGTGTACGTCCTTCTACATTCTTCGTTCTCTCCTGCATTACCGATTTATTTCCTCTTTTTCCCCACTCATCGTTCTATTATTTGGCATATTGTATGCACCTACATTCTTGCCTAGTCACTCCCAGGCTTGTTTACGTTTCAGCATGTGAATCGTAGTATTACAAGGCTAATTAGACAGGTCAGCGGTTAATACTCCTATCACTTAAGTCGTCTAGCCACCTTTGCTAGAGACGGTAATTGTTGACACAAGGTGGTTTCGTACGATCGACGGAGAAAAAAGCCAGATTGTCAGTCTGGGAAAACCGTCTGGGAGATGTACGCAAACACAGGTGATAATAAGTAATCGCTTCCGATGGTCCATCTCTGTATCAATAATACAGATAACTCGTCTGGGGAGATTATTTTGGGAAAGGTATTAGGCAGGAACTAAGTTTGTGTTTGTGAGTTTGTACAAATGCAATAGGAAGTATTACTGCCATATTTGAAAGACGTCACTAGTTTAAATTTTAAAACTGATATTTTAAAACACTGTAGTGAAATGGACAGAGATACAACGGTAAAATATCTCCAAAGATAACATTTAAGGATAAAAACATAATGCGTAGGCTGCGAATAGTACATGATCGCCTAGACCGCGGGTCATCATCCTCCATAATAATTGACTTGCTAGACAGGAGGGGAACGGAGGATCAAAAAGGAAAAATATGACTGGAAAGATTGCGTGAGACTAGAAAGGCTAAGGAGACGCAATTGGGGGGGGGGGGGGGGGGAAACGGAGAAAAGTCACGTTTCCCAAGTTGACATAAAAAGTAAGCAACTCGACAGAAGGGACCATAAATATGTTACGCCACAGTCATTTATTGGACGCTTTTGCGCGATACCAAGCCCTTGATTTGAATTCAGCGGCTAAACGCAGATGTTAGGAATATTACAAAATTTAAAAAGTACTTTTTTCTTAATATTAATGTTAGGAATATAAAAATTAGCTGGCCGGATGGCCTATTCTGAGCAGTGAACTAATATGTTCTTAATTTTACAAACGGATAGATAATATTGAAGATAATGACAAAAGACAGTGTTGTTCACATCATCGACAAGACTGTATTGAATCTAAAAGTGTCGCTAATTGCACAAAAAAAACACGACCTCGAAACGCAGGTGTTCAAATCTACGTAGTATGGAAGAGAAGGGATATTTGTGGTGGCTGTGTCTAAAAATAACTTTTAACGACAAAATTTTGGAGGGGAGAGAAAGGTTGGTTCAAAAATCGAGTACATTTTGTAGAAACACAAGTAGAGACGGACAGACTAACAGATAACCATCCATACTTGACTGAAGCATGACTGAAATGACTTTATGGGAGGAAATTTGAAATTTAAAATAAACCTAGGCAGTGATTGGCCACAGACAATCATATCATTAGCGCTCAGACGCGAAAGTGGGGCCATTCTTCAATAGTTGTTCAGTGATAGACACAGATTTTAAAGTGTGGTGATTTCCATATGAAAGAAAGTGTAATAAATTTAGGGACGCCATACTATAGCCAGCAGCTCAGCTGAGTTTTGCTAGCAATTCTGTGTTATTTATTCATAATCTGGTAAGATTGAAATTATTTCCTTATATATTTTGAATATTGTTTCATGTTCGAGTGATTTGATACTGCCATATCGAAATCTAGCCTTACAAACAAGTAGGGATTTGCTCTAGACCCCCCGCCCAAGTCAGGGTCTAGGGACCAACAATGTACATAAACTCCAGCCAGAGTTAGGCAAGACAGATCAAGTGTTGAGAATAATGAAACATATTACCTATCCTCTTTTAGGGCAGACAACTAATAAATATTTTTCAGAACCTATAGTCTGGGAGGATCTATCTGATGTAAAACCACCATGGTAAATGTGCTGTTTGGTCAGAGAGATCTGACCTGTCTGTATGATGTGGTTGTTGTGTCAGTGTTGTGTCCAGACGTGGGTAGAGAATAGATTTTGACACATGGCCCATACTTTGATTGCAGAGCTGCGAGTTTCTGTTGTCAACCAAGCAGTGTCTATTCAGTTGGTGACTTACTCGAGTGTATCTGTGCAGTACTTGTGACAGAGACCACCATTATTGCCCGCCAGCACGGAGAGGTGGGATCATCAGTTTTCAGCACCAGAGCTGCAACGACAAGATGAGTGAGCCTCTGGTCTGCTGGACATTCACCAACCCCGTTTAGTTACTAATACCCTCATAAAAATTCCCACCATTTTCTGGACACTGTGTAGTCAATATAGACAGGTGTGATGAGGCCACCCCAACAGCACAAACAGTAACTATCCTCCCAAGTAGATGACTACTAGAACATTTTAATAAAACTAACTAGTATAGTACATATATATGTACACTATTGCATTTATGATATAATATTCCATGCATTTCTTTCATAATCTCTAAATCCTTTAAGTTCTGGTCAACCTAAAAAATTGATACAGAACAAAATAAATGTAATATAATTTTATCAAAATTTTACACACGTGAGTTAGTTCAGTGTATTTTAACATTTATTAATATTATTAGTCTTGTTAAATATCTGTGGGTATATCTATAACCTAGTACACCACACTACATATCATAACCCTAGACACTTTACGTAGCCACATTCATAAAAAAAAAAAAAAATTAAGTGTGAGGTCGTAGTGGTAGCAAGAAAGGCCTTCTGACAATTCACAACTACATTTTATCTCAGGAGCCTTCACAGCTGGCCTCATACAATTACATTTAGTAATATCAACATCATACAATACCATCAAACACCACTACATAAATTGGGGTCTTGTCCAGGGATAATTAGCCCAACAGTAATATTAGGATCTCCTGGTGGGAGAAATAAAAGTAGGGAAATAAATTGTAAAATTCCCTTTAACATTAAAAGTGTCCCTGCAGATAAAAGTTGGTGAATCTTCACAGCCAGTAATAATTAATTAGTTAACTGGTTAGTTAGAATTAGTTAGACTATAGTCATAAGAAGTACTTAGTGTATTTACTGGTTAGAGATTTAGCTTGTATATTATTATATTGTCTAAAAAGTATGGCGGAGCTGGCAAAATTTAGATCAGCTGCTGTGCTCACCGCGAAGGAGATGGGAATGGATGGTCAAATTTTAATTCAATACGTAACGGCTGAATGTGATAAATATATTGAACGGGAAGAAAGGAGATTAGAAAAAGAGGCTGAAAGAAAATTGGAGTCTGACAGGTTGGTTGAAGAGAAGAGGTTAGAGGCTGATAGAGAAATTAAGAGGCTGCAGATTGAGGCAGAAGAAAAACGACAGCAAAGGGAGGCAGAAGAAAAACGACAGCAAAGGGAGGCAGAAGATAAAAAGGCCGAAAGGGAGGCAGAAGATAGAAGGTTGCAAAGGGAGCACGAATTACGACTAAGGGAGCTGGAATTACAAGGCCCGGCTCCTGAAAATGGTGCCAGCCCTTTTGCCTCAGATGCTACGCCCAGTCTGGGAGCCTCAAACTCAGCTATGGGGTTTCATTTAGACCATTTTGTTGAAAAAGACGATGACATAGAGGGGTACCTAGGACGTTTTGAGTTATTAGCTACTACATATGGGTTAGAGAGAGAGAGGTGGAGCTTAAAGCTATCACAAGGATTGAGAGGTACTTCTTATGAAGTATTTGCTAAAATGAACAGGGAAGACCAAGACAATTATGACATGTTAAAGCAGGCTTTGTTATTAAGATACGAGAAGAATGGTGAATTTTATCGTAAGAAATTTAGAAATGCCAAACTGTTGTCTGGGGAGACATACCACCAATTCTCTGCTAGACTAGAAACCTATTTGGAGAAATGGACGGCTCTGGGGAAGACCCAAGATCTTAAAGAAATGATCATGATTGAGCAATTGAGAGAGTCCATGGCTCCAGACATGAGAAAATTTCTCATGGAACAAGGTGCAGAGAAGTTGGGGGAAATTTTAAATGTTGCTGAGAGGTATCAGGCAGCCCAGGCAGAGGTAAGTGGTGCTAAAAAGAAGCACATAGACAATTTTAAAGCTCCACAGCAATTTAATAAATTTGATAATAGAGAGCAGGGAAATAAAGGTAGGACAAACTTTGAGCGGCCAAGAAATGACTATCGCGACAGAAACTCACAGTTCAATGACCAAAAGTTCAATGAAAGAAAACCTTTGAACCAAGGAAAAAGATGGTGTAAATGGTGCAAGAAGGATAACCATAACACCGAATTTTGTAGAAGGAAACCTTCAAACATTGCTGCAATGAAGTCGGGGACGCAAAGATTAAAGGTTAATCCTAAGGGACAACAGGAACCTTATCACCCCCCAGTTTGTGAGGATGTTATTTGTAATGGGGTCACCATAAGGTGCCTTTATGATACAGGTTTGGATTATGATTCAGTTGTGAAGTCTAGCCTAGTGGACCCAAGTCAGTATACCACAGAAACAGTGGAAATACAAGGGGCGACTAAGGACATACCACTCATGACACTTCCCATCGCAAGGATAACGGTGAAAACTCGCTATGTGGAAGGAGAAATCAGAGCAGCAGTGATAGATGAACCAATCTACCCTCTGATATTGGGGTGTAGATACGTCTTCTTGGGGAATCCCGAGAAACCTGTGATCATGGCGACAGTGCAGACCAGGTCACAGAAGAAGGAGGAAGAAGGTGAACCTATAAATGCTCATCCAGAGGAGATGAGGAAGGCGCAGGCTGAGGATAGGACACTCAAGCCATGTTTTAAAAAATTGCCCAAATGCCACACACCTCCGAGCAAGGGGGAATATTTCATGAAGAACAAACTCTTATACAGGAAGGCCGGAACTGGAACAAATGGTCACAACCAGCTGGTTCTTCCCACTTCATATAGAGATAAAGTGATGGAACTCGGGCATGCGATTCCCTTCAGTGGTCACATGGGGATCAGCGCCACAGGACAGCGTATAGCTTGTCATTACTTCTGGCCAGGGATAACGGAGGATATAAAAAGATATGTCAAATCCTGCCCAGAATGTCAAAGGGTAGCTCCAAAGCACTGGACTGCTCCTGCAACTCTAGGGGAAATGCCCATAGTGGGAACACCTTTTGAGAGGGTTGCAGTGGATATTGTAGGACCTCTCACTCGGACCAAGAGGAGGAACAGTTACATCCTTACTCTGGTGGACACTTGTTCTATGTGGGGAGAGGCGGTAGCCCTGCCATCAATTGATTCAAAACATGTAGCAGAGGCACTACTTACAATATTTACCCGATTAGGATTCCCGCATCAAATCTTGACGGATAATGGTTCTCAGTTCAAGGGGAAACTAACGGAAGAAGTTTTTAAGCTATTTCAAGCCAGGCACTTTCATTGTAGTCCGTACCATCCACAAGGGAACGGCCAGGTAGAGAGGTTCAACGGGACTCTCATTTCTATCCTGAGAAAGCTGGCACACGAAAAACCGGATCTGTGGGATCAATTCCTGCCCGCCGCATTGTTTGCTTACCGGGAGGTACCACATAGTTCAACCGGGATGGCTCCCGCAACTCTGCTATTTGGGAGGCCAATAAAAGGTCCATTAGAAGCCCTATTAAGGACCTGGACAGATGAGAAGGCGGAAGAGACTGTTACCTCATCTTATCAATATGTGAACGAACTGACTAATCGTTTGAAAGCTGGATGGAAACTGGCAAATGATAATTTGAAGCAAGCCAGGAAGAAACATGCAGCATATTTTAATAGGAAGGCAAAGGACAGGGAACTGGCAGTCGGAGAGAAGGTGCTGCTTCTACTACCCGGAAGCCAGAATAAATTACAAATTGGTTGGCAAGGTCCATATACGGTTTTAGAGAAGGTGTCTAGAACAAACTATAAAATTGACAAAAAGGGGAAGGAAAAAGTTTATCATGTAAACCTGTTAAAGAAGTATCTGGACAGACCACTCCAGGAAAGCACCCCCTTATTGACCTTGGCTATTGCAACCCAGATGCAAAAAGAACCACTCACCTCACATGAATACCCATTACATCCTTGTGAAACCGCAGCACAGGTAAAAGTCAGTAAGCACCTGACTAAAAACCAGAGGGAGAGAGTTCAACAGGTTCTGGAGGAACATACAGATGTATTAACAGATAAACCAGGCCATACAAATTTGCTACAGTATGACATGAAACTGGTAGACTCAAACCCAATCTGTATGAGAGCCTATTCTATTCCGTTCGCGAAGGAGAAGGCATTGAAGGAAGAAATAGAGTATTTGTTGAAGGAGGGGATTATTTCGCACAGTGAATCATCTTTTAGTTCTAGTGTCGTTTTGTTGAGAAAACCGTCTGGGGAACACAGACTGTGCATAGATTACAGGAAACTGAATGCTGTCACAGAAGGACAAGTGGATCCATTACCAGACACAAAACAGTTATTTGCCAGACTGAACAAGGCAAAATACTTTTCAAAGGTGGATCTTAGTAAAGGCTATTACCAGATCCCAGTGAAGCCTGAAGTGAGACCTTATTTGGCTTTTAGCACTTCGGATGGACATTATGAATTCAATATGCTACCATTCGGACTGAAAAATGCTCCGAGTGTGTTTTCAAGGATGATGCGAAAATTGTTGGATCCCCTGAATAACCCATGTATCACGAATTTCATGGATGATATTCTCGTCGCCACAGAGACATTTGAAGAACACATTGAAGCTCTGGAGATGTTGTTTGATAGACTTCGGGAGGCGAATTTGACTGCTAGGCCAACAAAATGTTGTATTGGATGTAAAGAGTTGGAATTCTTGGGGCACACTGTATATCAGGGTAATATGACCCCTGATCCTAAGAACTTGGAAAAACTGCAGAGAGCACCTAGGCCACAAACAAAAAGGACGTGCGATCATTTGTGTCGTTATGCGGATTTTATCAGAAATACATCAAGAATTTTAACGCTATTTGTGCTCCTCTGACTGATCTGACTCGCAAGGGACTTCCAGATAAAATTATTTGGACTGCACAATGTGAACTAGCGTTCCAAGAGTTAAAGGAAAAACTCACTAGCAAGCCTATTCTCAAACTGCCTGATTTGACACAGGACTTTGTCTTAAGAACCGATGCAAGTAATGTAGGACTAGGAGGGGCTTTGTTGCAAAGATCATCTTCACCTGATGGGGAACTGAAACCAGTCGCTTATGCAAGCCGTAAATTGAATAAGGCGGAACAAGGATACTCCACAAGCGAAAAAGAATGTTTAGCGTTAATCTGGGCAATAAAGAAGTTTCAAATCTATCTGTATGGTAGGACATTTATGGTGGAGACGGACCATCAGCCTCTCGTGTTCTTGTCTCAGGCTAAGCATGAAAACGCAAGATTGCTGAGGTGGTCTTTGTTGCTTCAACCTTATCAGTTTAGTATCCAATATATCCCAGGCAAATTGAATGTCGGTGCAGATTTCCTCAGTCGGCACCCCTGTGATCAAAATTAGAGTAGTGGCAAACGTGAGGAGCAATTTTACCTATGTGTATCGCTGGTGTTGGAACTTGCCATAGGCATGTTTTCAAGTGGGGAGATGTGTAGTGAAATGGACAGAGATACAACGGTAAAATATCTCCAAAGATAACATTTAAGGATAAAAACATAATGCGTAGGCTGCGAATAGTACATGATCGCCTAGACCGCGGGTCATCATCCTCCATAATAATTGACTTGCTAGACAGGAGGGGAACGGAGGATCAAAAAGGAAAAATATGACTGGAAAGATTGCGTGAGACTAGAAAGGCTAAGGAGACGCAATTGGGGGGGAAACGGAGAAAAGTCACGTTTCCCAAGTTGACATAAAAAGTAAGCAACTCGACAGAAGGGACCATAGATATGTTACGCCACAGTCATTTATTGGACGCTTTTGCGCGATACCAAGCCCTTGATTTGAATTCAGCGGCTAAACGCAGATGTTAGGAATATTACAAAATTTAAAAAAGTACTTTTTTCTTAATATTAATGTTAGGAATATAAAAATTAGCTGGCCGGATGGCCTATTCTGAGCAGTGAACTAATATGTTCTTAATTTTACAAACGGATAGATAATATTGAAGATAATGACAAAAGACAGTGTTGTTCACATCATCGACAAGACTGTATTGAATCTAAAAGTGTCGCTAATTGCACAAAAAAAACACGACCTCGAAACGCAGGTGTTCAAATCTACGTAGTATGGAAGAGAAGGGATATTTGTGGTGGCTGTGTCTAAAAATAACTTTTAACGACAAAATTTTGGAGGGGAGAGAAAGGTTGGTTCAAAAATCGAGTACATTTTGTAGAAACACAAGTAGAGACGGACAGACTAACAGATAACCATCCATACTTGACTGAAGCATGACTGAAATGACTTTATGGGAGGAAATTTGAAATTTAAAATAAACCTAGGCAGTGATTGGCCACAGACAATCATATCATTAGCGCTCAGACGCGAAAGTGGGGCCATTCTTCAATAGTTGTTCAGTGATAGACACAGATTTTAAAGTGTGGTGATTTCCATATGAAAGAAAGTGTAATAAATTTAGGGACGCCATACTATAGCCAGCAGCTCAGCTGAGTTTTGCTAGCAATTCTGTGTTATTTATTCATAATCTGGTAAGATTGAAATTATTTCCTTATATATTTTGAATATTGTTTCATGTTCGAGTGATTTGATACTGCCATATCGAAATCTAGCCTTACAAACAAGTAGGGATTTGCTCTAGACCCCCCGCCCAAGTCAGGGTCTAGGGACCAACAATGTACATAAACTCCAGCCAGAGTTAGGCAAGACAGATCAAGTGTTGAGAATAATGAAACATATTACCTATCCTCTTTTAGGGCAGACAACTAATAAATATTTTTCAGAACCTATAGTCTGGGAGGATCTATCTGATGTAAAACCACCATGGTAAATGTGCTGTTTGGTCAGAGAGATCTGACCTGTCTGTATGATGTGGTTGTTGTGTCAGTGTTGTGTCCAGACGTGGGTAGAGAATAGATTTTGACACATGGCCCATACTTTGATTGCAGAGCTGCGAGTTTCTGTTGTCAACCAAGCAGTGTCTATTCAGTTGGTGACTTACTCGAGTGTATCTGTGCAGTACTTGTGACAGAGACCACCATTATTGCCCGCCAGCACGGAGAGGTGGGATCATCAGTTTTCAGCACCAGAGCTGCAACGACAAGATGAGTGAGCCTCTGGTCTGCTGGACATTCACCAACCCCGTTTAGTTACTAATACCCTCATAAAAATTCCCACCATTTTCTGGACACTGTGTAGTCAATATAGACAGGTGTGATGAGGCCACCCCAACAGCACAAACAGTAACTATCCTCCCAAGTAGATGACTACTAGAACATTTTAATAAAACTAACTAGTATAGTACATATATATGTACACTATTGCATTTATGATATAATATTCCATGCATTTCTTTCATAATCTCTAAATCCTTTTAAGTTCTGGTCAACCTAAAAAATTGATACAGAACAAAATAAATGTAATATAATTTTATCAAAAAATTTTACACACGTGAGTTAGTTCAGTGTATTTTAACATTTATTAATATTATTAGTCTTGTTAAATATCTGTGGGTATATCTATAACCTATTACACCACACTACATATCATAACCCTAGACACTTTACGTAGCCACATTCATTAAAAAAAAAAATTAAGTGTGAGGTCGCAAGACTGGAAACTTAAGGAATCAGAAAGCACAAGTCACAAGAGAGATTCTGAAACTACACCAGACCGAGTGTTCGAAGCATCAAATCAACGTTGCTGTGTCTATTCCACTGTGACAGGAGATTGTATATCCCATTTGGGGTGAGTGTAAACATATAGTTTGAAATGTGAATTGTGACATGTCTGTACTTGTTTTTTGCTAAGTGGTTATACCAGTCAAAGGATGCTGACAACCTCAACATATAAAAATAGTATGTTCATAAACCACTACCGCAAGCACTGGTGTTTGCTTTATGCTAGTTCGCTCAGGAAAGCGAAAGCAGAAGCAACCCCAGACTACAAATGGAGCAGTGAGATGATTACCTCACATGTGCCTAGGGTGTATAGTATCATTTTGTGAGATATGTTAGTTCAGGCAAATAATTGCACTCGCGCTGTCCAGACACATTTCCCACATTTAAGTAACCAGAAGATTAACGGTGATTTCTAATCATATTCCGTGATTTATCCAATGTATACTCAGGGAGAATAATTATTCAGAGAAGCTAACATGGTGGCCGAACAGCGAGACAATACGCCTGTTAATCTGCAGCCCACAAATGTACTTAGTAGAGGCATTTGTTCTTTTATGTTTCCTAAAGATCGTGGTACGAGACTACAAGACTGTTCGTAGTACGAAGTTACACTTACAAGAGACCAGTCTGAAGTAAGAGTCTTCGCCAGTATCTTGTGATTCAAGCTGGGTTCGACACCAACTACCTACAGTGGACACGTTGTGAAGACACTCACCTTGACATTAGGAGTGAAGTTCATCTAGACGCCTCTAGAGAAGAGTCGTCATCACAAAAAGACCTGACAACGACCCATTGCAGTATTCAGCCAGTTAAGTATTTTGTAACAGGCATAAGCAGCGGACAATAATCATCAGTCCCCAATTAAGTCTCGGTGAAGACAATTTTAAAACCTTCTAAAGTCACTTTCATCCACATTTATTTAAATTTGTTAAAGACTAATTGTTTATTACATTTGTTATATGTTATTTTACAAATTCATAGTTGATTCAGTTCTTATAGATAAGAGAGCGCATTTATGATCGAAAATCTTTATTATATATACAAACAGTTACAGCCATAGAGCCAAAAAAAAACCATATAACAGGAATTTCGCTGGATTAACCACCGAGGGCTCGAAGAAGCCACACCATTGCTTAAAACTTCACAAAAGGTGCCGGATCAGATATAAGCTAATAGTGCTCTGCCTTATGTAGCATTGTTCTTGACTTCTGAATTATCTTGTGAAAGCTCCCTTGAGATAGAAGCATCAGTATCCTTCTATTTACAACAAGCCAAGAGTAATCTTGTGCGAAGGTAGACACCTTTGAAGTCCCATTTTAGATACTCTTGAGTTTTGGCCACTGGTGGACTACTACTGCAGAGCTAAGGGGAGGCAAATCCCGTGACAAGCATGTATTAATATGAGGTTGTACATGGGGTTGAGAGATGGTTAGAGCGCTGGTCTCTCCCAGCAAATGTGCCGGGTTCAAATCACGGTACCGACATACTCAAGTCTACCCAGCTGTAAATGGGTACCTGACTTTGAGTTAGGGAAGAAAAAGGCAGCGAAGAAGAGAACGGGTCACACCACCTCTCGATGCTGAACCTAGTTTGGTGGTCTATAACACTTCCACTCCTCTATATCTTCATCTGCTAATGGGGATTACCGTTATCTTTTAATGATAAATTAAGACTATTTCTATGCAAAACTGCACGTATCTTCTAATAAATAATCGGAAAAGAATGCATTAAGCGGCGGGGGTAATGTTTCAGTATAACAATTAGTGTACTAAAAGTAGATACTAGAATTATATTTTTTTTTGCTGCGGTGGTTCGGAGAATTGATGGTCCAGATAATTGACATTCGGATAATCGACGTTCTACTGTATAACCAGACAGTCCTTGTTCCCGACTCCCCAGGTAAGAGAGGCACAGGTATACTAAAAAACACATATAGAAGAGAACTGCAGTCAGAAATGAAAATGATGAGAGAGACATGGATAGCCCTTGAGCAGATGGCACGTGACAGGAGGACTTGGCATACGTTTGTTGAAGGCCTGTGCTTAAGGGTTAGCTTAAGGGTAAGCTTAAGGGTAAGCTTAAGGGTAATGAATGAGTCAATGATTAATATCATCAACAGAATGAATAAAGCGAGAACAGCCTTTGCTGTTCTCAACAACATTTGGAAGTCTTCCCAGTACAGCACAAACACCAAATTAAGACTGTATGAGAGCTGTGCACTTTCTGTACTTCTCTATGGTGCGGAATGTTGGAGAGTAACAGAGAAGGAAATGTCCAAACTGTCCTCTTTCCACACAATCTGCCTAAGGAAAGTTCTCCGAATCTTTTGGCCAAACACCATCACCAACCAAGAACTACTTATTCGGAGTAACCAGGAGGACATGCACACCATCATAGCTGGCAGACGCTGGAGTTGGGTTGGCCACGTCCTCAGAAGGGACCCTGATACCATCACAAGAACAGCTACGGTATGGACCCCCGAGGGAAAGCGAAAGAGAGGCAGACCAAAAACAACTTGGCAGAGAACTGTGGAAGCCGAGATGCAAAGAATGAAGCAGAGTTGGGGTACTGTACGAAGGATGGCCGCCGACCGAGCAAAGTGGAATCAATTTGTTGCTGCCCTACAAGACGCCACCAGGCGTGATGGCCACTGACTGCTTTGGCAGTTGGCGGTTATGGATCAAAGAAGAAGAAGAAGATTAATCGTAATAAAGTATGGAAAATTGATAAGGTGATATATATACTGCTCAAAAAAAGTTAAAGGCCACTTTCAATTTTTAGGTCATTTCAACAATGCTGTTTTTTTAAAAACCTGAACACTCAGTCAAAAAATTTTTGCTGCATTTTGTTGCATGCTTAAACAATGTTTGTTAATCTGATAATAAATCAAATCTGTGTTACAGTGTCGCAGAACAACGCAGGTCAGGACGTCCAAGGTCTACCACAAGACGGCAAGACACGCTGAGCCATGGCTAAAATGGTAAATGATACAAACATACCCATTGCCCGTTCCTTCCGAAAAGTGGGTGACATGTGTTCACTATAGTCACGACTTGCACGTGAAAAGCAAATTTCAGCAATGTTATCAACAGGCTTTGCCATAGGAAGCATTTTCAAACATGCATTATTTCCCTTTCCACCACGTGCATTTGATTGACCTTGGAGGTACACACACGTAACACAGATTTAATTTATTGTCAGATTAACAAACATTGTTTAAGCATGCAACAAAATGCAGCAAAACTTTTTTGACTGAGTGTTCAGGTTTTTAAAAAAACAGCTTAGTTGAAATGACCTAAAAATTGAAAGTGGCCTTTAACTTTTTTTGAGCAGTATATATATATATATATATATATATATATATATATATATATATATATATATATATATATATATATATATATATATATATATATATATATATATATATATATATATACATATATATACATATATATACATATATATACATATATATATATACGTTGCTTGTTTACAAGCAAACAACCAATTTACAGCTCCGCTTTCTCTATTCGGAATGCGTTGTTTGCCACTATTACACTTTTAGTTCGACCTGTTTGTTGTGCTATCTGAAATCCTACCGATTCTTTTTAAAATCCTCACGCCATCTTCTTCCGCCCCTCTTTGATCCTGAATAATTTCAATGCTCGTAATTGACATAGCTAGCTGATGGCTTTCCACACCTTCATAAATTCAATTGATCTCTGGCGATGCACTTCCATAGTGGTCATTTCATCTTGTCATAAAGCTGTCTACAAAAAGGAAAACCAAGGTGAGCTCTTGTAATCAAACGTGAATTTTTAAAATAATATAATTTTACTTGTTTTGTATGTTTATTTATTGGAATCAGATATTTTTATACTTACCTACCTGCCTGTCTTCTTGTCTGCCTGCATTCCTACTTACCTACCTACCTAAGTACATACCTGCTTGCCTACCTACCTATCTACATACCTATCTAAGTACCTACCTACATGCCTACCTACGTGCCTGTCTGCTTACATACCTACATACTTTTATACCTACTTACCTACCTACTTACCTACCTCCATGTCTGCCTGCTTTCCTACCTACCTAATCACGGACCTGATCACCTACACACCTATCTTCCTCCCTACCCATTAATCCATCACCTATCTATCTATCTATCTATCTATCTATCTATCTATCTATCTATCTATCTATCTATCTATCTATCTATCTATCTATCTATCTATCTATCTATCTATCTATCTATCTATCTATCTATCTATCTATCTATCTATCTATCTATCGATCCATCCATCCATCCATCCATCCATCCATCCATCCATCCATCCATCCATGCATCCATGCATCCATGCATGCATCCATCCATCCATCCATCCATCCATCCATCCATCCATCCATCCATCCATCCATCCATCTATCTATCTATCTATCTATCTATCTATCTATCTATCTATCTATCTATCTATCTATCTATCTATCTATCTATCTATCTATCTATCTATCTATCTAACTATCTATCTATCTATCTGCTGGTCTGTCGCTGTTTGTCTGTTTCTTTATCTATTTGCCTCTCACTCACTCCCTCACTCACTCACTCACTTACAGTGTAAAGGGCACACTAGTTAAACTATATAAACAGATGTGACGAGCGAAAATAGTTTATTGGGAAAGTAATAATAGAACACCGGAACAATACAGCCAACGTTACGACTAGGAGGCTTTACTTCAGGGACGTCAGGAACACAAACAACGCAGTGCCAAAGCGTAGACATCTTCGCATAAGTAAAATAAAAAGTATATTATGGTTGTAACAAAGTTGATCAGTTTAGTTCCCTGGGGGTCTATGACGAGATAAAAAAAGAACGTGACTAGTGTTCCCTCATGCATGTCGTACAAGGCGACTAGTATGAGTTAGTTCATGTACCTGGCAATATCATCATATAAAAAACACTGTTACAGAAACTACTGATGCAAGAGGATTGCGAATGCTTGGTGCAGGGTTCTTGCACAGGGACCAGCTACAATGGTCGATCCGTGCTCCATAAGGAGTAAAAAGGAATATGATGATGATGATGATGATGATGATGATGATTTAATCAATGGCTACATATCAAAACATTGGCCCGCCAAGGCTCCCTATGACGTGTACAATCGTCTGCGGTTACCTGTTGTCTAAAAACGTGAGAAACACTGGTAGATATCACTTAAGCAAGACAAATGCGGGATGTCAGAAATGTTAATATTGTTTAATAATATACCAAAGCTAGTAGTATTAGTTGCGAATATCGCTTTTATAATACATAGAAAGTAAAATTGTATATGCATATATATTTAAGTATACGGATGTCCGTGATTAAGATGATGTCAGCAATGCTACTAGCTTTAATAAATAATACTGGCCCATGTGGCTGTGCCTTTGCAACAGACTCAAGCACTAAGATGCCACAATAGCTGATCTGATCTTCACATCTGTATCCGCCACATTTCCTCAAGGAGTTCAGCTTCATATACAATGCAAACTTTCTCAAGTGTTTTTCTATTGGATTTAGGAAGTCCCACAATCATTAATAAATATACCTTAGTACTGGTTGAGGAAAGGTATTCCGATAGCTTGCTGTTTCATAGCTTCAGATATAAATGAATTCCCTGGCTTTCATCTACTTTGCGTTTTCTTCTCTGAACATGATAATACACGGAGTCGAAAATTGGAGACGATAAATGGAGACGAAAACTGGAGACGATAATTGGAGACGAAAACTGGAGACGATAATTGGAGACGAAAACTGGAGACGAAAACTGGAGACGAAAACTGGAGACGAAAACTGGAGACAGACACAGAGGGGATGAATAAGACACAGAAAGACCTTGACCTGATGGCACGGGGCAGAAGAACTTGGCATAAGTTTGTTGAAGGTCTATGCTCCTTGGTGATATGAAGGCTGATAATGATGATGATGATGACATGTTAATTGTGTATGCTTTCATATGTTCTTGGAACATAGTAGCAGATGTTATGTGGTCTTTTTGCGCAGACAACTTCCACTGAAATACATTGCCTGTCTATTCCAGGAATAACTAAACTTTCAGAGTCAGCATAACGTGACAGACGAATGGAAGGCATAATTTAATTTCACAAACTAAATTGCTCATTTAAAAATGTCTTTAATTTGCTGTATTTTGTGATATTTATTGTATGGCTCTGAAACACGGATGACTTCATTGTTTAGATGTTAGTTCGTATTTGTCTCGTTGGTATTGAATGTAGCTTTGGCCATTTCTTTTCTCTTCTTGATTTTGTTTCACATCTGCCAACTTCTATTCTATGAACAAGGTATGAGAAACTTTTGAATTGTAAAAGTGTGTGCTATATAAGGCTATAGTTAAATGCTTTTGTTGTCAACCATCCCCACGGCAACATTTAACGCCAAACGCCCCAATTCAACATGCGATGACGCCACTTTGGAGACATAATACTTTTCAGCTTGCATTTTTCATTTTTTGGCGCGACCAAAAAAAGTGACACTTAAGGAGGTCAGATTGTTGTTGTTGTTTAACTATTCGTACAGTGCCCCAACTCTGGTTCATTCTTTGCATCTCAGCCTCCACAGTCCTCCGCCAAGTTGTTTTTGGTCGGCCTCTCTTTCGCTTTCCTTCAGGGGTTCAAAGCATAGCTGTTCTTGTGATGGCATCGGGGTCTCTTCTGAGGACATGACCAACCCAGCTCCAGCGTCTGCCAGCTATGATGGTATGCATGTCCTCTTGCTTGCTACGAGTAGCAGATCTTGGTTGGTGATGGTATTCGGCCAAAAGATTCGGTGAATTTTTCTTAGGCATGTTGTGTGAAAAGAGGACAATTTTGACATTTCCTTCTCTGTGACTCTCCAGCATTCCGCACCATAGAGAAGCACAGAAAGCACGCAACTCTTCTCCAACTTTGCAGAGCTAAAATACTGTACTCTGGTTCTGGGCTCTCCCAAGGAATTGTCACGTCCCGTACAGAGCCACTTCCTAGCTTTCCCTGCCTATCACTGGGTTCATAGTGAGATCCTTCTGCATGCAGCAACCGAGTCAAAGCCAAAGAATTACGCCTGGGACTCAAGTGACTTCTCCAATCTTAGTGTGCAATGCTGGGTTCTCAACAAGTTTCACCAAAGGGGGAATCCCTGGAAGGGTTAATGAGGATGTAATTAACCTCACAGACATAGGTTCACTTCCACTAACATATACTGTAGCATTGTCCATAGCTGGTGGTCATATAAGGATGACTCCAGATATGCCTCCATGCATAAGGAGGTCAGATATGCTTGCCTAACTGCAAACCAAAAGCAAAGATGCTCTTTCTTGGAATATAAAGGTATCATAGGAAGGTGGTTGAAGTAACGAGAAGGAATCATCAGCAACCGGATACGTCATTGCCTCGCAACCCAGCCCTTGCAGACTCCAACGCAACAGTCACAGTTACGATGTTTTGAGCCATATCTGCACAATGAAAGAAGACCGACTACCACGACAAATATGGGAAACTAAAAACCAGGGATCCAGACCTTCAGGACGACCCAGAGTCCACTCGGAGGACAAAATTAGAAGTCTTTGAAGGCACGAGCACTAGACTGGAATCATGCCAAAAGGACAAATGCTGATAGGATTACCTGGCGCTTTCTCTGGCAAATTTCTACACCTCAATGTAGAAGAGGTACAACTAAGTAAGTAAGCAAGATATTTAAAACCTTAATTAAAAACACATTGAAAAGTTTGCTTTCGAAAGCTTATTTTGAAGGACCTGTGTTTTGTATTTTCCCTGGTAGACACACCAAAGTTGTGACCCGCAAACACGTGATACTCCGAGCTTCTTAATAAGCATTTGTAAATAACATTATGATGTAAATCAAACACTAAATGAGAAATACATTTACAATCAATACCTTAATTATAACAGAAGATTAGGTTTAACAGCGTACACTTTCCCGAGATGGTGGATGAGTGGAGTTAAATAAAGCTCATGAGAATCTATTGCGCATCCCTCCCACTTAAAAAGAGAGAAGCGAGAAACGCGATAGGAGAAGATACCTGTTCTTTTCGGTTAATAACTATCGTCTGATCGTCAGTACATTTTTCTAATATATTTTGATTAAAGGAAAAGAAATGTGTTATACACACTTGTGTGTGTGTGTGTAGTTCTTTGAAATAATATCTATAGCAGATAAAGTAAAGGGAGGAAATTCTTTAACTTACTTACTTACTTAGTCGTTCCCCTTCTACCGTGAGGTGTAGAGGTTTGGAAGAGAGGGCGCCAGACTATCCTATCGGCTGTCTTCCTCCAGGCCTGGTTCCATTCTAGTCCTCGGTCCTTCAAAGATTGTCTAATGTTGAGGGAGCGAAATCTTTGCTACTCTGTTACATGTTGTTTATAAACTGGGTGATTGGAAATTCACTCTATATTTTTAAATTTCTATATTCTCGTTTGTATCGATTGGAAACACAAGATACAAAATTTAATTGACTAATACGTTTTTTTTAATGTTTTTTGGTTATAATTTCCAAAGATAAAATAAAATATAAACTGACTCATAAACTGACGTTACACTGGAGTACAATCTGATGCCGCCTATGAGGATTCGCGTAGCTCTCGTTCAACTGTAATGTTAATGTAACACATCGTTTTATATAATAATTTAACAGTTAATTGTCTTTATTCTGACGTTTATTTCATATCAATGAGTTGGACAGAAGTGAAGTAATAACAATTTAGCAATTAGATTTATGTAGACTAAATAGTAAGATTCCAGTCACACCTTTTTTGTAGATCACTGATCACAAACAGGCCATCCTTGTGTCAGTTTATATATATATATATATATATCGGTAACATTCCCATTCAATTTCATTCACTTTCAGACCATCCAGACAGGTGGTCTATCTGTCTGTCTGTTTGTCTGTCTGTCTGCCTGCCTGCTTGCCTGCCTGCCTGTGTCAATCCATTTATCTAACTTGGTTCTCTGTGAGTCTGTTCGTCAGTCTGTCAGCTAGTCCAACTATGAAATAATTAGAAATGTTAGTTCTCTGCAACACATATTGTAAAACATTGTCAGCCCTTGCACACAAATATATATATTGCAAGAAAAAACAAATGAACATAGAATATTCTTATCATAAATGTACGTACACGTACATATATAATCCGTTCATATTCAGATCTGACTGTGTTCACAATAGTTATAAATACGCTTTTCGTTTTCGCTTCTTTCTCTTTGTGTTATGTTTTGTTTTTTGTTTAGAAATGCCAGGTTGACAGTGTTAGATTTAATATTTGGCTGGAAATCGTAAACTTGCAACTGCATCTGTTGTAAAATATGGCGCGGTTCAGGTATAAAATTCTTGAGCCAGAAATGAACCTCCAACTTCAGCGTTTTTCTTTTCGTTTAATCTAAGTTTTCCTCAACGAAAAAACGGTCGAATGGAGAGGAGAGAGAGAGAGAGAGAGAGAGAGATAGTAAATGCTAGATAAGCTAAATTTTATACATTATCTAACTATAAATCAAGAAATATCGTGACGCCAGCATCTACGTGCCAGGTTTCTGCTAGTACCGAGGTTAAAACTAGGTTTGCTGAAAGTACAAGTAATTAATGAGGATGTGGAGAATTTCTGTGTGTGTTTTCTTCAAATGAGGATGTGGGGAGATGTTTTTTTTTTTAAAGAATTCTTTTTACAAAATAACGGAAATCTTACATGAATAGTATTCGCTATAAGAAAAAGAGCAGTTACTAATATTTGTCTCTAGTCTGTTATGACTTTCCTGGTTTCGGATATAAATCCTTTGCTTCCTTCAAGCCCTCATAACTTCTTAGTTCATGCAAGCCGCTCTTCCATTCTAATACCCGTCTTTCCTCCCTTCAAATACTAGAATTTTCCTTTGCATCTTCCCATATCACATTTACTTATTCAACCCCTAATCCTTCATATCTATTCTTTTCTTTCTGTTTTATGCTTTTATTTTGTCTGTCCTTTCCGTTTTCCATATTTTTTTCTTTGATTTCCTCCTACAACTTCTTCTTATTCTTTATAACTAAATAATCAATCACGTCTCAATTATTTTTATGTGCTGTCATTTTATATATATATATAGTCAAATAGATAACCCTTCTCTCCTCCAGCCACATACACACACCACAAACATACACAACGTTATTTTGCCCTTTGCCAGATCTATAGCTTCCGTTCCAGCATTAAGACAACTTCGTCAATTACTCTCACGTAACTGCAACAAATCGCCCGTGATTGATCGCTAAATCGCCTGTCTAATGTTATTTTTCCATCATTTCATATCACTGTCGAACACAATCCCTGAGTTACGCTGTAACTTGTACACAAGTAGACTCACCGACCACGAATGCCGAACCAAGCCTACGATAACGGAAAATAATCGACGTCTATAAAGAGATTTGTCAATAAGGTTGTGTTATTGTAATGATATCCGACTAGCTTTTTGGGTTTTTTTTGTGTCGCTTTGCTATGGTTAATGGACTCACCTTCTTTCTGCTCAGATGCAGACGTTACGGTACACTTATGTACTTCGGTGTAACTTTTAGGACACCGAGAGTGGATGACACTGTTATTTCCCACCTATCCTGTAATATCCTTCTTTACTAAAGGGTTCACGCTCCAGAAGGAGCTTCCGGCTATTTCTGCAGATGAGCATATTGTATTTTTTTTCCTTGTGGGATTCTTTAACAACGGGTGCCTAGAAATGCTATCAGCTGGATACTTATTAGTAATCTTATGTATCTGAGTTATAATATTCGTCATTACTAAATGCTTATCCCACGATTATTTACAATTTATCATACTTATCTCACAACTATGTACTATACTTCATATTTATCCCACGACTATTTACAATATTTCATAATTATCCCACAACAATTTACAATATTTCATAATTATCTTACAACTATTTACAACATTTCATAAATTTCCCACAACTATTTGTAATATTTCATAATTATCTTACAACTATTTACAACATTTCATAATTATCTTACAACTATTCACAACATTTCATAATTATCTTGCAAATATTTACAATGTTTCATAATTATCTTACAACTATTTACAATATTTCATAATTATCCTACAACTATTTACAATATTTCATAATTAACTTACAAATATTTACAACATTTCATAATTATCCCACAACGTTTTACAATATTTCATAATTATCTTAAAACTATTTACAACATTTCATAATTATCTTAGACCTATTTGCAACATTTCATAATTATCTCACAACTAATTACAACATTTCTTAATTATCCTACAACTATTTACAACATTTCATAATTATCCCACAATTACAAGTATATACAATATTTCATAATTATCTTACAACTATTCACAAAATTTCATAATTATCTTACAATAAGTATTTTACAACTATTTACAACATTTCATAATTATCTTACAACTATTTACAATATTTCATAATCATCCCACAATTATTTACAACATTTCATAATTATCTCACAACTGTTTACTAAATTTCATAATTATCCCACAACCAGTTACAACATTTCATAATTATCCCACAATTATTTACAACGTTCAATAATTATTCCACATCTATTTACAACATTTAATAATTATTCCACATCTATTTACAACGTTTCATAATTATTCCACATCTTTTTATAACGTTTCATAATTATTCTACATCTATTTATAACGTTTCATAATTATTCCACATCTATTTACAACGTTTCATAATTATTCCACATCTATTTACAACGTTTCGTATTTATTCCGCATCTATTTACAACATTTCATAATTATTCCACATCTATTTACAACATTTCATAATTATTCCACATCTATTTACAACATTTCATAATTATTCCACATCTATTTACAACATTTCATAATTATTCCACATCTATTTACAACGTTTCATACTTATTTCCCATCTATTTACAACGTTTCATAATTATTCCACATCTATTTACAATGTTTCATAGTTATTCCACATCTATTTACAACGTTCAATAATTATTCCACATCTATTTACAACGTTCAATAATAATAATTCCACATCTATTTACAACATTTCATAATTATTCTACATCTATTTACAACATTTCGTAATTATTTATTTACAACGTTTCATAATTATTCCACATCTGTTTACAATATTTCATAATTATTCCACATCTATTTACAACATTTCTTAATTATTTATTTACAACGTTTCATAATTATTCCACATCTGTTTACAACATTTCATAATTATTCCACATCTATTTACAACGTTTCATAATTTTTCCACATCTATTTACACCATTTCATAATTATTCCACATCTATTTACAACGTTTCATAATTATACAACAAATGTTTACTATATTCAATAATTATCCCACAACGATTTACTGTATTCCATCATTATCCCACAACTGTTTACTATATTTCATAATTACCCCACAATGGTCTACAAATTTCATACGTATCCTTTATTTGTCAACAAAATTTGTAATACTTAATCCACAGTTATCTACAACATGTTTAGTACTTATTACACAGCCTTCAGTATTATCTACACTTCAATATACAGTATTAGCTAGACCAGTGGCTCTCAACGTGGGCCATATGGCCTCCCAGGGGAAATGTCATATTTACAGGGGGGCCACAGTAAGATGATAAAGTACCTTGTTTCCAGCTAACAGCAATTATAAGATTGGCCACAGTAAGATGGTAAAGTACCTTGTTTCCAGCTAACAGCGATTATAAGATTGGCCACAGTAAGATGGTAAAGTACCTTGTTTCCAGCTAACAGCGATTATAAGATTGGCCACAGTAAGATGGTAAAGTACCTTGTTTCCAGCTAACAGCGATTATAAGATTGGCCACAGTAAGATGGTAAAGTACCTTGTTTCCAGCTAACAGCGATTATAAGATTGGCCACAGTAAGATTGTAAAGTACCTTGTTTCCAGCTAACAGCGATTATAAGATTGGCCACAGTAAGATGGTAAAGTACCTTGTTTCCAGCTAACAGCGATTATAAGATTGGCCACAGACGGTAAATGAGGCTCAGAAAGGGATGGGGGGAGGGGGAGGGGCATGAGGAAAATAAATTTGAGAACCCCTGAAATAGACTTTTATAAATGGATGCTTGTACAGATTAGAATGATTGAAATGGTATAACAAGATGACTAGAGTTGAACGGATGACAAGAACCAGACAAACACAAGTACGACAAGAAGTAGACAAACACAAGTACGACAAGAGGCAGACAAACACAAGTACGATAAGAGGCAGACAAACACAAGTACGACAAGAAGCAGACAAACACAAGTACGACAAGAAGCAGACAAACACAAGTACGATAAGAGGCAGACAAACACAAGTACGACAAGAAGCAGACAAACACAAGTACGACAAGAACCAGACAAACACAAGTACGACAAGAAGCGGACAAAAAAAAAAAGCACGACAAGAAGCAGACAAATAAAAGTACGACAATAACCAGACAAACACAAGTACGACAAGAAGTGGACAAACACAAGTACGACAAGAAGCAGACAAAAACAAGTACGACAAGAACCAGACAAACACAAGTACGACAAGAAGCAGACAAACACAAGTACGACAAGAAGCAGGCAAACACAGGTACGACAAGAACCAGACAAACACAAGTACGACAAGAAGCAGGCAAACACAGGTACGACAAGAGGCAGACAAACACAAGTACGACAAGAAGCAGACAAAAACAAGTACGACAAGAACCAGACAAACACAAGTACGACAAGAACCAGACAAACACAAGTACGACAAGAAGCAGGCAAACACAGGTACGACAAGAGGCAGACAAACACAAGTACGACAAGAAGCAGGCAAACACAGGTACGACAAGAGGCAGACAAACACAAGTACGACAAGAAGCAGACACACACAAGTACGACAAGAACCAGACAAACACAAGTACGACAAGAACCAGACAAATACAAGTACGACAAGAACCAGACAAACACAAGAACGACAAGAAGCAGACAAACACAAGTACGACAAGAAGCAGACAAACACAAGTACGACAAGAGGCAGACAAACACAAGTACGACAAGAAGCAGAGAAACACAAGTACGACAAGAAGCAGACAAACACAAGTACGACAAGAAGCAGACAAACACAAGTACGACAAGAAGCAGACAAACACAAGTACGACAAGAAGCAGACAAACACAAGTACGACAAGAAGCAGACAAACACAAGTACGACAAGAAGCAAGGAGAAGACGCTTCCATGGATAGGACACACAATTTAAAATGACGTTGATACCATTACATGTCCGTGCTCTGGAATCTCGACGGTAAGAAGGTACAGGAAATAAATAAGCAATAAACACAAGGAGAAAACAGCTGAAGTAAGACATGACAGGGATTAGGAAGACATAGAAAGACTTTGAACTGACGGTACAAGACAGGATTACTTGGCTTGTTATTGCTGAAATCCTGGGTTTCTGCGTCAGTTGACAAATATTTGATGATGTTAATAAAAGAAATGATGAAAAGTTGAGAGAAATTATGACGCATAATAATCAGCAGCGAAAATATGAGACAGACGGACGATATAGAACTTACGGAAATGGATAGAAACTATTACAAAATAAGATACATTATGAAAAAAGATAAGTTATGAGACGATCAAGAACTCGAAGACAATGAAAAAAGAGCGTGTGAGAGAGTGAAAGAGACTCGGTACGTGAAAACTCTGACAGAAGACCTAGCTGTGACAAATGTGTCTTTAACTAATTCACTTCAAAGGCGAGGAAACCAGACGTTATCCCCTTGTATTTCCTGATTCATGTAATGGATTAAGTCACGCGAACTTTCAAACTTTCAGAAAGGTTCACTTAGCAATCTATGAACAGTAGTCAGTATAAAGTTAATAAAATAGATTGCCATATTGTCTGCGTAGATATTTTTACGGGCTAAGAGATAGATAATGACCGAGACTGCTTCGTCTCCGACATTGAGGGGCCGGCCTTAGGAAGTGCGTTGCACAAAACAAAGCTCAGATTCAGCCCCGACAGGGATGACTAAAAAAAAAAAAAGGTTAAGATAGGGCTAAAACAGAAACTGACGTAGGGTAGGGAAGTGTTAGAGTCTTCAGCGTAATAGGTCCTTTTTTATATGGGGGGGGGGGGGGTGGGGGTGGAAGGGGGGGGGGGGGCGGGGGCGGTGTGGGGGGGGGGGGGGGGGGGGGGGGGGGGGGGGGCGGGGGGGGGGGAGAGACCAGTTCCCTTCCTTACTGCCTTTTTCTTCCCTAACTCAAGAGCAGAGTTAGCAGCCAATTTACAGCTTTGTTGAGTAGAGCAGGGGTTCTCAACCTTTTTCTGCTCATGTCCCATTTTCTGAGCTTTATTTACCTCTATGCGGCGCCCCGCCCCCCCCCCCCCCCCCCCCGCCCCCCCCCGCCCCCCCCCCCCTCCCCCCCCGACCCCTCATAGTCTTACCTCTGGGAGGACATACAGCCTTATCACATAACTATTCTCCAGACCTAAAAGTCTTTTATATTTGGACACGCGCCCTAATATAACCGGCTAGGTTGAACGGGACGCGCCTCGCCAAAACGAGGCAAAATTTTTTATATATATATATAAAAAAAAAGACTTACAGGCCACGTTGAGAACCACTGGAGTAGAGCGAAACATTAAAGTTTACGTCTTTAAAACCTGTAACTATGACGCGAAATAACTGAGGCATGAGAGGTCAAGACAGACAGAAATATGTAGGAGAAGACAACTTGGAGATAGAAAAGAAAGGGACAGAAGGCATGGAACGAACTTGAATGGAAGGCATATGATAGGAGGATTAAGTCGAAATGATCTCCCCTTGTGGTTAAAAAACAAAAGGTAAAGATCGTCTCAAACCAGATACTGCCGTAGTGGAGTGAAGTGTTAGAGACTTCACTATACTAGGTCCAGCATCAAGAGGTGGGGTGACCAGTTGCCTTCCTCGTTGCCTTTTCCTTCCCTCACGACCAGAGTCAGATACCCATTAAGAAAAGTGAAAAATACATCACAAAAAGTTACGTATTCTGTTTCATGCATTATGCAAAAATCAGGGATAGTTAAATATTATTTACGTAATACGTAAGCTCATACAATCTTTGATTGTGATGAACACAAAATGTTCTTGTATATTCCGAAAATGCGAGCAAGTAACCCGCCAACACACGACGAGAACTAATTATGGTGCGCTTTTCCTGCTGTTCTGTCGTGATCTTCTTCTTCTTGGGTCCTTGGTCGCTGATGACAAAGCAATCAGCGACCTTCACGCCTGGTGCCGTCTTGTAGGGCAGCAACAAACTGTCTCCACTTTGGTCGTTGGCCGCTGACTGACAAAGCAATAGTAGCCTTCACGCCTGGTGCCGTCTTGTAGGGCAGCAACAAACTGTCTCCACCTCGTTCAGTCGGCAGCCATTCTTCTTGTCGTGCCCCAGCTCTTATTCATGCTTTGCATCTCTATCCCCACAGGGAGCTTTTGCCCGGCCATGCTTTCTCTTTCCTTCTGGAGTCCATAGCATGTCATTTCTGTTGATGATTTCAGGATATTTTCTGACGATATAACCAACCCAATTCCAACGTCTGCTCGCTATGATGATGCACGTCTTCTTGGTACATGCACCAATGACGTCACTAATTTTCCTATGGTTCTTTCATTCCTTCCAATTCCATTCAAACTTCATTGGATTTTTGTAATCAAATTTAACATGACTTATGGCCAATAGTCAACTCACCACGAAAACAATGGAACGGCCTGCATTCTCTTTTAATGGGTGTTCAGTTTAGTTTTCATAGTGCAAAGGCGCTCCTTTTCGTTATTTTCCCAAAAAATCTGGCGGGATTCGGTCATTGTTCGTAACATAACGTTTGATTTTGACAATAAATAATATGGGAATGTTGTATGTATATTCTTGTTTATTCTGAGTTATTGATAGTAAACCCCACGTCTGATTGGTCAGATTGCCTCCTCTAGTAACGCTCTGCAGATTTTCCTATCACTGAGAGTCTAGTGTAGATCCTGCCTGAGAGTACCATTGGCGTGTTACAAAGGTTAAACTAGCAAGTGCTGGAGCACTTTTAAGAAGCCAGAAACTCGCTTGAGACAACAGGTGCCAGGTATGGGAGCAAGAGGTAAACAAGGAAGCAAGAAATAGTTTCAAGGTCAAACTTTAATGGGTAAATCCTATGAAAAAAGGGAAAGCTTTATGGAAGATATCCAACGTCTTGAAAGATAAAGATAAAATAAAAATAAATTTAAAGAAGAAAACCACATACACACACGCACATACACACACCCAAACAAAACTAATATGACTGGTTTGGTTTTGGTTATAAGGACAATCTTCGTTGCACACGGACAACTCCATCAGTGCTTCGATCTCCTCCGTTAGATCACACAAGGAGGATCTCAGTACAGTGCACGAACTCCGTAGCACCGGCGAGAATCCCAATGTGTGTATATAGGAATCACACATTCTATAAACATTTTTGTGGTGGGTAGGTTTCTAATTTTTAAAATTTTGTCAGGGCAGCGGCCTTATGGCCTACTCTTTACGATTTGAAACTGCCGTGGGATTTTTAACGTGCGCAACTTGCACACGGGACCTCATATTTTTGTCACCCTTATCCGAGAAGGCTAGGTATCAGATCTCACTACCTATGAGATCGGGATGGGGGGAGGGGATATGACATAAATAGGACGTGGTTCTGAAAAAAGATATTTCCATAAATTATATTCCGTCTACTGGGAATCGAACCTGGTACCTCTCGAATTCGAGCCGGACGTCATACCTCTTAGCCACTCAGACTACCCCCCCCCCCCCCCCCCCCCCCGTTCCCCAAATAAAACCCCAAAAAAAGAAAGAAAAAAACTAATGCACACAAAAGGAATATGTTCATACACATTAGAATTCTGCAGCTAGATTCATAAAACACGTAAGCTGATCACATGATCATCCCAGAAGGCTGTAACCAAAGTACAGCTGACCAAATAAAGAAATGCCAGATGTACCAAAGGGACAAACAGCGACTATCGTTACTATACGGAATTAACCAGGAGTCGTCATAACCAAAGATAAGGGAAATCACCCGAGAAGGATTGAATAACGAAGAAAATAGTAATCGATGATGACGAAATAAGTTAGGAAGATGGCGCTTAACGTTTCTGTACTAAAGTATGGTTGGAATAAAGATGTTAAGTTTTTTTTTAAATTTTATGAATAGGAGTTATCCACTCGTTTTGGCGAGACGCTCCGTTCAACCTAGACATAAGGTCTGTTGGTTATATTAGGGCACAAGTCGAAATATAAAAGACCTTCTGATCTGGTGGTTATAATTTGATGTGAAGTGAAAATTTATAACTTTGGGAAATTTAAACACAATAATCTTCCGGTAAGTGATGTGCATATATTTTTTGTCTTACATTGTACAGTAGCTTGACACTAGACATTATTGCACGGATATCTTCATCTTCTTCTGCGTTCGTTCTGAAAATGACGTTGGTTGCGTTGTGTCGCAGTTTACAGGAAAGCTGCGAAATCTGCACCTTTCGGCCCGACACATCCGACTTCGGCACGGCATTTTTGGGACCGGGTTAGCCTTCCCACTTCGATCCCTACACTCACAACCAGACTGCAGTGATGCAGCCTGTTTCCAGGACCACCACTTGGAGGTGGAGTAGGGTCTTGGTCAGCTCTGGTTCGCTGACCCTGACGCAAGCAGTCAGCTATGGGTCGCTGGCTGCATTTATCACTGTTGCTGCATCTTGGGGTCCCTAGCACGGATATGAAAGAAACCAGTTTAATACGGGTCCAGAATAAGGTTAAAGACATTTAAAAACGTCTGAAACCATTTGTTTTTTCAAATGTTTTCGTACAGATTTACAAGTAAGTTTGTCAAAGAAAGGAACAGGTGTGGAAGAAAGTACTCAAGTACTAGTTCGAAACAACAGATATGGAAGAAATTATATAAAATTGTAGCCCCAACTAGGGTACAGATATGGAAGAAAGGTAGTCGAATATTAGTCCTAAATACGGGTATAGATTTGGAAGATATTTAGTAAAATACTAGTCCCATATACGGGTATAGATATGGAAGATATTTAGTCAAATACTACCCCCAAACACAGATATATATATATACATGGAAGATATTTAGTCAAATACTAGTCCCAAATACGGGTATAGATATGGAAGATATTTAGTCAAATACTAGTCCCAAATACGGGTAATGATATGGAAGATATTTAGTCAAATTCTGCTACGGATTGCTTCCCCTGCTTTGCAGTAGTGTATAAACCAATAAAACGGTATTGAATCAGTTCTACAAATATATTTCTTACCAGTTTTACAGCAGCCCCTTATTTTATTTGCAGTAGTGGTCCAACAATGGCAAAAACTCAAGAGTATCTAAATGGGTCGCCAAACGTGCTTACCTTCGCACAAGATTACTCTTGGCAGAGATGTAGATAGAAGCGTAATGGCGCTTCTAACCGAAGGGAGTATACACAAGATAATTCAGAAGTCAAAAACCATGCGGCATAGCGCTGAGCAATGGTTAACTTATATCTGTCCGTCGACTTTTGTGGAGGATTTAAGCAATGGTTTTTAGCCAGTTCAAGCAGCCAGCTGAGTTAATTCAGCGAATTCCTCTTATAATGGTATAGCTCTGTTTAGAGGTAAATATATGTCTAGGTATAGATATTTATATTAAATATTCTGGCTCATACGTTTGTTTTAACAAATATAAAAAACTGGAGCGACTATGATTGTTTAATTTTAAAACAACATGTAACAATTTCAATAATGAATTAGTCTTTAACAGTTAAAATAAATATGAAAGATTGGTGAAATGTTGCTGTAAATACAAGTTTTCGTCACTGAGACGTAGGTGAGGATTTATAAAAAAAAGTCCGTTTTGCTGGTGCCTTTTTATAAGCACTTAACTATTATAAGGGAGCTGTGGTTTTCGTCACTTCTTGGTGATGAGTGTACTTCTCTCACACGAGTGGCATCGTAACGTTAGTACTTCAAACCGTCTGATGCTTGTAACCACGTACTTCTTAGAAAAAAATAGAAAGACAAATGCCTCTGCTAAGTACACTGAGTTGGAAGCTTAACAGGCGCATCCTCTCGCTGTCCACCAACCAATGTTAATCTTTCAGAATATATTAAATTCCTTCTTGAGTACACAACGTAGCTCAAGAAACATGATTAAAATTCACCAATATTCCTCTGGGTATTAACTGGGAAAATGTGTCTGGACAGCGCGAATAATGAGTTTTCCCTGAACTAACATTAACAAGCTACATATATCTCACAAAATAATATGATACACTTGAGGCACATATGATGTAATCATCACTCATTACTGTTCCAGTCGGAGTCTGGGGTCACCTCTGCTGTCAGGTGTTCCGCACGACTAGCCAGAAACAATCACCAGCGCTTGCTGTAGTGGTTTATGAATATACTATTTTTGTATATTGAGGTTGCCAGGCTCATATATACTTAGCAAGAAAACATGTTAATTCACTTTTGTAAAAGACATGTTCACAACTTACCCCAAAATTTTGGGTTATATACAATCTCCTCGCACAGGTTTCGGATGGACACGAGCTATTTCGGTGCATATGCTCAAGAATCAATTTCTTCTGAGAAACTCCTCTTATGACGGTGTTCTATGAATCACTTGGTCTGGGATATTATTTCTCTTATGACTGATGATCCAATTCCTAGGTTTCCAGTCTCTGAATTTATAAAGGCGGGCTTACTTTTTAAGGTTTTAACTCTTGCAGGCCGGAATTTTTTCATCAGTTTTGCCAGAATTATTTTTGTACCTTAAAGCAGTACCTTTATAAATTCTAAAGTTTCTGAGTTATTACACAACAAAGACACACATATTATACATCACAGTAAAGATAAATGAATTTAGAATTAGAATATGAAGGATTTTTAGTGATATTCTACATATAGTATTCAGTTATGAGTCATAATGAAAATACGGAACAAATTTCACAGAACACAAAAGTGACGTTCCCAACGTCGTTTCGGCTTCTAGGGGTTTTGTGGATGTACGCTACCAGCGTCGTTCCGGCCTTTAAGAGTTAAGTTTCCCAAATACTTCGATCTGTCACTTATAAGTATGGAATCCTAGGTCCGAGCCTTCTCTTTCTGGCTTTTTGGGAGTTGCTCGTTTGAAGTTGCGAAGCTGTCTGTTCTGTGTCTCTGAGTTCACTAGATTTTATTTTCAGTTTCCAGTTCACATCACAGATTGTACTTCCCGGCAAACTTGCCAATGAGATTCATTGTATATTCCGGCTCTCGCTTCAATCCAATCGTAGCTACTTTCGCACTACGTGGAATGGGGTGTTTAATTCATAATATCCCCCGCGAGTTTAAAATATTAAATTTAATAATCCCACGCGTGACCTCTTTATAATAAGACGTAATATTTCCGGTGACATCTTGTCCACTCTCACAAACAAATGTGTGAACATGTTTGCGTGGCGTAATGCCTTCTGCCAAGATGTCTACCCAGACAGATTATCTTTAATAATCACCAGGGATGGTCCCGCAAAGGCGATAAGCGCATCTACCACCTGTGTAACATGCCAGACAAACAGACACGGTCGTTGGCAACCTAAGACAAACGATCTGCTCTTTTCAGCAATCGGGCGATTTACCGTCTTGTGTAAACACCGTCATCAGCTTTTCACCTGGGGTCAAATGTTGGACCGACGCGTTTCAAAGGGTGGTCAGACTGAAAGAATAGATAAGCGTATGACCAGTATAATTACCTGGTATTATCACATTTACCTTGCGGAACGTAAACAATTCTGCATGTAAAACAGATACGTCCGTACGGGAGTAGAGTGTTAGAGACTTCACCTTACTAGATTCAGAATAGAGCAAAATATTGAATGAAAGGAAAAAAAATGGTCATAAAATAAGCGATCGGAGAGAAAAATGAAGAAAAAATGATACCGCCGGAGAGCTGAAGGTGTGAGAGATAACACAAAAGAGCATGTTCAGATGTTCTTTGACAAATACTAGTCCAAAAATGCGGGTATATATATATAGAAGATATTTAGTCAAATACTAGTTCCAAATATGGATATAGAAATGGAAGATATTTAGTAAAATACTACCCAACTACGGGTAAAGATATGGATTTAGCCGCCCTTTCAACAATACAACGAAAAGCAGTGTATTACGGACTTAGATAAATTCCAATATCAGGGTGTTTCCTATACCGCCGGTGGGGCTAGATTTTACTGTCCCGAGTTTCATAGCTCATTGCGGTTGTTCCACAGCCAGCATGATGCCTTTTCCGCGGTGCCACAGAGAGTTTATTGATTATAAATTGCCTATATCATCTTCTTTTTCTTTCACCCGTATCCTCTATTTTATTATCACTCTTTACCTTTTTTCCTGTATTTTTAGCATCCATTCGTTTGCGAAAAATATTTTCTTCCCCATTCTCAACTTTACCGTTTTCTTTCTCATACTGGTAAACGCATTTATGACATAACGTGTCAGAGAGAGAGCGTTAAAATGCATTCTATTGTATTAGGTGTCAGTGGACGAAACTGTGAATATATTCGTCTGGCCAGACATAGGAGCAGACATATATCTACAGCATTCCCTGCACCAGACGAAATACACTGTGAATATTCGCTTTCGCTAGACCTATAGGTGACAAAGTTGTCGGCATTTTCACCTGCCACAACGAGTTGCATCGGCTGAGAGCTTAGGTGAGGCGCCATAGCCGACATCTCCTCGGCGCAGGTTGAGACATTTGTCTGGAAATTCCAGCTGACAAGGCACTCACTGTTGGCCTGGTCAGCGTGAGGTGTGAAAACGCACGAGTGTCAGTTCATGGTAGTCTTCTAGTTGATGTAAGGTGTTTTAGACGAAAGGGGGAGATTATTTCGTTTGGCGAAATAAAGTGGGACCCTTTGTCTGGAAATAGATATAACCAGAATGTTAAACTTTATTTTCATCGAGTCCTCAAAATTCGCAGTAGATAGGATGTTCGTGAATAGAATAAGCTGTATAGCGAAGCCCTAGTTTGTTCCGAAATTTACCGAGCTCTAGACTTCAAATAAATATATCAGCGTATAATTCTAAAGTGTGCGATTACCTGTAGTTCTGTGTGTTGAGGTATATATATTATAATAATTATCTAATATTTTGTGAAGTGTTTAAAGTGATAATCGCTTATTTCATATTTCACTAGTTAGATTTAGTGCAGAGTGCTTAATTTATATAGTCTGTATTATTTTCTAGTGACGTGTTTCAGTGGAAAGCAGAATAAATTATAATGTCTAGCTTAAACAACAATGTAGCTATAATGAATTTAATTTAACTGCTAAATAATCAGACGGGAACAATTTTTCTAAACTAACTTATAAATGCTAGATGCCTCATGAGTGTTGACGGAATACGCATGTATTCCTAATTCATGAGGATTGAGGATTTTTTTATATATAACTTATTTCCCGGGAAAAGTTTTAAATGATAAGTCAAGCTGTACGCTTGCATTTTAAAAAAACGTAAGTTATATTGAGTACATAATATGTAACATATTTCATATGTGTTTTTTCTTTGTTCAGTGAATACTGGGGTAACCCAAACTTTGCCGGCGTTTTGTACAGAGACATACCTAATAAATGCTTATACTGGGCCTTTGAGCCAGTGCATATTTCTACACTAACTCTAATGTACATGCTGCCTTGTGGCGAGACAAATTACAGAAATCTAAAACATTAACTTTCCGACATTGTTGACAAAGTGTGTGGTGAACCAAGATTATTTGTTGAGAGAAGTTGTCCACCGGTCATCTTCCTAATTAAGGGAAACCTGGTGTTCTGACATTGTGTGCTCGTTTAAGCCTAATTCGTACCTCGTGAGTCAAGTGACACTAACTTTAGTCTGAAATAACTATCGCATGAAGCAGACGCTCCCCGGATCCATTTTGATGAAACCAACAAACAAATCTGCAGAGCTAGGATCCGCTTCATTTAACGACAGTAACAGATAAAAAGTGTGTGAGTGTCCCAAAGTTTGCACCAGACGGCGAACCACAGCACGATTGTAAGTATATCAGGGCCCTGATGAAAGAACCGAGTGAAAGTAGACTGAAGGATGTTCTTTGTTTGAGTCACCCACGTTGTAACTTCTTTTATGCAAGTTATTGCTAAAAATATTTACCCCTAGAATAAAGCAGAGTATCAAGTCTGTCCATACCTTAAAAAGGGGGAAACCATAGACTCAATCATATGTATCTGTAACTCTTTGGGGTTATCACTTTCTTCTAACGGGACTGTGAGCTATATATCCAGAGGAGGACCATACAAATGGGTCTATCACTATTGTAGCATTCCTTGATTCTTATGACCATTTGTATATGCTTTTGATGTATTTTATATGTTGTGATGTAAGTTTACTATGATAATTAAACTATACCTACATTTATTTCAGTGTGGTGGTCAGTTCGTTCCCATAATATCTATATAATCATTGTTATAGTTGTTCCCACGTCTGTGTGTCTAACTGTCGTCACCTGTATGTGCGGGCACGTGAGTGGATAGATATATATTAATATACATATTGTTTATAGACTGTCTGACTCCTTTGGATCTGTTGTAGAAGATAGGCGGAAAGAGAGAGAGAGATTCTCGATTTCCGGGACAGCCTCTATAAATTTCTACCATCTCACTCGTGGAACTCTATTTCTAATATCACATCTCACTGTGGCTATCACTCATTCTAACCTATTCAGAAGGGACCAACCCAAGTCTTAATTTCCTTATCAAAAATCTACGACAGAATGGTGGCTCGTTTTTCCGGGAATAGAACTCTAGTCCTGAGCAAATACGAATATCAGCTCGTTTGCAGGATTAATTTTCTTTATTCTGATATAGAGTAAGAGTGTGATGTCTTGTGAGTTTTGTACTTTTAAAATATAATTTATCCCCTAGACGTATCGATCTGTTTATGGGCGTGCTGACCACACAATTAATAATTGTTTTTATCCACAGCATTTTTGAATAATATACATTTGAGTTACAGGTTGATTTTGTCGGAATATATGTTAATTACCGGATTGTGTAATACTAAACGCTGGTAAAGTTTGTGAGTGTATAACATTCACAGGGTTCTGAAGAAGTAGGTGTTTGAGCTAAGCTAAGGAGTGCGTTTCGGACTATTTCGTCCAGATTTATTGCCTTCCTTACCCTAACTGTCTTCAGGGGTAAACTTGATAGTGGATTAAAAATTAAGGGGATTTTTTTTTCTTCCTTAAATAATTTTTCAATAAATTATTTTGTTTCCACTGTAGCAACTTATTTTTTTCAGTGAGTAATCTTAACTACCATTTATTTGGCATAGTCGTCTGCATTAGGTGCTTTACTGCCGATTAATAGCAGCGATAGTTAGATACTTTATTATTTTGGAGGAGGTATCCCAGGTTGAAGTATATCATCTTTTTTGGATTTTTTTGTAATTTCTCGCAAGTGGTAGGAACTAGTGTATCCTTTTTCTTATCTCTTTCTCGTCTAAGTCTCAGCCACTGATTTATTATGGCAGAAAGGGCGAAGCTTAGGTAACTCCTCAGGGACGAGGCAAGAGAAGAAGGTTTGGACGGAGACGAAGCGAAAGCTTATGTCAGGGACGAACTTGAGAGATATGACGTGGAGAAGAAAGAAGAAGAATTAAGGAGGAAAGAAAAAGCAGCGGAGAGGAAAGATGCGGAAGACCGTCTATTACAGCAGAAGAAGATTGAGGAAGAAATGGAAATCCGCAGGGAGAGAGAAAGAGAGAAGGAGAGACAGCATGAGAAGGAGAGAGAGGAGAGACAGCTTGACGAAAAAGAGAAACAGAGATAGCACGAGTTGGCGCTTAAGACTCTAGAGTTCCAAAGCCGTGGTGCTGCCTCTACCTCCAGCAATGGAGAGTCTTCTCCTCATTCTTCCTTAACTGATCCTTCTGGCACTCAATCTCTTCACCTCGCCGCAATGTCTTTCGCTCTAGAGTCTTTCCCTTGTCCTTATGAGAAGGTTGACACGTATCTAGAAAAATTTGAGAAAATTGCAACTCTGTACGGTTTAATGAGGTCGCGTTGGAATATGAAGCTTTCTCAGGATTTGAAAAGCAGTGCGTATGATGTTTACGCTTAACTGGAGAGCAGCCAACAAGACAACTATGATGTGTTGAAGAAAGCGTTACTGGAGCGCTTCGAAATGAATGCTCGCAAATTTTTGCAACTGTTTCGCAACAGCAGGAAGGAGAGCTCTGAAACTTTCCAGCAGTTTTCTTCTCGTTTGAAGGGATATTTGACAAAGTGCCTTGAGCTTTCACAGCTCCCTTCTACCTATGAAGTTCTGGAGGAATTTGTTTTAACAGAACAAATAAAGAACACTTTGTCTGCTGATACCCGGAGATTTCTAGCTGAGCAGGGTGCAGAAAAGCTTGAAGACATCTTAGAAAAGTCTGAGCGATATCACAATGTGCTGGCCGAACTGCCGGCCACAAAACGTAAACCGACAGAAGAGCATTTTCCGAAAAATAATCTAGACCAATCTTCTCATGCTTCTCATTCTTCAAATCAGAATAACCACAGAGAAACTGGACCTCAAAAACCCCCTCCTGAAAAATCCAAGTTCTACAAAAACAATTACCCCAACCACAGTAAACAGTCTGATCAACCAGACCGCCCTACATGGCAGCGTGGCCAGAAAGGTCTAGGTGGCAAAGGTGTCACGTGAAAGATAATTTATTTTACCATCTTGTCCATAATTTGATTACTCCTTTAAATGTTCTGTTTTCCTGGACATTTTGTAATTTCTTTTTCTTTCCTTTTCTACCTTTGTGGCCAAACTTTCTCACCCTCTCAAACCCCACCCGAGGTTGTTTACGCTGGCCAGCTGCGGTCAGCTAACGCTAGACGTAATGTTATCTAAACGCACCTGTGGTACGTTCGACCAGAGAAACATTTCTCGGGTCCGCTTTAAGTGTTAGAACGAGCCAAAGACGGTTTCTGTGAAAGAAACGGTTCGTTAGCGGCGGGTACCCTCTCTGGTCCCAACAGGGGAATTTCTCTGGTCGCTTTAAAACGTTTGATGACGAGCGGCTGGTACCCTTTGAGGCCTGGGTAACGAGTGTGATCTGTTTCAGGGGAAGATAACAATCGCGGTCAGTCTTTGGGTTTTCGCCCCTTAGACAAGATAGAGCATAATGTTATGCATTTCTCTACCTGGGGAACTTTCGCACGATTTCTTTTGTCTTACTCTAGATTACGTCTTTCGCCGAACTTCTGTAGAAATACGCACGCCAGGTGTCCGGGGGGAGCGTCCCTTGTGATCTATAAGAGTAGACTGGTTTTAATAGACAAAGGCATTCGTGTATTTTCCTGGCCCGTAGATGACCATCATGAGATAAGGCAAACTTTAACACAGTACTAGAATGTGTTTGCCTATGTTCTAGTCATTTTTCGGGGTGAGTTGACATATCTTATAATTATAATATTAGATTCATGTTAGCTTTTATATATATCTGTTAGGGAAGTGAATTTATTTCTGAGGACTTCTCCTAGTAATTTATTCAGTGATAAGGTAGCGCTGTCTACGGCCTATTAAGTGGTGCTTAAACTGTTACGGTTTATCATGGGTTAAATGTTAAACTTACAATAACAGATATTAGGCGTAGAATCAGTCCACGAATGCTTACCATTGGGTTAAGAGTCAGCAAAATTAACTGTCATTTCTGTAAGATAATGTCAGGTGTGGATGGTGCACTTAGAAACTGAATAGTGAGATGCAGGTAATAACTCTGGATTATAGAAGATAGTCACTTATTCTTTTTTGATATATATTTTTAGTGGCAAGGGAGGATCATTTTATGCTTACATGTGTAGTTAGACACTAGTCTATAACTTTCACAGAAAGCAGCCACCAGCCATAGATATAATTATATCTTATGATCTAGCCACAACTGTATTATTATAGCAAGAACATTGCATTTTCTTTGTACTCATTTTGTGGAATGATAATATATTTTCCAAAGGGGACATACGATTTATTGGTGTAATGTCAAATGCTGTAATCTGTTTATGTAAATTCATTTAATGTTGTAAGATGAATAAGCATATTCATTTAACTGTAACTACAGGTTAGGTTTCCTGTATGTTGAGATTGGGAGAAGAGGAGTAGATTTTTGATGTCAGAACATTTACTGATAGGTACCTGGGGGTGCAAAAGATATTAAGCCTATGCGGGCGCGTGTTGATAATTGATATTTTTAAGGAACAGGAGACATGGTTAAAGACAGCGCTAAACTATCATAGCAATAACTACAATAAATTTAATCCCATAGTGGAGCGAAACTTTCTGTATAAAGTTAGTGTGATTTATTATTTGCTTGAAGTAAAAGGGTGTCTCTTTTTGGGTCTCAGTTTCAGGGAGACCGAATCGCTAGAGCAGACTTCAGTCAGGCGAAGAAAGTCATATACTCTTCGATCTAGAGGGTTTCTGTATACATCTAGCAACGAATCGTCAACCCCGTTCCTGAATCAAAACCTTTTTTTTGTCAACGCCAAGTTAAGCTCACGCAGTGCAACGGAGCCAACGCAAAATCTGGAATCGCCAAATGCAGTAGTAGCTCTCTACTCGCCTATTGGATTACCAGCCAGAGCATCGCGGCTTCCAGAATATCAAACCCGCCCAGCATGCCTATAGCAGAATTCCATATCACCCGCCTTTGTTGTGCCTAAACGGGGCACTCAGCGAACCACAGCCAAACCAGTTTAAACAGGATTTACAGCCAAGCGGAGCCTTGCGCCGGATAAGCGCGCCTGGGACTTTTGTCCTCAAGTGACTTCTTCTGGTGTATTTTCTGGATACTTAAAACCTCGCACGTATGAGCAGCCATCTATGGACAGGCTGTCGTTCAGTTTGTTTATTCGATCAGCAGGAGATAAATAGAGTCTTCCAGACCACCTCGCGCAATTAGGGAGGAATCACCAATGATAGCACCTATACAGTGATTTTATTCAGGTTAATTCCATCACCCATGGAGGATATGTACGAAAAAACCACTTACTGGAGCTATTTCATATGGTCCCGAAAGCGGACGGACTGACACTCAGTTATTTCATCTCTCTGTGTTCTACAGGTTTTATGAATGGTGGTGCGTGTGTGGTTGTTGGTGTATTTTTGCATTTCGGTTAATGATGATTAGTTGATTATTGATGTAATTTTATGTTGTTGTGATGATATGCATAAATTCCATGCTTTTTCTTCTTTAATAAAGTTTACACCTTTATTAATACGCTGTTCACGACCTTTCCATCCATATTTGTATTTTTAGCTCTTTACTAGAATCTCTATGTATGATAAGAGAAAAGAGTGAGAGCAGGAGAGGCTTAGACAGTAATAGTGAGTTGAGGCCTGGAGAGAGAGATCCTTTGAATAAATCTTCTTCCAGGTTGTCTCAAGTCCATCTCCTATTTACACCTTATCTAAAGTGTAATCTATAACTCTGTCAGTCCACTATCCCTTGTCGATTTCACTACAGTTGTCCAACTCGACAAATACTCTACACTCTAACTCAACCACGACAAATGGTTTGGCTCGTCCGAGATTCTAGAACCCATCTATACCACGACAAATGGGGTCTCGCCGCGGAATTTGAACTACATCTGCAGCAATCGCAACAGATGAGGTTGCAGTCTGGTAGGAATCTCTCACAAGATTCTATCTTGATTCTTAGAGTTTAGTGTTCGGCAGATTATAGGAATTTCTTTCCCCTAGACATATCGAACTATTTCTTTTGGAGGAAGTCGGAACAGCGTTTTTTTTCTCCACAGCAATCATAAATATTTAGTTACATTTATTGTTCATGCTACACATGAGACAGCTGGTAAAGGTTGATGGTATCACTGCTGAGTTTTTGGTTGACAAATCTGACGACTATCGTTGTAAAAGTCAGAATTTTTTTTTTTAAAGGGTTAATATTTATTTCAGGAGTAGCTCTTTAATCTGAGATAAGAAGCTACAGATAGTCAGTTACTAGCTTGCATCTGTACCAAGGGAGGGTGTTCATTCGGATGATAGTAACCAATCCTCTCAATAGCTTAGTACTGACAGAACTGGGGTGAAGTGATAGTAATAAGTTTTACATCACTTACATTTTTTGGAGTTTTTGGGTTTTTGCTTGTCGCAATCAGAGTAGCTACAAACTTTCTTGTTTTTAAAGTTCCCAGGCTAGCCTAGATTTTATTGACTATTAAGTTAATCAGCATCTAGTGGACTAGGTAACAAAGATCTCTAGGTTCTATTCTTCTATAGTGTTTGCTCACCCTGATATAATGGCCTATCTAGATAAAGTGCATAGGATTGCCCTCGAGGTAGCTAAGTACATGGAGTACAAGGATAGCGAAATCCAGCCCTTTCTAGAATTTGCAGTAAGCCTGCAGGATTAATACGAGGTAGACAAATGGTTTGACAGCCGTTTAATCTTGGCATGGTCCTGTAAACAAACTGGGGAGAGTGAAGCATTCACCCGACAGTATGTAGAAGAAGTGATAGAAGATGAGAAGCAAAGGGAAAAGCAAAGACAAGAACGGGACAAGAAATTGGAAATGGAGCAACAAGAACGGGACAAGCAATGGGAAATAGAGCGCCAAGAAAGGGACAGAGAAAGCCAAGAAAGGAGCAGGCTACACCAAATCAGAATGAATGAACTGGATAGCCAAATTCGGAGGATGGAAACAGATACTAAATGTAGTCACACTAATTCCCCTTCTACTGTGCCCTTAACGGTCAACGCCCCTGCAAACCTTGCGCCCATGAAAGAAAACTTCCCTGCTAAAACCGAACCCCAACTCCAGAAAATTGACTTTCCTTTGGACTTGGATCCGAAGCCCAAACAAGGAAAGAATTTACGTCGGGATAGCAGACCTAAGGCCACGGGGAAAATTACGCAACGTTCCCATGCATGGAAACTGCACAAAGGTGAGACAGGTGCTAACAAGCATTGTAATACGGATTGTTCCCGTCTGGCAAGCGGCGAACCCCGAGCCTCTCACGCTCCAGACCGAGCAGCACCTAACCGACACGTGACGTCGAGAAAAGGGAGCCACACCCTATCACGTTATATTTCGCAAGATTCCCGGCCGGACAGCGAAAAACCATATGCAGAGGCGTATCCCTCCAACTCAACGATCGTAGAAAGGAGGCGCCGCTCCTCTTATCACCCTGAGCTTAAAAGGTGCAAGAATAAGTCGCCTGCTAAAAGGGTTAAACTTTCCAAACCGTTCCAAGGAACTTTGGAAAAACACACCGAGAGTTTTCTCTCGGGCACTTCGCGATCAAACGGGATCTCAAACCGTCCAGTCTTTTGCATGCAGTCTGCGGGGCCTGTCAACCAGGAAGTGGATCTCGCATTGCAAGACAAAGTTCAACTGACGCCAGTAACTTCCTCAGGGGAGGGCAAAGTTGACGTTTATGGTGGACACAGGGTTCCGGGCGAAGGGATCCCTGGTATTCCATTTGAGTCTCTCACACTTCTCAGGGCAGAAGACAGTGAGAAAAGCTGCCTTACTACTGTACAAGGAGCCATTGTTGAGAGCCTTGGCTCACGTCATGCTAGTAATGGGAAAGCGACTCAACAAACTCTGCAACTCGCAGATATTACCTATCTGTCTTCACGGATAGAAGCTACGGAGATCTGTTATGATTTAGTAGAACCCCAGAATGCGATCGATTACTCTCTGCTTCAGGCAGCTGAGTTCTCTCATTCAAATCGCATTATTCCAGTGGTCGCAACCCCACTGATGGACAGCAAAGTAGTCGCCTCCGCCAGGCCATTACCGAGCAACTTGATCATTTCCGTTGACCAAGCCAGAGTTGTGACTGGCAAGGCAAGGAAAGCTCCAGACCCGCCTTTAGATGGCACAGGTCTGAAGATTGATCAATGCTCCCGCCGAAACAGCGGAGTAGGTGTGGAGAGGCAGAAGAAAAATGCTAGCATTTCTTCGGCCAACGACCGGCTGTATTTGCCAACTAGGGTTACACGCGCGCGGAAAACCCCGACAGACTGCAGCTATCGAGGGTTATTCAAGTCCGCGACAGGTAAACCCATAACGGAAATTAAACAGCCCGAGTCCAGCAACGATTACACTGCACATAACAGGCGGATTACTTATGCAGTGGCCAGTGAGTTCAGGCGGGGCCGAAACTCACAACAGGTGCGGATAATTTTCCGGACCATGGACAGACAAAGCAAATTGGGGAAGGAAGGTCATGTTCACACGGAAACAGATTATGTCAGTGTTCAGTGGCCTCGCAAAATCCCATTCGCTGAACGTCTATTAGACAGAGGGAAGAAAAGAAATGAACTCGGAGCTAGTCATACAGACAGACATAAATTGGAAACGTATTTGGTTTTATGAGTATAGGATGTTCCAATGACAGGTAACAAAAGACGATGGAAAAGATAAATTACTGTCATTTTTGTCCGCATTCCTCGAACTTTAAAAGGGGGGGCACTTGTCACGTGAAAGATAATTTATTTTACCATCTTGTCCATAATTTGATTACTCCTTTAAATGTTCTCTTTTCCTGGACATTTTGTAATTTCTTTTTCTTTCCTTTTCTACCTTTGTGGCCAAACTTTCTCACCCTCTCAAACCCCACCCGAGGTTGTTTACGCTGGCCAGCTGCGGTCAGCTAACGCTAGACGTAATGTTATCTAAACGCACCTGTGGTACGTTCGACCAGAGAAACATTTCTCGGGTCCGCTTTAAGTGTTAGAACGAGCCAAAGACGGTTTCTGTGAAAGAAACGGTTCGTTAGCGGCGGGTACCCTCTGTGGTCCCAACAGGGGAATTTCTCTGGTCGCTTTAAAACGTTTGATGACGAGCGGCTGGTACCCTTTGAGGCCTGGGTAACGAGTGTGATCTGTTTCAGGGGAAGATAACAATCGCGGTCAGTCTTTGGGTTTTCGCCCCTTAGACAAGATAGAGCATAATGTTATGCATTTCTCTACCTGGGGAACTTTCGCACGATTTCTTTTGTCTTACTCTAGATTACGTCTTTCGCCGAACTTCTGTAGAAATACGCACGCCAGGTGTCCGGGGGGAGCGTCCCTTGTGATCTATAAGAGTAGACTGGTTTTAATAGACAAAGACATTCGTGTATTTTCCTGGCCCGTAGATGACCATCATGAGATAAGGCAAACTTTAACACAGTACTAGAATGTGTTTGCCTATGTTCTAGTCATTTTTCGGGGTGAGTTGACATATCTTATAATTATAATATTAGATTCATGTTAGCTTTTATATATATCTGTTAGGGAAGTGAATTTATTTCTGAGGACTTCTCCTAGTAATTTATTCAGTGATAAGGTAGCGCTGTCTACGGCCTATTAAGTGGTGCTTAAACTGTTACGGTTTATCATGGGTTAAATGTTAAACTTACAATAACAGATATTAGGCGTAGAATCAGTCCACGAATGCTTACCATTGGGTTAAGAGTCAGCAAAATTAACTGTCATTTCTGTAAGATAATGTCAGGTGTGGATGGTGCACTTAGAAACTGAATAGTGAGATGCAGGTAATAACTCTGGATTATAGGAGATAGTCACTTATTCCTTTTTGATATATATTTTTGTGGCAAGGGAGGATCATTTTATGCTTACTTGTGTAGTTAGACACTAGTCTATAACTTTCACAGAAAGCAGCCACCAGCCATAGATATAATTATATCTTATGATCTAGCCACAACTGTATTATTATAGCAAGAACATTGCATTTTCTTTGTACTCATTTTGTGGAATGATAATATATTTTCCAAAGGGGACATACGATTTATTGGTGTAATGTCAAATGCTGTAATCTGTTTATGTAAATTCATTTAATGTTGTAAGATGAATAAGCATATTCATTTAACTGTAACTACAGGTTAGGTTTCCTGTATGTTGAGATTGGGAGAAGAGGAGTAGATTTTTGATGTCAGAACATTTACTGATAGGTACCTGGGGGTGCAAAAGATATTAAGCCTATGCGGGCGCGTGTTGATAATTGATATTTTTAAGGAACAGGAGACATGGTTAAAGACAGCCCTAAACTATCATAGCAATAACTACAATAAATTTAATCCCATAGTGGAGCGAAACTTTCTGTATAAAGTTAGTGTGATTTATTATTTGCTTGAAGTAAAACGGTGTCTCTTTTTGGGTCTCAGTTTCAGGGAGACCGAATCGCTAGAGCAGACTTCAGGCAGGCGAAGAAAGTCATATACTCTTCGATCTAGAGGGTTTCTGTATATATCTAGCAACGAATCGTCAACCCCGTTCCTGAATCAGAGCCTTTTTTTGGTCAACGCCAAATTAAGCTCACGCAGTGCAACGGAGCCAACGCAAAATCTGGAATCGCCAAATGCAGTAGTAGCTCTCTACTCGCCTATTGGATTACCAGCCAGAGCATCGCGGCTTCCAGAATATCAAACCCGCCCAGCATGCCTATAGCAGAATTCCATATCACCCGCCTTTGTTGTGCCTAAACGGGGCACTCAGCGAACCACAGCCAAACCAGTTTAAACAGGATTTACAGCCAAGCGGAGCCTTGCGCCGGATAAGCGCGCCTGGGACTTTTGTCCTCAAGTGACTTCTTCTGGTGTATTTTCTGGATACTTAAAACCTCGCACGTATGAGCAGCCATCTATGGACAGGCTGTCGTTCAGTTTGTTTATTCGATCAGCAGGAGATAAATAGAGTCTTCCAGACCACCTCGCGCAATTAGGGAGGAATCACCAATGATAGCACCTATACAGTGATTTTATTCAGGTTAATTCCATCACCCATGGAGGATATGTACGAAAAAACCACTTACTGGAGCTATTTCATATGGTCCCGAAAGCGGACGGACTGACACTCAGTTATTTCATCTCTCTGTGTTCTACAGGTTTTATGAATGGTGGTGCGTGTGTGGTTGTTGGTGTATTTTTGCATTTCGGTTAATGATGATTAGTTGATTATTGATGTAATTTTATGTTGTTGTGATGATATGCATAAATTCCATGCTTTTTCTTCTTTAATAAAGTTTACACCTTTATTAATACGCTGTTCACGACCTTTCCATCCATATTTGTATTTTTAGCTCTTTACTAGAATCTCTATGTATGATAAGAGAAAAGAGTGAGAGCAGGAGAGGCTTAGACAGTAATAGTGAGTTGAGGCCTGGAGAGAGAGATCCTTTGAATAAATCTTCTTCCAGGTTGTCTCAAGTCCATCTCCTATTTACACCTTATCTAAAGTGTAATCTATAACTCTGTCAGTCCACTATCCCTTGTCGATTTCACTACAGTTGTCCAACTCGACAAATACTCTACACTCTAACTCAACCACGACAAAAGGGAGAACCCCTGAGCACGGGACTAATGATCAGAGTGAGCACACGGAGCCTAAACGCATCGGATGCTTATTAACAGTCTCGCAAGGCGGAATTATTGACAGTGATTCCCAACCTGTTGGGGATAGACCCTCAACGCGAGGTACTGTTACATTAAACGGGACCTCAACGTATTGTTTGTTTGACACGGGGCTTTCTTCTGATTGCATTGTTGCCAGGCACCTGGTCAAACACGGTCAAGAGACAGCAGAGACCGTCCAATTTTGTGGAGTTCGTAAGAGTGATGCACCTACAGCGCTTCCCATCGCATTGGTGGAGATCCACTCCGATTTTGTCAGAGGCGTGATCAAAGCGGCTGTTATGGATGATCCCATCTACCCAGTCATACTTGGCGGTAGATACGTGTGTATTGGGAAACCGGAAGAGCCGATTGTGGCAGCAGTAACTACAAGAGGGCAAACTAAGAAGGAACGGGAGCCTGCGCCTAATTTGTTACCAACGGAACTTAAAGAAGCGCAACAAAAGGACCCTACTTTGGCACCCTGCTTTAGGAAACTGCCCATGGCTAAGGAACCCAGACAGCACGGGAACATTTTTTTTAAGGATGGCGTACTTTATCGCAGAACGGGCAAGCCTGACCAAGGTTACAATCAGCTCCTAGTACCGAAACAGTACAGAAGCAAAATCCTAGAAATGGGGCATTCTCTTCCCTTCAGCGAACATATGGGACAGAACGCCACAAACCAACGGATAACCACTCATTATTGGTGGCCAGGAGTAAATACGGAGATTATCAGGTATGTCAAATTCTGTGCCCAGTGCCAACGTGTGCCACCCAAGCAACGGGCACCCCCAGTCTCTTTGGGTGAAATGCCAATAGTGGAAACACCATTCGAACGGGTTGTGATCGACATTTTAGGACCCTTAGAAAGGACTAAAAGAAGGAAAAGGTTTATCCTGACCTTAGTCAATACATGCACTTTATGGGCAGAAGCTATACCACTAACATGTGCAGATGCCAAGCATGTCGCAGAAGCCCTCGTGCAGATTTTCACTCGGTTGGGATTCCCTCAGAAAGTGTTGACGGATAACGGATCCCCATACCGAAACCTGCTGATGGATGAGATCGTGAAGATCTTGAGGACCCAATACATCTACACAAAGCCTTATACTCCGGCCGGAAATGGGCTCGTGGAACGTGTTAATGGAAACCTCAACATGATGTTAAGTAAACTGGCACAAGTGAAACCTGAAGATTGGGATCTTTGTATTCCTGCAGCTTTATTTGGCTACAGAGAATCTCCTCATACTTCCACAGGATTTCCGCCAGCTACGCTTTTATTCGGCAGACATATCAAGGGGTCGCTTGAAGCCTTACTTTGGTCGCTGACAGACCAGAAGGCTGACGAGACAGTCGTCTCAGCCAGTAAATACGTATCGGATTTAAAGGATAGGTTGAAACTAGGATGGGACCTAGCAACGACTAACTTTAAACGAGCACGCACAAAGCACGCTAACCGATACAGGAAAGTCGCGAAAGAGAGAGAACTGGAAGCAGGAGAGAAAGTTTTGGTGTTACTCCCTACCGGAAACAACCAACTGAGGATCGGATGGCAAGGGCCGTTTACCGTCCTGAAAAAGATTTCTAAGGCTAACTACCAGATCTCTATTCAAGGAAAGGAGAAAGTTTTCCATTTAAATCTGTTAAAGAGATACTTGGAAAGACCGGTGCCAACCTCCGACCATCTCCTGACGATCGCCAAAACTGACGAAGATGACGATAGTGGCAGGGAAATTCCACTGCACACACACGAAATCTTTCAAAAATGTCAGAAGCGGCGACGCTCTTTCAAGCGGACATGGGAGACATTCCAGAGAAAGGAAACTTTGGGGAGTAGACTTGAGTAGGAATTGGAGAGAGATGGAGGGGGGAGATGAGATGGAAGAGGACAGACACCCTGAAGCTACGGATATAGGAAATTTATTTCCATAACGTAGACATGGAGTGATTCCATATCTTAAAGGGGGGACGTTCTGTCACAGAGAGTTTATTGATCATAAATTGCCTATATCATCTTCTTTTTCTTTCACCCGTATCCTCTATTTTATTATCACTCTTTACCTTTTTCCTGTATTTTTTGCATCCATTCGTTTGCGAAAAATATTTTCTTCCCCATTCTCAACTTTACCGTTTTCTTTCTCATACTGGTAAACGCATTTATGACATAACGTGTCAGAGAGAGAGCGTTAAAATGCATTCTATTGCATTAGGTGTCAGTGGACGAAACTGTGAATATATTCGTCTGGCCAGACATAGGAGCAGACATATGTCTACAGCATTCCCTGCACCAGACGAAATACACTGTGAATATTCGCTTTCGCCAGACCTATAGGCGACAAAGTTGTCTGCATTTTCACCTGCCACAACGAGTTGCATCGGCTGAGAGCTTAGGTGAGGCGCCATAGCCGACATCTCCTCGGCGCAGTTTGAGACATTTGTCTGGAAATCCCAGCTGACAAAGCACTCACTGTTGGCTTGGTCAGCGTGAGGTGTGAAAACGCACGAGTGTCAGTTCATGGTAGTCTTCTAGTTGATGTAAAGTGTTTTAGACGAAAAGGGGAGATTATTTCGTTTGGCGAAATAAAGTAGGACCCTTTGTCTGGAAATAGATATAACCAGAATGTTAAACTTTATTTTCATCGAGTCTTCAAAATTCGCAGTAGACAGGTTGTTCGTGAATAGAATAAGCTGTATAGCGAAGCCCTTGTTTGTTCGGAAATTTACCGAGCTCTAGATTTCACATAAATATATCAGCGTATAATTCTAAAGTGTGCGATTACCTGTAGTTCTGTGTGTTGAGGTATATATATTATAATAATTATCTAATATTTTGTGAAATGTTTAAAGTGATAATCGCTTATTTCATATTTCACTAGTTAGATTTGGTGCAGAGTGCTTAATTTATATAGTCTGTATTATTTTCTAGTGACGTGTTTCAGTGGAAAGCAGAATAAATTATAATGTCTAGCTTAAACAACAATGTAGCTATAATGAATTTAATTTAACTGCTAAATAATCAGACGGGAACAATTTTTCTAAATTAACTTATAAATGCTAGATGCCTCATGAGTGTTGACGGAATACGCATGTATTCCTAATTCATGAGGATTGAGGATTTTTTTTTTCTTCTTCTTCTTCTTCCGTCCTTAGCCACCGACCGTCAAAGCAGTCAGTGGCCATTACGCCTAGTGGCATCTTAGGGCAACAGCAGATAGGTTTTCTTTGCCATTGTTTCCCATCACGCCTAGTGGCGTCTTTAGGGCAATGGCAAATCAACCCATTTGCCGTTGTTTCCGTAATCGAAGTGTCTGGCAAACGGGTGATCAGCCCGTTGGTGAGGATTTTTTTATATATAACTTATTTCACGGGAAAAGTTTTAAATGATAAGTCAGGTTGTACGCTTGCATTTTAAAAAAACGTAAGTTATATTGAGTACATAATTTGTAACATATTTCATATGTGTTTTTTCTTTATTCAGTGAATACTGGGGTAACCCAAACTTTGCCGGCGTTTTGTACAGAGACATATCTAATAAATGCTTATACTGGGCCTTTGAGCCAGTGCATATTTCTACACTAACTCTAATGTACATGCTGCCTTGTGGCGAGACAAATTACAGAAATCTAAAACATTAACTTTCCGACATTGTTGACAAAGTGTGTGGTGAACCAAGATTATTTGTTGAGAGAAGTTGTCCACCGGTCATCTTCCTAATTAAGGGAAACCTGGTGTTCTGACATTGTGTGCTCGTTTAAGCCTAATTCTTACCTCGTGAGTCAAGTGACACTAACTTTAGTCTGAAATAACTATCGCATGAAGCAGACGCTCCCCGGATCCATTTTGATGAAACCAACAAACAAATCTGCAGAGCTGGGATTCGCTTCATTTAACGACAGTAACAGATAAAAAGTGTGTGAGTGTCTCAAAGTTTGCGCCAGACGGCGAACCACAGCACGATTGTAAGTATATCAGGGCCCTGATGAAAGAACCGAGTGAAAGTAGACTGAAGGATGTTCTTTGTTTGAGTCACCCACGTTGTAACTTCCTTTATGCAAGTTATTGCTAAAAATATTTACCCCTAGAATAAAGCAGAGTATCAAGTCTGTCCATACCTTAAAAAGGGGGAAACCATAGACTCAATCATATGTATCTGTAACTCTTTGGGGTTATCATTTTCTTCTAACGGGACTGTGAGCTATATATCCAGGGGAGGACCATACAAACGGGTCTATCACTATTGTAGCATTCCTTGATTCTTATGACCATTTGTATATGCTTTTGATGTATTTTATATGTTGTGATGTAAGTTTACTATGATAATTAAACTATACCTACATTTATTTCAGTGTGGTGGTCAGTTCGTTCCCATAATATCTATATAATCATTGTTATAGTTGTTCCCACGTCTGTGTGTCTAACTGTCGTAACTTGTATGTGCGGGCACGTGAGTGGATAGATATATATTAATATACATATTTTTTATAGACTGTCTGACTCCTTTGGATCTGTTGTAGAAGATAGGCGGAAAGAGAGAGAGAGATTCTCGATTTCCGGGACAGCCTCTATAAATTTCTACCATCTCACTCGTGGAACTCTATTTCTAATATCACATCTCACTGTGGCAATCACTCATTCTAACCTATTCAGAAGGGACCAACCCAAGTCTTAATTTCCCTATCAAAAATCTACGACACGCAGTTTCACTAAGCTTCTTCAGTGCTCTTGTTCTCGACTGTCCCCTCAGCTCCCAACAGTTTCAATAAATCATACACCGACGCAGCCACCAGCCTTCTTGCACCCACCTCAACAGCCATAAGGATGAAGGTTAATCAAATTCTAGACCCAAACAAGTGTACAGATAAGAATGAAAGTTAATAAAATTCTAGACCCAAACAAGTGTACAGATAAGGATGAAAGTTAATCAAATTCTAGACCAAAACAAGTGTACAGATGAGGATGAAAGTTAATCAAATTCTACACCCAAACAAGTGCACAGATAATGCAGAAAGTTAGTTAAATACTAGTCCAAGACAATGGTACAGATATGGCAGATAATTACTCTAAGGCTCTTTTTTAAACTTTTTAACGTCAATATTTATTTACCTACTATAATCAGCTTTACAGCACACCTATTATTTTTACAATGTTGTGGTAATGCTCTTTACCGTTACATTCTATCAGCTTTATCCCATGAACGTCACCTGCCTTTTTATTTCCTGTGTGTAATACTATTTTTCTTTTAATTGTTTCTCAGGGCATCTTCCTAAGCCTTCTAAACTTTACATACAGTTATTAACATACACTTGTAAAACAACATTTGTATGGCTAGAATAATTAGCCCAGTTATATAAACAGTAATTTAATGCCCACCAGAGATTTGTTTGTTTTTTTATTCTTCACCAAGTGAATCCGCTTGAAGAAAAAGAAGCTTGTGCTAAATCTGGCTACTAATCTGAGTGCAAATAAGCAACACATATTTGCTAAGACAAGCAGAAAACAGCACATAGAAAATACAGAAAATATTTAGACAACAAGATAGAGACAGCTGGTAAGAGCATAGGCCGGTTGTAAGTTCAATGAAGATATTCTAAGTGTCTTAGCTGGTGGAGAAATTATTATTTTTTTTTTAAAATGTTATAGTGAGATGAAATGTGTTGTGAATCTGGGAAGGATTTTCTAGATTGTTTCAGCACTTTTTTTTTTTTAAATTCTCTCTGTCGTTCTCGTTTGTTGTCTAAGTATAACATACGTCTTCAAAATTCAGGTGTTCTACTTGTCTAAAAACGTTTATCACATTTTTCTTTCGGGAAGAGAAATACACATTTGAGAAGGAAACATTCAATAGGAAAGGAAAAACACTTTAAGAAAGCAAAATTAAGTATGCAAGAAATATACGAGTACATTTTCAAGGAAGCTTAACGTTTGAAAAAGAAATATATTTTTAAAGGACAAATGAGAAAAAGCACGTTTGGATTGAAAACATTGAGTTTGGGAGAAATATATATTAAGAAGGAAGCACAATTGTTTTAATAAATGCATATGAAAATTGAGCATATACCGCGAGAGGAAAAATATGTTTGGAAAGAAAACATTGAGTTTGGAAGAAATCATACATTTGGAAGGAAGCAAACCTTTTGAATATAAATACATTTATTTGTGAAAAGAAACATGGAATGAAAAAGAATTGTTCATAAAGGACACATGCATTTGCAATATATGTTGACTTGGGAAAAACCGCCTTCGATAATGCGTGACAAGATAGCTTTGAAGCAACACTGCTTACATGGAGCTTTCGTGGAAATTAGGGTAACTTTAATCTCGAAAACTGAGCCGCTCTAGTACCTGTGGTGATGTAGATGTGAATGATGAGTTTAGATAGTGAGAGAATATACTAGAAATGTATACCTCTGGCTGGTTCTCATCGGGAAATATTATTTAACCATAAAGTGACAGACAAACAGGTCTACGTCTGAAGAAAAACAAATAAAGAAGGGGGTTGGAGAACGAATTATGCCGAGAAAGTGGGGTATAGGAAACAAGAGAATAGTGAACAAAAAGTTCAAAAAATTTAAAGCGAAGCAAAATAAACATTGAAAGACATAAGGGAATATGCATTTTATCACAGTACCGATGCAAGAATAGAAAATGGCACAGGCATCACTGAAATGGATATCACCCTCAACTTTATTAACATTTGTCAACTTCATTCATTAATCTAACCACTCTGTCAATAGGACAGCTCTTAAGTTAGGGAATGCAAAAGTAGCCCGGATGGGGGTCACTCATAATCGTAAAGATGAAACCTAGTGTAGTTAAGTCTCCAATACTTCCCTCCCCTGCGGCAGTAACTCTTATGGGACTACCTTTACATACGACAGCTGTATCCCTATTCCGTCTTTGTCTCTGTAGAAACTTCCCGGTCCTTCACTTATATTACATCAGTTATAGACACAGCAATGTATGTACACAGCTCCATGAATGCAGTCGACCCACACTTATATTACATCAGTCATAGACACAGCAACGTATGTACACAGCTCCATGAATGCAGTCGACCCACACTTATATTACATCAGTCATAGACACAGCAATGTATGTACACAGCTCCATGAATGCAGTCGACCCACACTTATATTACATCAGTCATAGGCACAGCAATGTATGTACACAGCTCCAGCAATGTATGTACACAGCTCCATGAATGCAGTCGACCCAATGGACGTCATCATCGCTCACATTTCACTGACATTGAAAGAAGAAGTTGTCCTTCTTGAGAAATCCTACATAAAACCAACCACATACTCAGAGGCGTCCCTAAAGTACTTAGCACCTGGGGCGGATGTTACCTATGACAACCCCTGCCCCAATAAAGAAACACACTAGTACGTAATATTTTAACAGTAAGTACTACGAGTATATTAACAGTGTCCGATGGTACCCCCTTCCTGGCTGTCACCCGGGGCGAACTGCCCCCCTCGCACCCCTCTTAGTACGCCACTGCACCTACTCTTGCAACTGTGGTTTTTGTAGCAACTTGTTTTACATGATGAGGTTGCCAATTACGAGGTGAATGCTCATGAAGGTGGATGAAGGTGGCAAACGAACGAAGAATTCCTGGCGTAGTTAAACAAATAGGCAAAAAATGGCTGCCAAAGATAAATGAAAAGTTACATAACTCGAATGTCCTGAACCGTAGGTACGGGACAAAAAAATTAATTAAAATTACACAAAGAATTCAAGAGGCTGGAAGGAAGATTAGTGTATGTAAGTCGCCGAGTGAACTTGAAAAGCAGAAAATGAAGAGTCAAGTGAGCGCAGCATTTGGATTGTTATTCTAGAAATGACACTTGCAGTATATAATACTGCTCCGTGTATTTCCTGCAGGGTTGGGGGGGGGGGGGGGGGGGGGGGGGGTTTAGGGTGTGTGCGCATGCAAAGCAAGAATAGAACTTCTGCTAACACACACACACACACACACGCACACACACATATATATATATATATATATATATATATATATATATATATATATATATATATATATATATATATATATATATATAGATATATATGTGGCTCTTTGGTGCCCGAGCGGTGAGACCTCACCGGGCACCTGCTGGGGGAAGCGCCCAAATAAGTTTATATCATTTTTTTAAACAAGAATAAAAAAAAAACATTACAATGGTATCAGAACAAGAAAAATGAAAAAGAACATTAAAATAAAATACTTATTTAATTACGTGAAACTGGTCGTTTTCCTAAATAAATACATATTACACACATAAAGGTCTGTTTCAGACACTCGTGAGAAATAAAGAAGTAGAAAACTAAACAGCAGAAAAACAACAGAAGTGAGTGGCTGTTGCAAGTGGAATTTATGGAAGGGGAAGTAATCTTTAGAATGGTTTTTTAGACATATTAAATTTCGAGTTGCAACGCTTGATTAAGCGGATACTTGTCTGACTTTAGGATAGAATTATCTTTTCCTATTTTTCGGGTGACAGAGTACAGATAAGCGTGTGAACGCTGTTTAATGTATTTATTCTGTACTGTTTTGAGTTATGTGAATAGCTCGCTAGTCTGCATGTGTTATCGAGAACGGTGTTCAAGACAACCGAATCTCGTGACGGGTTTTTTGGTGGGACTAGTGTGTGATTTGGGAGTTGTGTTTTGGGCGTGGACCGTGTAGGTCGAGTCCCAGTGTTTTTGGATAATGTATGCCTACGTAGGATTTGAGAAAATGTCGACTTATATATTTCGCTGTGTGTACAGCCTATTTGATAAACTGCAGTGAAGACTGTTTAGGCCATATGAAGATTATTATAGCTGCCGTGTGTTGCAGGCTTTATTGAGTAATGCAGTACTGTTTAGGCCATATGAAGATGATTATAGCTGCCGTGTGTTGCAGGCTTTATGGAGTAATGAAGTACTGTTTAGGCCGTATGAAGATTATTATAGCTGCCGTGTGGTGCAGGCTTTATTGAGTATTGAAGATTTGTTTAGGCCATATGAAGATTATTATAGCTGCCGTGTGATGCAGGCTTTAGTGAGTATTGGAGTACTGTTTAGGCCATATGAAGATTATTAGAGCTGCCGTGTGATGCAGGCTTTATTGAGTATTGAAGATTTGTTTAGGCCATATGAAGATTATTATAGCTGCCGTGTGATGCAGGCTTTAGTGAGTATTGGAGTACTGTTTAGGCCATATGAAGATTATTAGAGCTGCCGTGTGATGCAGGCTTTATTGAGTATTGAAGTACTGTTTAGGCCATATGAACATTATTATAGCTGCCGTGTGGTGCAGGCTTTATTGAGTATTGAAGTACTGTTTAGGCCAGGATGTGGACAGGCCGTATTATATATTTAATGCAATGTGGAAATTATATGATTCGTGTTTTGCTGTCGAATGTGTGTCATTTATGTCATCGTGTCTGTGTTGTACGGAATAAACAGTATCGAACTGTTCTAGTCGTTTGCAACCCTTTTTGACTCCTGAATGTACTCTTATGTACGTACTGTGGTGTGCGATCATATCAACACACACCCAGGTCAACATTCCAGACACAGTGACAGGACAGCAGCACACATATATTAAATTAGCCTGCGTGGCGATGATATAGACCAAACCACTACACTCGCAACAGTGGGTGTAAACAGAGATTATATAACATTTAGACTTAGCGCCGTTATCAGCGGTGGTTTCAAAGACATAATAACATTAACGTTTAATTACATTCAGTGAGAAACCAGCAAATCTAGTCGGTATCAGTTGGTGGCCAGTATGGGGATCGAACCCACGACATTCGCGTTATCAGCACGAAATAGGACGTCAATTGCTACTGGTGTAAAGTTGCATACTACCAAATAAAGCGTGCGTTGTTTCTCAAATGCGCCACCCACGCAGATAATATTTAGGTCACAGTTCTGAAGTACACCAGATTCAAGCCACGCCTACATAAGGCTAATTATAACACAGTCAAGTGTTCTACACTCTTGTCACGTGAAAGTCATATGTATTATTTCCAACTTGTAGTGACTGATCCTCTAGATATGTTATGGTCTGGTGGACAAAATTTGCTTCATATTATCCTCTTGCTTCAAGTACATATCACTGTAGAGGTAACAATTTCTTAATCGTATACGCCACCCAGGCACATCTTAAATCATATCCAATGATACAAAACTACGCCACTTAGGCTATCGACGCGAATAGTCGTAGATGTCAGATCCTGTTAACTGAAAACCACCAACTGATACCGACTAGGTGGTTTCAGTCTGAAATGTTATTACTGGCCATAAATAGTTAACTTTGTGAGCTGGAAGGGTAATTGTCAAACCTTTTGCGACAGTAATTTGTCATAACTATAAGTGATTACTATATATAGTTGATTAAGTAAGTGAATCACCATGGATCGTGATATGTGCCCTACAGATATAAGGCCTATGTTGGAGTCTGCATTGGTGGTAGGTAGAGATGGTAAGGGATTGAGAGGTGCACGACTTGGAGTATGGATCATGGACGATTTTTTGGTTAATGTATCGGCATCTCTAGAGTTATTTGCTGAACATAACTTTAAGCTTCTGTGTAATTCAATAATGGCTAAGGATTTGGTGAATTTGCTACGGCACCTTCGTGTGTTTTTGCAACAGAATATTGAGCTTGAACACGGACATATAGTGCAAAGCATGTTCAAAATAATCCATAACCATACTTCTGATGAGCAGGAAAGGGAATTGAGAATTGAGAAACAAGCAAAAGTAAACAAACAAAGTGCTCTACAGCAAAGAGAGAATTTCCTAGAAGGTGTTGCTAAAGAGAACGAACTACAGGCAACTGTGTATAGGCTTAAAAGTGAGATACTTGAATCAAACTCAGAACTTTCTAGTGCACAAGCTACATTAAATTCAACTTTAAGCAAAGTCCAAGACTTGGAAACTCAGATAGGTAATCTCACGCGGGAACTTCAAGAACAGAAAGAGATGTATGAGAAATTGAAGGTTGAGAGAAATGTCTGTGAGAAGACTTACATAGAAATGCTTCATGAGGTGATGAATGATAATGCGATGCTCAGTGATCAAATTGGGGAGATGAATATTGTACCCCCCAAGAAGAGTAATGAGATTATGAAAAACAATGATGATGTCCAGACTGAAACACTTCAGATAGAGTTGACTCAGTTGAGGGCAAATAAAGAACAGTACGAGAAAGAGACTTTAGTGGAGTTGACGGCTGAGAAAGAGAAGGTCGCTAAAATTGAAAATTTGCTAGCAGAAGAAAGCGACAAAGTTTTGGCTGTTAAGGAGTTAAATAAAAGGTTAAGTGAAACGATTTCACTTAAAGATATTGAAATTGCGGAAGCAAGGGAAAGAATATTTGGCTTAATAGATATGGTTTTGAAAAACAAAAGGTGCTCTTCTGTCAATGTTCACAATGATAGACAGAAAGTTGCGAAAAGTCAGCCCCATATACTTTTTGCTCAGAGAGATGTCATTCATGGTAAAGACAGATCTTATCGTGGTAAATACAACTTTAAAAGTTCTAATATTACTGATAGTTCCAGTGATAATTCTTGGCGTCAGACCAACAAAGATTCTAGTGTAACAGGCAGTTCCGTTGGTCAGGAAAAGAAAGGTGATATATTTCAGGTCAAGACTCATAAGAGCAAATATTTGTCTACTACTGGAAATACTCAGAAATTAATAGCGGGTGTTGAGACTATTACTACTTGTTCCAAAGATGAAACCCATATGCGGAACAATAGAGATACTATTGTTTCTGGCAGTTGTCAAACTCAGCACAGTCAGTTTGAAACTATTGGTAAATATATTCCCATAAGGGAAAAGAAAAACAGTTCTAGAAAGAGAGATAACCCCAAGAGTAAACAGTACCAAGGGAGATCAGAAAATAATAATTTTCCCTCTCGTAGATACTGTAGACAATTTAACAAATCTCAAAGTTTTGATTGTAAGAATGTTGGAAAGTATGATAGAGATAATAGCTTTTCAAATGTTGCTTTATATCACCAGAGTAATGTTCCTAAACAAAAGACTAAAGTCATTTTTTGTAAACAAGACAACGGTAATAATAAGTATTGTGATCGTAGAACAAATAATAAGCGCAATTGTGCTAATTTTGTTCAACATGAGCCCAGAGTCATTTATAATCAAAGTAAACAGAGTAAAAATAACAGTGGATGCTTGAATACTATTGATTGCTCTACTTGTTGTTGTGAATGTGAGACTTTGTTTCAGCGTAAGACAGCGGCGACATTCAAGGTCGGTCATGTTGTCCCCAAGAATTCTATGATATCTACATGTGATAGAGAGAGCTAGTGACATCGTGAAGAGACCGGGTTTTTACACAAGCCGGTGTTGGGTAATTGTAAATGTGATTTCTACGTTTTTTTTTTTCATTAAATTTCACTATTGAGTAAAATGGAAATTTTCATTTGTATTTGTTGACAGAAGCTACGTTGCGATAAGGGTCAAGGCTTCTGTGACATATTGACGGTCAGAAATGTGAGTCAACTTTCCGCTCGAGTAGTCAACCGAAACCTGTCAGCGTCTAAATAGCAACTGATGGTTACTTTCTGAAGGTCAAGCATGTTTACAAGAGAGTGGGAGACTTCGCGTCTGATTTTTTTTTTTTTTATGTGAAGATAGTAAATATTTTTGTATTCTATATTAGTACATGACATGTTGTTGTTTTGAAATAACATATAATTTTGTTGTAATGATTATTTCTATGCATCATTTGATTGCCATAATTTTTTATTGTTATTTATATGTCTGTATTTTGATGATGTATTAATACATTTTTATGCTATTTATATATTATTGTGTTGATAATGTGTAGTATGTAATTATTATCCTTTATACTACTCTGTTCAACTTAGAATTTTTGCAACTGTGTTGTTTAGGATAGTTTTGTACATGATGAGATTGCACAAACTCATTTATTGTGTTGATGTAGTGGTTACTTTTAGATAATCCTGAGTGTTCGTTATTCACTTAATTTATATTTTTCTCATGTTTTGATGTCATGATTAATTAATATATAGAACATACAGAGAAGATGTGTATTATCTGGTATGTTGTGAAATGTAATTTTGGAAAATAGCTTGCATGTATCATACATGATCTTGTATTTGGATTTGTTAACTTTTTGTGAAACTTCGATTTTTCCAGAACTTGATTTTCTTGCCAGTCAGACATGTAGATTATTTTCTTAGCAGATTATTTTTAAAAAAAAAAAACTTATTTTTTGTAGATATTTTTATAGAACCTTTTTTATATTTCATAGTAACAACAAAGTGTAGATTTATTTATAATGTATATCTTATCGATTTGAGTAAGAGATAGAGTTATACCTAAATAGCATTGTACGGAGCTGAACGTAATTGTCAGCAGAAAGAACTTAAAGGATAAATTAAATTTACATGTGTTGATTTAAAGGTTCCTTCGAGATAGGATTTTTGTTTTATATTTCACTCATTTTGTTAAAATATTGATTTCATTATTAGGCTTTACTTAAAGTATTACTGAACTACTTAAAAATTAAATACTGTTTTTATGTAACTTATCGAGAAAAAAAATATGTTTGTACGGTACTGTTGAAAAAAATGATTTTTTTTTTTTGGCATTGTAATTTTTTGTTGTGTGTGCCCAGCATTTGACTTCGTGATATCATTGATATGTAGTTTGATTAGTTCTTGTAAAAAGTTGTTTTTTATTATGATGTATTTTTTATTTTTAGCGCTTGATTGTGCGTTGGTCGTATTAGTTATAGTAATGCTATTACTTGTTTGTTCGATGCCTATAATTTATTTATGTTAGTTTTGTATAACTCTTATAACTTAGTTAAATTACTTATTAGCTTTTGTTTAGTTATAAATTATTTTTGGTGGTATTAGTATAGATATACTTTGATATTTTGTGTTGTGCCTTTCGATCATGTTTATATATTTATTTTTGAATAGGTTATCTGATCAAAACAGTTATTAGTATATACTGTTATTGACTTTCTTTGCGTTCGTGCCTTTGCTTTCTATCTGTCTTTGGTAACTATTCTTCATTTCATTCCTTCTTTTCTGTTGTCTTTTCGGTATGGATTTCATATCTTGTTTATACTTTCGTACCTCATCTTCGTTTTACTTGATTCTATTTGTATACTTTGTCTTCTTTCAACACTTATACCTCTATTCTTTGTATTGTTGGAGTGGTTATATGACTTGATATAACATATCTACTTTTGACAGTTGTATTTATTTTACATGTAATTGTCCAACTTAATTATGAGTATATGGTATTGTTGAGTTCTTACTTTCTTTTTTTTTTACAGATCATTCTTCTTTTGATTGATCTTGTGTTTTCTCTTTCGATTGGTTGTTTTGGTTTGGTTTGTACTAAATATACGTAACTTAATTTTGGAACTGAAACTGATCATATTTGTATATTTAGCTAATTACTTTTTATACTTAGCTGATTATGCTGTATGCTTTAATTGCTACTTTACACTTTAATGCTGATATTTGTTGTAGATATAATTTGATTTAAAATAAGATATTTTTGTAGGCATACATTAGAGCTTAATTGTCTTCTAAATTTTTCGTTTTTGGGAGTTAATTTTTTCAAAAAAAATGATAGAATCATTTTTTTTCCCGGAGCGGGTGGTAACTGTTGCAAGTGGAATTTATGGAAGGGGAAGTAATCTTTAGAATGGTTTTTTAGACATATTAAATTTCGAGTTGCAACGCTTGATTAAGCGGATACTTGTCTGACTTTAGGATAGAATTATCTTTTCCTATTTTTCGGGTGACAGAGTACAGATAAGCGTGTGAACGCTGTTTAATGTATTTATTCTGTACTGTTTTGAGTTATGTGAATAGCTCGCTAGTCTGCATGTGTTATCGAGAACGGTGTTCAAGACAACCGAATCTCGTGACGGGTTTTTTGGTGGGACTAGTGTGTGATTTGGGAGTTGTGTTTTGGGCGTGGACCGTGTAGGTCGAGTCCCAGTGTTTTTGGATAATGTATGCCTACGTAGGATTTGAGAAAATGTCGACTTATATATTTCGCTGTGTGTACAGCCTATTTGATAAACTGCAGTGAAGACTGTTTAGGCCATATGAAGATTATTATAGCTGCCGTGTGTTGCAGGCTTTATTGAGTAATGCAGTACTGTTTAGGCCATATGAAGATGATTATAGCTGCCGTGTGTTGCAGGCTTTATGGAGTAATGAAGTACTGTTTAGGCCGTATGAAGATTATTATAGCTGCCGTGTGGTGCAGGCTTTATTGAGTATTGAAGATTTGTTTAGGCCATATGAAGATTATTATAGCTGCCGTGTGATGCAGGCTTTAGTGAGTATTGGAGTACTGTTTAGGCCATATGAAGATTATTAGAGCTGCCGTGTGATGCAGGCTTTATTGAGTATTGAAGATTTGTTTAGGCCATATGAAGATTATTATAGCTGCCGTGTGATGCAGGCTTTAGTGAGTATTGGAGTACTGTTTAGGCCATATGAAGATTATTAGAGCTGCCGTGTGATGCAGGCTTTATTGAGTATTGAAGTACTGTTTAGGCCATATGAACATTATTATAGCTGCCGTGTGGTGCAGGCTTTATTGAGTATTGAAGTACTGTTTAGGCCAGGATGTGGACAGGCCGTATTATATATATTTAATGCAATGTGGAAATTATATGATTCGTGTTTTGCTGTCGAATGTGTGTCATTTATGTCATCGTGTCTGTGTTGTACGGAATAAACAGTATCGAACTGTTCTAGTCGTTTGCAACCCTTTTTGACTCCTGAATGTACTCTTATGTACGTACTGTGGTGTGCGATCATATCAACACACACCCAGGTCAACATTCCAGACACAGTGACAGGACAGCAGCACACATATATTAAATTAGCCTGCGTGGCGATGATATAGACCAAACCACTACACTCGCAACAGTGGGTGTAAACAGAGATTATATAACATTTAGACTTAGCGCCGTTATCAGCGGTGGTTTCAAAGACATAATAACATTAACGTTTAATTACATTCAGTGAGAAACCAGCAAATCTAGTCGGTATCAGTGGCTTACCGGAGAACCGACGCCATGACCTTTCGAACGGCACCACCGCCTAGCTACGGAAGCGAATCACACTGTCTTCGCTGCCAACAAGGCACCACTTTATTTGGTCGCTTTCCTGTATGTCTGTTATTTATTTATCTAAAAAAAATCGCGTTGAGCGCTGTAGTGGATTTGATGGTATTGTATGATGGTGATATTACTAAGTGTGATGCATGAGGTCAGCTGTGAAGGCTCCTGAGATAAAATGTAGCTGTGAATTGTCAGAAGGCCCTTCTTGCTTACCACTACGACCTCACACCTATCTTTTTTTTTACTAATGAATGTGGCTACGTTAAATGTCTAGGGTAATGATATGTTATGTGTTGTGGTAGTTTACATACACACACACAGATATTTACTAAGTCTAATAATATTAATAAATGTTATAATACACTGAACTAACTCAAGTGTGTAAAATTTTGATAGTAATTTTCTTTACATTTATTTGTTCTGAACCAAGGTTTTATTTTGGCCAGAACATATGAAAGGTTTTGCAATTATGAAAGAAATGCATGAATATTACATAATAAATGCAAGGTGTGTACATATGTATGTTACTAGACTAGTTAATATTACTACTGTTTATAGTTGTAATCTATTTTGGGAGAACATTTAATGGATGTGCTGTTGGGGTGGCCTCATCACTCCCTGTCTACGGTGACTACACATTGTCCAGTTATTTGATGGAATTTTATGGGTGTGTTAGCAAATAAGTTGAGTTGGTGAATTCTCAGCAGACCAGACGCTCACGTAGCTTGAAGGTGTAGCTCTGGTGCTGAGATCTGGTGGCCCCACCTCTCCGTGCTTGGGGGCAATATCAGAAGTCTGGTGGCCCCGCCTCTCCGTGCTTGGGGGCTATAATAGGCTGCTCTGACAAAATGTTACTGCACGGGTCCACTCTGGTAATATTCAACAACTCATTTGACACCGCATTGATGCCAACTGAAACTCACAGCTCTGCAATCAAAGTATTAGTCATGTGTCAGAACTCCATCCTCTAACCACTTCTGGACACAACACTACACAACAACAACACCACATAGACGGGTCAGATCTTTCTGACCAAACAACACATCTTACCAAGTTGGTTTCACATAGGATAAGTTCTCCCAGACTACAGATTCTGAAATATGTTCATTAGCTTCCTGCCATAGAATAGGATAGGTGATATGTTTCACTGATCTCAACACCTGATCTGTCCTTCATAATCCTTGCTGGAGTTTATGTATTTTATTTGTCTCTAGACCCTGAACTGGGGCGGGGGGTCTAGAGCGAATCCTTACTTGTTGTAAGGGACAGATTATGCTATTGCAGTATCAAATCACTCGAAACCTTAAACAAATATTAAAATGTACAAAAAAATAATTTCAGTCTTACCAGAATTATGAATATAGAACACAGTTAAATGCTAGCAAAACTCAGCTGAGCTGCTGGCTTTAGGATGGCGTCCCTCTAAATATTTCAATAGCTTCTGGGAATTACACCACTTAATAATTCACTGTGTCTACTAGGACAACTTATAATGACTGGCACAAAATGCGCGTCTGAGCGCCGATAATATATTCATCTATGGCCAATCACTGCCTTTTATTTTTTCAAATTCAAATATCCTACCAAAAAGTCATTTCAGTCATACCTCAGTCAAGTATGCCTTATTGTCTGTTGGTCCGTCCGTCTCTACTTGCGTTTCACAAAAAAACACACTGATAAGGGTGGATTTAGGCTAAATGATAATGGTGCGCCACAATGCCAGATACGTTAGCTCCGTATAAGATTGACGACCACTTGCCACCCCTATCGACACCTGGTATTAAAGTGCAAGATGTAGGTGTCTTCTCTGATTTTAGGATGTTGCTGTGTATGTGGTAGTAGAACAGTTCACAGGGTATAACACAGGCAACATGATGTGTAGAGTCATAGAAATGGTAACTTCGTTGTATAATTTTTTCCATTTATTGCACGCCACAAAACAGTCAGGATATTTATATCATCAACATAGTTCAACGAGTTCAGCATTCAAAATCATAGAGTTCTAGTTCGTGAAGCTGTATAAATAATATATATAAATTCTGCAACAGTGTCAGCTGCAGATCATCAATGTTCATAGACAATAATAAATATTCCCTTTCTGATGCTAGCAGATCAGATGTATACAATCAGTCCGTTTACTGTCTGCACGTGAATAGCATACATGGATTACAGGTCAGCTCGACCTTTATAATGTTTCTAAGTCTAACCATCTGACTTGGACGTGATCTCTGATATAACGAATCCTGGAACACAGACAATAGTCTTGTTGGTCTAGAGCGACCCATATATATATAACTAGTTCAGGTATAAAGATACCGGTGACTTAATCCTAGTCAAAGTACCTCTCCATTTTGAATCACACAGGCGAGCAAAAAGGCGACAAAATGACGAACCTCTAGATGATAGCATAAAGTTCGATACAAGAGGAATTACCTTATTTCGGAAAATCAACCATGAACATATGCCTCCAGGCAGGCTTGAATAATACTGGGAAATAGTCTAGTTAGCTAACTAACTCACAAAGACAATGTATTTCCCTCAGAAAATCACAAGACGCAGGTCGCGTCTGCTCGCTACTTAGACCATTTCTAAACTCCCCGAGCTGGGCGGAACAACAAACGAAAACCAAGTCGAGACATGCGCAGAACGACAATCTCTGAGTTGCCGTTCACAATAAGACGATTCTAAGAACATTCGAGATAAAAGTCTTACACAGTCGCGCCTTTTATGGTCATGAAAAGAAGCGTTAAGAAAGGTTTCAGACATCTACCATAGTTGACTGATACTACCAAATAAGGAGATGTGGTCACGCTTCGTTCAAGAAATTATAGACCGAACGTGTCTCTATACAAGAGAAGGCAAACTCCTAAAAAATTGTAGTCTCGATAACTCGGGTTATGTCCCTTTGACTGTAAAAACATAATACACACTTCAGTCAAAGAATGATCATACATACGAAAAATGTTTATACAAACGAAAAATAATAATGATCCGTGCGTAACATTACCGCACCCTCCCGGGAAAAAAAAATGAAACATTTTTTTTTTTAAATCCTGGAGCCGGAAAAAATCTAGGCTCCTAACGCACGTATGATGCGCGGATATATACCTAACAAATTAGCTCAACGCATGGAGCGACACTGAGATCATATCTCAGATCCTTAGAGAAAAAATTTATCTAAGTATACGCTTATATATTCCAGGAAGGTGCCACCAACACACGCCACAATGATGGCAACATCATAATGAAAATCAAATTATTCTCATACCAATATATGAAATTAAATATATTATTATGTTATCATACAATGTGTTGCAAATAGCGGTGTAATTTACTAATATACCGCACTATATTATTACATTATATAAAGCAACAGTAATTAATAAGTAATACATGTGTTGATCTTCGTTGACATAAAACATTCAATAGAAGAAGATGTGGACATCATCCGCTCCCAATCTAGGACAGGACTTGATATCCTCAAAGTTCCACAATGGACATAAACTCGCAGACTTCAATGATGTGCTGCGAAAATATCAATAACACAAATCTTAAAGACAACTGGTAAATCTCTTAATACAATCCTGAAAATAATTTATTTAAATGTGGCCGAGTGATCTTTTGGCCCGTATATCACTAACTAAGCCTTCTTAGATAATTACATGGTACAATGTTATAAATTCCCCCCAAAAAAAGTGAGAAAAAAAATCTACTAACATGTCATTATAACATTGGACTGTATATCAGGAAATATATATATGACAGAAGAATCATGTGGAATCGTGTGGGCATCTGGACAGAATGTCTGCCATTACATTATCCGAACCACGGATAGCTCGAACCGAGAAATGAAATGGTTGAAGAGCTATGGCATAACGAGTGGACCTCGAGCTCTTCAAGTTTTTGCTCTGAATAGCAGTAAGCGCTTTCTGGTCGGTTTCCACAATGAAATGTGCGCCTAGAAGAAATCTTTGTAACTTCAGAATAGACCATACCATAGCCAATAACTCACGGTCTAAAACCGAGTAATTCTTTTCTGCAGCATTTAATTTCCTAGAGATATACATCACCGGATGCAGAGTATCAGAATACTCCTGCATTAGTGCTGCCCCAATCCCAGTTGACGAGGCGTCACTTCGAAGAACAAAAGTCTTCTCAATAGTAGGTAACCTAAGAATAGGTGGAGATGAAAATAGGGCTTTAACCTGGTCCAATGAGGATTGACATTCTTTAGACCAGCGGATCAGATTAGGCGACCCTTTCTTCAATAAAGTAGAAAGCGGTGCCATAATGGAGGACAGATTCGGAATGAATCGTCCGTAGAATTGGATCAAACCTAATAGACTCCTTACTTGTTTCTTCGTCTTAGGGACCGAAATGTTAAGTATTTTTGAAACATTGTGGTCCTCTGTCTTTAAAAGACCATGACCAACACGATGACCTAGGAAAGAAATCTCACTAAATCCTATAAAGGCTTTAGAGGGTTTTGCAGTCAAGTTATACTCGCGAAGAGTAGACAGTAATTCGTATAAACCCAAATAGTGATCTTCCCAGGAATCACTGAATAGACAGATATCATCTAGGTATGCTATGACATCTGTACGATATGCGAGAATTCGCCGCATCATGCGTACGAATGTAGCAGGGGCGTTCATAAGACCGAAAGGCATGAAATTCCATTGGAATAAACCCCTAGGTGTAGAAAAAGCTGTAAAAGGTTTGGCACGTTCAGTTAGCGGGACTTGCCAATAACCTTTAGACAAATCTAGTTTGGTAAAGAATCTAGAATTAGAAAGTTTATTGAGTAGCTCTTCTAATGAAGGCATAGGTTCAGCATCGAACTTCGTAACTTGGTTCAATTTGCGATAATCTACGCAAATGCGAATGTTATTATCCTTCTTTCGAACAATAACCATAGACGAAGAGTATGCTGAAGTGGATGGTTCAATGATTTCCAAACGTATCATTTCATCCAATTCTTTTTCGACTTGAGACTGGAAATGGATAGGTATTGGATAGGGTCTGACTCTGATAGGATTATGATCAGTTAGCACAATGTCATGTTCAATGACATGTGTGTGTCCCGGGATGTCTGTAAGAACATCCTGAAATGTTTGCAACATCGAAGAAACTTGTCGATGTTCCTCAGCGGAAAGATTTGGAGAAACGGTCACGTTTTTCCAAGATTCCGTAGAATAAAGTGGGACCATAGAAAGAGGAAGATTGACATCAGAAAAAGTAGTTTCCTCATCCTGTATAACTGACAGAGATGAGTACTGACCATGAGGTGCTTGAGAATTGTCCGTAGCCTGGAAAATAGGCTGCAAATAGTCAGGTCTTTCATAAAATTCCGTGAGCATATTTATGTGGAAAGTTTTATGCTTTCCATCAATATCGACAACATAGTCGACATCAGAAATTTTGGAGACTATTGCATATGGACCTTTCCATGCAATTAGAAGTCTGTTCTCCCTTGAAGGAAGTAGAACGAGAGCTTTGTCACCTGGACAAAGTTGTCGTAGACATCTATTCTTATTTGCAAACTGCCTTGCCTTTTCTTTAGCAAATTCGGAAGACGAAGTTGCTAGTTTGCATGCCTCGATGATCTTTTGCCTAAGAGCAATGACGTACTCATAAGAAGATTGAGTCTCATCGCTAATATTATCGGCAGTGATTAGATCGTGAAGTAAAGACATAGGGCCGCGCGGTTGCGCGCCAAAGACAAGTTCAAAAGGGGAAAACCCCGTATGTTCATTGGGGACCTCTCTATACGCAAAGAGAGCCGCGGGTAAGACCCTGTCCCAATCCTGAGGATGATCCTCAGTTATTTTACCAAGTAAAGTTTTCAGAGTCCTATTTAAACGTTCGACCAACCCATTAGACATTGGGTGATAGATACTGCTGAGAGACCTTTTAATGTGTAGCATAGACATTACCTGTGACATAGTGTCTGATATAAGTTGAGTGCCATGGTCTGACAATATTTCTCCGGGAAAACCCAAGCGAGAAAATATCAGCCAAAGAGCGTCTGCGATATCAGCAGTTGAGATGCTCTTGAGAGGTATTGCCTCTGGCCAACGTGTGCACATATCGACACATGTAAGGATAAATTGATGTCCTCTAGCCGACTTAATTCTAAAAGGACCGATAATATCTATTGCCATTTTTTGAAAAGGGCGAATAGGAATGTCAGCAGCCTGGATAGGCGCAGCATGTCGTGGTCCTTTAGATTTGACCTCCTGACATACTTTGCAAGAGCGACAGTACATTCGTATGTCCTTGCTCACAAATGGCCAAAAGAAAGCCGCAAGAACTCTCGACTTTGTACGGGAAAAACCCATATGTCCAGCACATTGCGAGTCATGAGCATGTTGCAATATTTGCAATCTCATGCTCTTGGGCATAAGAATTTGTGAATGAGTGGACGTAGTCGAGTCTTGTACCATACGTACAAGTACGCCGTTCTTCATAGAAATCCAAGATTTTCTATTAGTATTTTGATTAGGATCACCTTTTTTTGCTAGAATGAAGAATTTTTGTAAAGAAGGATCTTCTTCTTGCAATTTGATAAATGAGTCACGTGTAATAGTCAAGTGACTATCTTGGTCATTTACTTCATCATTATTAGTTAATGAAGTTTGAGGTGGATCCAGAGCATGTGCTCTTGTGACCACCGCATTGGTAGCTTCAATGTTTTGCTCTTCCCAAACAGCAATCTGCTGTGGGGTACATTCCCTAACTCCGTGAATACGACCAATAATAAGGTCCGCAATAGGGTTTGGAAGTAGACACGCGTGGACCTCTCCCGTGAAGAAAGGAGTAGCAATGTGTATTATAGCAGTAGGATACTTTTCCAACGTGCCACCAAATGTGACACATTTGATGACCTTTCCTGTAGCACAGGATGGATCTACAAGAGATTGCCTAACGCCGACAGTAGTACATCCAGAATCAAACAACACTGAGACTGGATTACTATTTACAAGCCCCTTATGTAATATAAGAGAACCTCTCCCATCATGAGCAACATTAGCAGGAAGAGCGGGCAAAGGATGACCACAGCTTAGAGTACTAACGGTTTTCGGATCAAATAAAGTACTGCATTGGATACATTTATTTGCCCTACCAAAATCAAAAGATGAGCATCCGATAGCATTATGGTCTTTATCATTATTAACCTGTTTATCTGCTCCCTGAGATTCTTGTTGAACAGAGTTTGTCTGTTGATATCTTTTTCTCTTATGTTGCGATCTACCGCGACCATTATTGCCTCTGCAATTATCATTAAAGTCCCTACTGTAATTTTTATCCTGGTTTGAGTTCCAGTTTCCATAACTGTCATTACCATCTCTATGCTGTTGAGAACCTCTAGTATCTTGGTATTGAGGTCTCTGCATACAATATTTTCCTCTATACCGATTACCTTTGTGAAAATTTCTAAAGTTAACCGGAGTAGAATAACGTGTAGTATTAGGTTGTCTCCAGTTCTAGGAAGAAGAATCACCCAGGAATTGATTACTATCGCTCTGCGCATAATTACGGTTACTCTTTTTATTGAAATTTTGCTGGCTACCTTTAAATTTACGCATAAAATTTGTGCCATAAGGTGCTGCCGAAGCTACTTGCAGGCCTACTTCCACCTTGGAGTAACCAATGGTTATGTGCGGATGCGCAGTAACATACTGGCTACAGTATTCTTCCATTTCTTTTATGTTTTTAGGCTTACGCTCATGAAGAAAAGAAAGAAAAGCTTCATTAACAGAAGACATAACCTTGTCTCTAAGTAGTAAGTCCATAAGAGCTTCAAATGTACTTTCTGTCTTAGACAACTCAACCCATCGTAAAAAAGTAAGACGGATGCCTGAGATGAATTCAGAGAATTCAACTCCAGTTTCTGGTAACATGTTTTTAAATTTAAGACGATATCCGTCCTCGTTAAGTTGGTACTTCTTTAACAATGCCGCCCTGACAACCTCATAGTTGTTTTTGTCAGGCACATCTACCATACTCAACAAAGTCAAAGCATCACCTCTAAGTATCTTGGACAGATGATAAACATATAATGTTTTATCTATATTATGCACATTACATGCACTTTCAAATCTATCTAGATAAAATGTTATATCATCGATTGAGGGATTAAATGCTGGTAGATTAAGCTTGAAATCCTTAGCATTAGTCTTATTTGACACCTTATTTGCATCATTAGCATTACCAGTGTTCAATAACTTTAACTTCTCTAACTCTAAAGCTAAGAGTTTTTCTTCATGTTCCATTTTTGCTTTTCTCTCATCAGCTTCTCTTTGTAACCTTCTTTCTTCAGCCTCAGCCTGTTTTTCTAATCTTTTTTTCAGCCTCTATTTCAAGTCTCTTATTTTCAGCCTCTTTTTCAAGTCTCTTATTTTCAGCTTCTTTTTCAAGTCTCTTATTTTCAGCTTCTTTTTCAAGTCTCTTATTTTCAGCCTCAGCCTGAAGTCTCTTCTCCTGAGATTCTGCTTCTCTTTTTTGTTTTTCCATTTCCATTTGTAATCTTTTTTCATCTACCTGCATCTGCAGTTTTAAATTTTCAGCATCTATTCTCTTTTGTTCAGTTTGTTCTTTCATTTTCTTTTCTTCCGACTTCAATGCCTTGGCATATTGAACAGTCGCAAATTCTTCTAATTTATCACCTGTCTTCCCAAGGGCTTTACCCTGCTCAATAAAGTACTCAAATGTAGACATGATGTCTAAAATGTGAGTACAGAACCTGAAATAATTAATTATCTTATTTCAATCTTAATAGCAACAAGACTTAATAAAGTGCTTGTATAATCACTATGTTTAACCCAATCTCTGTGGGAAACAAGACTTGACACCAACTTGTATTATCAAATGTATAATAATATCACAAGTCACCTCTTAATTATCAGTGCACTACCCAAATCAGTGCATAACCATCAGTTATTTATCATAACTGCACTACAATAGTGCATAAGCAAAAAACCACCAGTTAGTTATGATAAGTGCACTATAGACCAATAGTGCATGAGCATATATGTAACAATAGTGAAAGCTAACTATGCAAGAACTATGCAAACAATAACAAGACAATGTAAACAATAACAAAGGTCACCAACAATGTAAACAATAACAAAGATCAAAGTCAATGTAAACAACAACAAAGATCAAAGTCAATGTAAACAATAACAAAGATCAGAGTCAATGTAAACAATAACAAAGATCAGAGTCAATGTAAACAACAACAAAGATCAAACAATACGAAAACATTCGCATAAGTCAAATAAATAAACAGCGAAACTAAAAAGAAATGTGATGACAAAATGCGAAGATATGACAAACAAATGACGCTACAGTGTATACACAAAAATATACGTAAAGAACTGAATAATAGAAAAGGGGAGACCTACAAATACAAACAATCGAAATCGAAACTAAAAAACAGAAAGAAAGAGAGAAAAGAAAAAGAAAAAAAAATATACAAGAAACAAAAATAAAGCACAACTCGTCACAACTAAACAGATATAGCAACGATTGTCGCTAGCAAATTTCACAGTAGGAAATTCGCACAGTCCCTAACGAAAACGCTAACAGTAGAACCTCTGTGACGTGGTATCTTCTACTGAAAGACACCGCCCAACCGAGAAAACCCGCTGAAATATAAACATATAAATATACAAATACAAATAACATATAACATGTAACAAATAGCAAAAAATGTGAAAGAATTTAGAAGGCTCAGCTAGAACATAAGGGCACAGTTCACAAACAAAACAGGCCACTTAACTTCTATGTATCCACAACGTCAGCACAGTTCAGAACAGGATGTGATCAGCATTCTTAGGACAATGATCCAACGTTGATCCATATCTGCTCTCGTAAACTGCCATGACGAAGGAAATGAGCTTCTAACAGGAAACAGCTTCTGAACTTGACCTTCTGAATCTGCAACAGTACCTCTGAGACCGGAACAGTTGTTACGGCACTTGTCCTTCTTCTTAACAGATCAGGAAATCCATTCGCTCGGTACTTGTCCTTCTAGTTGTAGACAAACTTCAATACTGCCGAGCAGCGCCGGGTAGTTTCAAAATATCAACAACTGTCAGTAATGCCGGGTACTTTCAAAATATTTCATCAAAGGTGATGAATAGAAACTGCAACGTTGTCTTGTAGTCTGCTGATGATGTCTGGGTTTGTTGACCCCCTTGATAGCTGGTATCAGAGTAAACCAACCTATGGCCACCAAAAATGATAAGGGTGGATTTAGGCTAAATGATAATGGTGCGCCACAATGCCAGGTACGTTAGCTCCGTATAAGATTGACGACCACTTGCCACCCCTATCGACACCTGGTATTAAAGTGCAAGATGTAGGTGTCTTCTCTGATTTTAGGATGTTGCTGTGTATGTGGTAGTAGAACAGTTCACAGGGTATAACACAGGCAACATGATGTGTAGAGTCATAGAAATGGTAACTTCGTTGTATAATTTTTTCCATTTATTGCACGCCACAAAACAGTCAGGATATTTATATCATCAACATAGTTCAACGAGTTCAGCATTCAAAATCATAGAGTTCTAGTTCGTGAAGCTGTATAAATAATATATATAAATTCTGCAACAGTGTCAGCTGCAGATCATCAATGTTCATAGACAATAATAAATATTCCCTTTCTGATGCTAGCAGATCAGATGTATACAATCAGTCCGTTTACTGTCTGCACGTGAATAGCATACATGGATTACAGGTCAGCTCGACCTTTATAATGTTTCTAAGTCTAACCATCTGACTTGGACGTGATCTCTGATATAACGAATCCTGGAACACAGACAATAGTCTTGTTGGTCTAGAGCGACCCATATATATATATAACTAGTTCAGGTATAAAGATACCGGTGACTTAATCCTAGTCAAAGTACCTCTCCATTTTGAATCACACAGGCGAGCAAAAAGGCGACAAAATGACGAACCTCTAGATGATAGCATAAAGTTCGATACAAGAGGAATTACCTTATTTCGGAAAATCAACCATGAACATATGCCTCCAGGCAGGCTTGAATAATACTGGGAAATAGTCTAGTTAGCTAACTAACTCACAAAGACAATGTATTTCCCTCAGAAAATCACAAGACGCAGGTCGCGTCTGCTCGCTACTTAGACCATTTCTAAACTCCCCGAGCTGGCCGGAACAACAAACGAAAACCAAGTCGAGACATGCGCAGAACGACAATCTCTGAGTCGCCGTTCACAATAAGACGATTCTAAGAACATTCGAGATAAAAGTCTTACACAGTCGCGCCTTTTATGGTCATGAAAAGAAGCGTTAAGAAAGGTTTCAGACATCTACCATAGTTGACTGGTACTACCAAATAAGGAGATGTGGTCACGCTTCGTTCAAGAAATTATAGACCGAACGTGTCTCTATACAAGAGGAGGTAAACTCCTAAAAAATAGCAGTATCAATATTTCGGGTTCTGTCCCTTTGACTGTAAATATATATAATATACATTTCAGTCAAAAAATGATCATACATACGAAAAATGTTTATACAAACGAAAAACAATAATGATCCGTGCGTAACACACACTTGTTTTTTGAACCAACCCTGCCTTCCCCTACACAATTTTGCCCCTAAAGTTATTTTTAGCCACAATTCACCATCAAACCCCGTCTCTTCATTCCAACTAGATTTTAGCACTTGCGTCTTCAAGGCCACAATTTTTTGAAAATTAGTGACATGTTTTATTTCAATGCAGACGATCGTTGATATGAACAACACAGTCTTTTGTCAATATCTTTCTTATTATCTATCCGTCTGTATAAATGAAAGCATATTATTTCACTGCTCAAGATGGGCCATCCGGCCAGCTAGGTTTTATATTCCTAACATTATTATTAAGAAAAGTTACTTTTCAAATATTTTCTAGAATCTTCTGGAATGCGTTCATCACTGCATTCAAATAAACGGACTAAGTTATCGCAAAAGCGTCCAAAAAATGACTGTGGCGTATAATATCCAAGGTCCCTTTTGTCGATTTCTTTACTTTATGTCAACTTGGGGAACGTGACTTTTTCCTCCTTTCCCCACCAATTTGCGTCCTTTTAGCCTTGCTAGTTTCAAGCACGCGTTCAGTCAGATTTTTCCTTTTGATCTCCGTTCTCATCCCGTTCCGTTTTGCCTTCAAGTCTAACAATTTAATTTCCATGGCGGGTGATGACCCGCGGCGTGGGCGATCATGTATTCTAGCAGCTTACGCATTAGTTTTTACCCCTACGTTGTATCATTGGAGATATTTTAACGTTGTATCACGGTTAATTTTGTGACACATCTCCCCACTTGAAAACATGCCTACGGCAAGTTCTAAAACCAGTGATACACATAGATAAAATCTCTCCTCACGCCTGCCATTACTCTAATTTTGATCACAGGGGTGCCGACTGAGGAAATCTGCACCGACATTCAATTTGCCTGGGATATATTGGATACTAAACTGATAAGGTTGAAGCAATAAAGACCACCTCAGCAATCTTGCGTTTTCATGCTTAGCCTGAGATAAGAATACGAGAGGCTGATGGTCCGTCTCGACCACAAAAGTCCTACCATACAGATAGATTTGAAACTTCTTTATTGCCCAGATTAACGCTAAACATTCTTTTTCGCTTGTGGAGTATCCTTGTTCCGCCTTATTCAATTTGCGGCTTGCATAAGCGACTGGTTTCAGTTCCCCATCAGGTGAAGATGATCTTTGCAACAAAGCCGCTCCGAGTCCTACATTACTTGCATCGGTTCTTAAGACAAAGTCCTGTGTCAAATCAGGCAGTTTGAGAATAGGCTTGCTAGTGAGTTTTTCCTTTAACTCTTGGAACGCTAATTCACATTGTGCAGTCCAAATAATTTTATCTGGAAGTCCCTTGCGAGTCAGATCAGTCAGAGGAGCACAAATGGAGTTAAAATCTTTGGGATATTTTTGATAAAGTCCGCATGACGACACGAATGATCGCACGTCCTTTTTTGTTTGCGGCCTAGGTGCTCTCTGCAGTTTTTCCAAGTTCTTAGGATCAGGGGTCATATTACCCTGATATACAGTGTGTCCCAAGAATTCCAACTCTTTGCATCCAGTACAACATTTTGTTGGCCTAGCAGTTAAGTTCGCCTCCCTAAGCCTATTAAATAACATTTCTAGAGCTTCAATGTGTTCTTCAAATGTCTCTGTGGCGACGAGAATATCATCCATGAAATTCGTGATACATGGGTTATTCAGGGGATCCAACAATTTGCGCATCATCCTTGAAAATACACTCGGAGCATTTTTCAGTCCGAATGGTAGCATGTTGAATTCATAATGTCCATCCGAAGTGCTAAAAGCCAAATAAGGTCTCACTTCAGGCTTCACTGGGATCTGGTAATAGCCTTTACTAAGATCCACCTTTGAAAAGTATTTTGCCTTGTTCAGTCTGGCAAATAACTGTTTTGTGTCTGGTAATGGATCCACTTGTCCTTCTGTGACAGCATTCAGTTTCCTGTAATCTATGCACAGTCTGTGTTCCCCAGACGGTTTTCTCAACAAAACGACACTAGAACTAAAAGATGATTCACTGTGCGAAATAATCCCCTCCTTCAACAAATAATCTATTTCTTCCTTCAATGCCTTCTCCTTCGCGAACGGAATAGAATAGGCTCTCATACAGATTGGGTTTGAGTCTACCAGTTTCATGTCATACTGTAGCAAATTTGTATGGCCTGGTTTATCTGTTAATACATCTGTATGTTCCTCCAGAACCTGTTGAACTCTCTCCCTCTGGTTTTTAGTCAGGTGCTTACTGACTTTTACCTGTGCTGCTGTTTCACAAGGATGTAATGGGTATTCATGTGAGGTGAGTGGTTCCTTTTGCATTTGGGTTGCAATAGCCAAGGTCAATAAGGGGGTGCTTTCCTGGAGTGGTCTGTCCAGATACTTCTTTAACAGGTTTACATGATAAACTTTCTCCTTCCCCTTTTTGTCAATTTTATAGTTTGTTCTAGACACCTTCTCTAGAACCGTATATGGACCTTGCCATCCAATTTGTAATTTATTCTGGCTACCGGGTAGTAGAAGCAGCACCTTCTCTCCCACTGCCAGTTCTCTGTCCTGTGCCTTCCTATTAAAATATGCTGCATGTTTCTTCCTGGCTTGTTTCAAATTATCATTTGCCAGTTTCCATCCAGCTTTCAAACGAGTGGTCAGTTCGTTCACGTATTGATAAGATGAGGTAACAGTCTCTTCCGCCTTCTCATCTGTCCAGGTCCTTAATAGCGCTTCTAATGGACCTTTTATTGGCCTCCCAAATAGCAGAGTTGCGGGAGCCATCCCGGTTGAACTATGTGGTACCTCCCGGTACGCAAACAATGCGGCGGGCAGGAATTGATCCTACAGATCCGGTTTTTCGTGTGCCAGCTTTCTCAGGATAGAAATGAGAGTCCCGTTGAACCTCTCTACCTGGCCGTTCCCTTGTGGATGGTACGGACTACAATGAAAGTGTCTGGCTTGAAATAGCTTAAAAACTGCTTCCGTTAGTTTCCCCTTGAACTGAGAACCATTATCCGTCAAGATTTGATGCGGGAATCCTAATCGGGTAAATATTGTAAGTAGTGCCTCTGCTACATGTTTTGAATCAATTGATGGCAGGGCTACCGCCTCTCCCCACATAGAACAAGTGTCCACCAGAGTAAGGATGTAACTGTTCCTCCTCTTGGTCCGAGTGAGAGGTCCTACAATATCCACTGCAACCCTCTCAAAAGGTGTTCCCACTATGGGCATTTCCCCTAGAGTTGCAGGAGCAGTCCAGTGCTTTGGAGCTACCCTTTGACATTCTGGGCAGGATTTGACATATCTTTTTATATCCTCCGTTATCCCTGGCCAGAAGTAATGACAAGCTATACGCTGTCCTGTGGCGCTGATCCCCATGTGACCACTGAAGGGAATCGCATGCCCGAGTTCCATCACTTTATCCCTATATGAAGTGGGAAGAACCAGCTGGTTGTGACCATTTGTTCCAGTTCCGGCCTTCCTGTATAAGAGTTTGTTCTTCATAAAATATTCCCCCTTGCTCGGAGGTGTGTGGCATTTGGGCAATTTTTTAAAACATGGCTTGAGTGTCCTATCCTCAGCCTGCGCCTTCCTCATCTCCTCTGGATGAGCATTTATAGGTTCACCTTCGTCCTCCTTCTTCTGTGACCTGGTCTGCACTGTCGCCATGATCACAGGTCTCTCGGGATTCCCCAAGAAGACGTATCTACACCCCAATATCAGAGGGTAGATTGGTTCATCTATCACTGCTGCTCTGATTTCTCCTTCCACATAGCGAGTTTTCACCGTTATCCTTGCGATGGGAAGTGTCATGAGTGGTATGTCCTTAGTTGCCCCTTGTATTTCCACTGTTTCTGTGGTATACTGACTTGGGTCCACTAGGCTAGACTTCACAACTGAATCATAATCCAAACCTGTATCATAAAGGCACCTTATGGTGACCCCATTACAAATAACATCCTCACAAACTGGGGGGTGATAAGGTTCCTGCTGTCCCTTAGGATTAACCTTTAATCTTTGAGTCCCCGACTTCATTGCAGCAATGTTTGAAGGTTTCCTTCTACAAAATTCGGTGTTATGGTTATCTTTCTTGCACCATTTACACCATCTTTTTCCTTGGTTAAACGGTTTTCTTTCATTGGATTTTTGGTCATTGAACTGTGAGTTTCTGTCTCGGTAGTCATTTCTTGGCCGTTCAAAGTTTGTCCTACCTTTATTTCCCTGCTCTCTATTATCAAATTTATTAAATTGCTGTGGAGCTTTAAAATTGTCTATGTGCTTCTTTTTAGCACCACTTACCTCTGCCTGGGCTGCCTGATACCTTTCAGCGACATTTAAAACCTCTCCCAACTTCTCTGCACCTTGTTCCATGAGAAATTTTCTCATGTCTGGAGCCATGGACTCTCTCAATTGCTCAATCATGATCATTTCTTTAAGATCTTGGGTCTTCCCCAGAGCAGTCCATTTCTCCAAATAGGTTTCCAGTCTGGCAGAGAATTGGTGGTATGTCTCCCCAGACAACAGTTTGGCATTTCTAAATTTCTTACGATAAAATTCCCCATTTTTTTCGTACCTCAATAACAAAGCCTGCTTTAACATGTCATAATTCTCCTGGTCTTCTCTGTTCATTTTTGCGAAGACTTCGTAAGAAGTACCTCTCAGTCCCTGTGATAGCTTTAAACTCCACCTCTCTCTCTCTCTAACCCATATGTAGTAGCTAATAACTCAAAACGTCCTAGGTACCCCTCTATGTCATCGTCTTTTTCAACAAAATGGTCTAAATGAAACCCCATAGCTGATGTTGAGGCTCCCAGACTGGGCGTAGCATCTGAGGCAAAAGGGCTGGCACCATTTTCAGGAGCCTGGCCTTGTAGCTCCAGCTCCCTGAGTCGTAATTCGTGCTCCCTTTGCAACCTTCTATCTTCTGCCTCCCTTTCGGCCTTTTTATCTTCTGCCTCCCTTTCGGCCTTTTTATCTTCTGCCTCCCTTTCGGCCTTTTTATCTTCTGCCTCCCTTTGCTGTCATTTTTCTTCTGCCTCAATCTGCAGCCTCTTAATTTCTTTTTCAGCGTCAAACCTCTTCTCTTCAGCCAACCTTTCAGACTCTAATTTTCTTTCAGCCTCTTTTTCTAATCTTCTTTCTTCCCGTTCAATATACTTATCACATTCAGCCGTTACATATTGAATTAAAATCTGACCATCCATTCCCATCTCCTTTGCCGTCAGCACAGCAGCTGATCTGAATTTGGCCAGCTCCGCCATACTTTTTAAACAAATCTAGCAATGTGCAAGATAAAATTTCCAACCACTAAAGTACTTCTAATTACTCTAGTCTAAAATAATTCTAATTAATTAATTAACTACCACTGGCTGTGAAGATTCACCAACTTTTATTTTCAGGGACACTTTTAATTTTAAGGGACACTTTTAATTTTAATAATGTGTTCCCCTAATCTAATTCTCCCCCCAGGAGATCCTAATATATTTGATAGGCTAATTATCCCGGGACAAAGAGACCCCAATATATGTAGTGGATTTGATGGTATTGTATGATGGTGATATTACTAAGTGTGATGCATGAGGTCAGCTGTGAAGGCTCCTGAGATAAAATGTAGCTGTGAATTGTCAGAAGGCCCTTCTTGCTACCACTACGACCTCACACCTATCTTTTTTTTACTAATGAATGTGGCTACGTTAAATGTCTAGGGTAATGATATGTAATGTGTTGTGGTAGTTTACATACACACACACAGATATTTACTAAGTCTAATAATATTAATAAATGTTATAATACACTGAACTAACTCAAGTGTGTAAAATTTTGATAGTAATTTTCTTTACATTTATTTGTTCTGAACCAAGGTTTTATTTTGGCCAGAACATATGAAAGGTTTTGCAATTATGAAAGAAATGCATGAATATTACATAATAAATGCAAGGTGTGTACATATGTATGTTACTAGACTAGTTAATATTACTACTGTTTATAGTTGTAATCTATTTTGGGAGAACATTTAATGGATGTGCTGTTGGGGTGGCCTCATCACTCCCTGTCTATGGTGACTACACATTGTCCAGTTATTTGATGGAATTTTATGGGTGTGTTAGCAAATAAGTTGAGTTGGTGAATTCTCAGCAGACCAGACGCTCACGTAGCTTGAAGGTGTAGCTCTGGTGCTGAGATCTGGTGGCCCCACCTCTCCGTGCTTGGGGGCAATATCAGAAGTCTGGTGGCCCCACCTCTCCGTGCTTGGGGGCTATAATAGGCTGCTCTGACAAAATGTTACTGCACGGGTCCACTCTGGTAATATTCAACAACTCATTTGACACCGCATTGGTGCCAACTGAAACTCACAGCTCTGCAATCAAAGTATTAGTCATGTGTCAGAATTCCATCCTCTAACCATTTCTGGACACAACACTACACAACAACAACACCACATAGACGGGTCAGATCTTTCTGACCAAACAACACATCTTACCAAGTTGGTTTCACATAGGATAAGTTCTCCCAGACTACAGATTCTGAAATATGTTCATTAGCTTCCTGCCATAGAATAGGATAGGTGATATGTTTCACTGATCTCAACACTTGATCTGTCCTTCATAATCCTTGCTGGAGTTTATGTATTTTATTTGTCTCTAGACCCTGAACTGGGGCGGGGGGTCTAGAGCGAATCCTTACTTGTTGTAAGGGACAGATTATGCTATTGCAGTATCAAATCACTCGAAACCTTAAACAAATATTAAAATGTACAAAGAAATAATTTCAGTCTTACCAGAATTATGAATATAGAACACAGTTAAATGCTAGCAAAACTCAGCTGAGCTGCTGGCTTTAGGATGGCGTCCCTCTAAATATTTCAATAGCTTCTGGGAATTACACCACTTAATAATTCACTGTGTCTACTAGGACAACTTATAATGAATGGCACAAAATGCGCGTCTGAGCGCCGATAATATATTCATCTATGGCCAATCACTGCCTTTTCTTTTTTCAAATTCAAATATCCTACCAAAAAGTCATTTCAGTCATACCTCAGTCAAGTATGCCTTATTGTCTGTTGGTCCGTCCGTCTCTACTTGCGTTTCACAAAAAAACACACTTGTTTTTTGAACCAACCCTGCCTTCCCCTACACAATTTTGCCCTTAAAGTTATTTTTAGCCACAATTCACCATCCCACCCCGTCTCTTCATTCCAACTAGATTTTAGCACTTGCGTCTTCAAGGCCACAATTTTTTGAAAATTAGTGACATGTTTTATTTCAATGCAGACGATCGTTGATATGAACAACACAGTCTTTTGTCAATATCTTTCTTATTATCTATCCGTCTGTATAAATGAAAGCATATTATTTCACTGCTCAAGATGGGCCATCCGGCCAGCTAGGTTTTATATTCCTAACATTATTATTAAGAAAAGTTACTTTTCAAATATTTTCTAGAATCTTCTGGAATGCGTTCATCACTGCATTCAAATAAACGGACTAAGTTATCGCAAAAGCGTCCAAAAAATGACTGTGGCGTATAATATCCAAGGTCCCTTTTGTCGATTTCTTTACTTTATGTCAACTTGGGGAACGTGACTTTTTCCTCCTTTCCCCACCACTTTGCGTCCTTTTAGCCTCGCTAGTTTCAAGCACGCGTTCAGTCAGATTTTTCCTTTTGATCTCCGTTCTCATCCCGTTCCGTTTTGCCTTCAAGTCTAACAATTTAATTTCCATGGCGGGTGATGACCCGCGGCGTGGGCGATCATGTATTCTAGCAGCTTACGCATTAGTTTTTATCCTTACGTTGTATCATTGGAGATATTTTAACGTTGTATCACGGTTAATTTTGTGACACACGCCCATCTATAATTCAACATAATTAAAGATATTTAAAAATGTATCCGCAGTAAGATCTTAAAAACATAAACTAAGTGTTCTATGTTTCTCTAACATTCTACAGTCAACATGACTAGCGGAATATACAGTGTGATCCAACGCAATAGCGTGAACTTGAGTCTCGTATGAATATGAACGAACGAACTTATTTTTCAAAGGGTTAAGGATTGGGTGCTAAGGCTCGTTTAACGTTCTGCCTTTCCTCTCTCATCTATCTTGCATACTATATCCTTTTATTCCCACATGTTACTTTAAGCATTAATTTAAAGGCATGCAACATTATAACAGCATACATTTGACGTATCCAATTATAATCAAATTTAAGTATGTTTTTCTTAAAATCACAAGAAAGTAGTGGAAAAAAAATAACAACAACAACAACAACAAAAAGCACAACAAAAAAAAAATAAAAAAATAAAACATAAATAATAAACAAACAAATGCGAAACATCCATACAGTAAATCAGACACTAATTCCAGTATAATCACATTAGCGTGGCATAGAATCAGAACTCATGAAATATTTGAACAGTCTGCTATTGAATGAGTAGGGAGAAACAGTAAAGCACGTGACTAAAAAAAAAGGGGGGGGGGGGGGGGGGGGGGGGGGGGGGGGGAGGGCCCATCACGAGACTTCGCACCGCCGGCTCTGCAGAGTATATATAAATACATCCCGTTTTGCCTTATTTCACAGTTGTGAGGAAAATAGCCCGCAATGAACAGTTCTTAGCTAATACAATGACCGACTATTGAGTATGGGCTGGGAATACTCTCGCTGTCAGTAACACAATGTGAACGACTAGAACGCATTCAGAATGAATGGATGCGCATAGTCTTGGGCTGTACGCGAGATACCCCCATTGTGACAATGAGGTATATGCTTGGAGTGCTGTCTATTAAATCCAGATATGCGATGGCCCAAGCAAAAGCCTATATGCGAGTATCCACAGACAAACGGCACCCTCTGCATGGTAACATAGCAGACATTCAGGAGCAAGAATAAAGAGAGGAATGTCGTGGATGGCGTAGGCAGAGACAACGATCAAACAGGTGGCCACAGTCGACAATATATTTAAGGGGGAAGAGTGGAGTATGTCAGATGAGAACTGGATTAACTACCAGCAGGTCATCATCAGCTTTGGCAGAGAGTGTAGAAATTGGGGGAATGGAAAAGCAGAATTGGAAATTAATCAACTTATACATGATCATTCCGGCGATGATGATGCCGTTGTGTATACAGATAGGTCTGTGATCCGTGGTGAGAAATCCCGTTGGGGCTTCTCTGCTCGGGTGCAGGGCAGAATCGTCGCTGAACATAGCGGGGCTTACATGATAACAACTTCCAGCATGAGAATGGAGGTCGAGGCTGTTACTTCAGCCTTAAGGTGGAAAACTGAAACATTAACAAAGACTATCATTGTGTCAGACTCTCAGTCCATGCTTCGGAAGGTTCAAAGTGGTTGGTTGCGGCATGAATGTAAAACATTCATAGAAGCTTCCAGTCTACAAGAGCTGGTGTGGATATACTGTCCTGGTCATGCTGGAGTATGTAGTAATGAAAGAGCTGACAGACTAGCATCAAGAGCACCCATAGTGGGGGCACTGGATATGGGTAAGGGAGATATACTGAGAACAGTTAATGATCGCCTGTTAGAGAATGACACTGCAATAGATGAATCATCAAGGTTAAGAGTGTTGGAATTTGGCATCAAACGTAAGGCTAGTAGAGATGGACGTATGAGATGATGCATCCGTCGTGTATACAACCAGCAAGCTACAGGAACAGTTAGCATTCACACTCTTCGACATTTACTGAAGGAGACTGAGCACGTATGGGTTTGCCTGGAGTGCAATGATGTCAATTCTGTACAACAATAACAATAACAATAGCTAATACAAATGGGTTTCGAAAAAAGAAGCAAAGTTAGTATACAATAGACCGAGAGCACTGAAGTCAAGAACATCTTTGAGTTAATATTTTTTTTTTAATGGAGAGCACTGAAGTCAAGAACATCTTCAACTTATATAAAATGCCCAGAGCACTGAAGTTAACAACAACTCTGAGTTATTATAAAACACAGTGAGAGAACTGAAGTCAAGAACATCTTTCAGTTACAGTATTATAAAACACGATAAGAACACAGAATTATTATGATACACACTGACAGAACTGTAGTTAACAAAAAAAACTTCTTAAGTTATTATAAAACACGCTGACTAAACAGAAGATAAGAATATCTCTAAACTAATACAAAAGACACTGAGTAACGGAAAACAGAAGATGCACTGGTGACGTTACAGAAGAAAACAGAAAGAGAGAAGTTTCCATGCAACACGAAGCGGGAAATATCCTAAAACCAGAGCTCATGTATATACAGTGGGCTGTAACAAATACAACAATGAAGAGAGGAGGAGGGGGGGGGGGAGAGAATCTGTCTCTAAGAGACGAAAACGAGCGAGAAGACTGCCAAAAACACCAGGTAATAAATACATTTACAACTGAGATTTATTCTGTTTTAGCCGCAATAAAAACATGAGTAGCCCAACTATGACGCAAACACGCATGTATTAAAACATGTCTGTATTCATTCATTGTTTTTCAATCAGAATATCCGATTAGCAGAGTGGCTAGAGCTCTGGCCTCGCGCGGTAAAATTATCGAGTGCGAGTTTCACACCTGGTAGCGCCATGCTCCAATCTACTCAGCTGTAAAATGGTACCTGACTCTGCCCTTGAGTTAGAAAGCGGAACTGGTCAACGCAACCTCATAAAAAAGCTGGACCTAGTATAGTGAAGTCTCTAGTGCTTCTTTGCTCTACGGCAGTATTTGTTATGTGACTATCTTTACTTTTTTAAACCAGAAAGAGCAGTTGCCACGCAACGTGGATCTGAAAGTATCCTAAAACCAGAGCTCAGTAACAAATGCAGGGGGAGCGGGAGGAATCTGGCTCTAAGATACGAAAACGAACGTGAAGACTGCCTAAACAGCAAGTAATAAATCAATTTATAATTGAGATTTATTCTGTTTCAGCAACGATAAAAACATGAGTAGTTAAACTATGACGCAAACATGCATGTATTAAAACATGTCTGTATTTATTCATTGTCTTTCAATTCCCTAGGGAGCATCGACTTCCATAAAACTTTGCGCCAAGTATTCTTATCTTGTTCCATCTGTTCAGGGTATTTCCATGTCTTATTTATACCTGTCATGTCAGACTTCTGCTCACTTGTCTATGTGTTCTTCGTTCTTTTTCTAATTTTGTTTCCATTGGGATTATAGAACAAGAACTGTCTTGTAATTCGACCAGAAGGATCTCTTAATGTTAGCGTTTCAGTCCTTCAATAGCGTTCGATGCCTTAAAACCAGCAGCTCCGGGCAGATAGGGCTCATTATCCTTGGTTGGTAGCCATCTAGGAGAAGTAAAACTCTGATTTCAAACATCTGCTGCCTTGCGGGAAATCCGTTTACGGGAACGGCTTCTGGAGCAAGTCCTGAGGGTAAATCCGGAGTCGGATTGCCTAAGGCAGTCTAATGTTGAGCCTATTGTTCTGGCATATGCTGCGACGTGGCTGGTACCAAACTGTAAGGGTGATAAAGTTGGTAAAGTTGAATATTTTATTTCCGTTAATGATATCCACCAAAAGGATAAATATAAGTGGATGGAAGCAGACATCATCATCATCAGTTGATAAGATCTCTATGGTGTTGTTTGCTCCACTGTAGTGTATGGAATGTCAACTTGACCTACGCAGTGGTGTGTAGACATGGATTGAGTGTATAATGTGCGAATGACAATAAGGGTTCGTGGTGTTGACAAAAATGTTCTTTCCTCACACTCATGTATGGCTGGAAGTCATCGACACCAACGACTGTGTACCTTTACTAAAGTTTAATTGGACGTACACACTCGACAGCACAGATAGTGACAAATCACAGGTTGGCATAATACATCATAGTACAGTGGATAACTGGTCTTGCAATGTTATGTTACATGGGCACTCATGTAGAATAATTGTATAATGGACTGTCAGTAGCCAAGCACTCAGTATCGCCCATACATATATATCATCTGACTTCACTGACTGAGCACGTCAGCTTATAAACAATATTTCAGATGGCTTCTAAACCTAATCTCGTTTAGCGACGATTCTCCCACATAATGTTCAGCACATATTTTTTTCATATAATAATATTGAACCGCTGATAAAGGGTTCTCATGTGTAGCAGTGATCTCTGGACTAAACAAGCGATAATACGGGCATCCCCTTTTCTCTTCTTGAAAGTCACTACAGGTTTGGTTCCAAGATGGCTTCACTCGTGAGCTGTCACTCACGTTTGGATACAGATAATGAATCTGTCCTAAAGTTAGTCATTCATAAAACATTGCATTGCTCTGTAGATTTGATCATGAACAATTGACTGCATTCTACAGAATATAGTGCTGCTAGGAATCGAAGTCGTTTTCATCGAGTCAAATATATTCTCTTATCGAAAATGGTGGCTTCGTACGAGAGTTCATAAAAGTATCTTGGATTACCTTTGGTATAAGAAATATGAAACTGCCATCCCTTGGCAATACGAATAAACACTGGGGTAAAGCATACACGATAGGTCTAGACGACTGTCACTTTCCCCACAAATACTGAGATCACTTTTTCCCCGGCGACAGGCCGACATAGGAAACACAGTCCCTATCAGGACGAAGCCAAATCACACCACTCTCTAGCGACACATCCGCCGAATAGCCTTTGACCTCCCTAGAGACAACAGAACATATAGTTCGACTTAGATATGTAAAGATATACAGATATAAGACAGACTCGTCCTACTCAGACAAACAATACACATAAATTCAGGCCATAGATATTCTGAAGCAAGAACAATCTATTACTACCCAAACAAAGAATAAATCGCAGAAATAATGGATTCATCCGCGGAGTTTGATCGAAGAGACGGCACAACTTTCAAGGGAAGTAACTCAATAATGACTTTCCCTTAAGCACTAAAAAATTACCTATGTATAATATTGTAAGATATCAAAGACTGCACGTAACAAAGGGCTACTGTCATTCTTTTGGATCTACCAGCTACGTTGAGTATTGAACCATGCTGCATGGGTAACAGATTGATCTCCTTATAACTGTGCCCGAGCTCGCGCCTTGGAGAAGACGCCCTAGCTTTGCAAAAAAAGTAGCCGAGGGCTATCATCGCAAGGGCGCATCATTCTCAAAGTCATTAATGACTGAAGGGGCTATCATCGCAATGGCGAATCATTCTCAAAGTCATTAATGACTGAAGGGGCTATCATCGCAAGGGCGCATCATTCTCAAAGTCATTAATGACTGAAGGGGCTATCATCGCAAGGACGCATCATTCTCAAAGTCATTAATGACTGAAGGGGCTATTATTATTATTATTATTATTATAAGCGCTTGAGAAAATGTATTCTTGTATCTTAATTTATTATTATTATTGCATCATATTATCTTCATCGGTAGCTAATGGGTAATGGTGAGACGTTCTTCTGTATACTGTGTAACAATAAAACAGCTTGCATAAACTGTACTTCATCATTATAAATCTTCGTTGTTGCCGGTTGTGATTTGGGTTGAAGTCGTTGCTGGCCACGGACTTCTATTTTAGGTCGTCTTTTTTTTCGCTCTTCCCGTGAAGTCCCACTGGCTTTGGTTTCCCACTTCTATAGCTTCTTTCACGGTTCTCTGTGGTTGTCTAACTCTTCTGTTTCCCCTGTGGCTTCCAGTCTATGGCATGTCTGGTCATGCTGGCTGGTTGTTTCGTGGAGTATGTCCGATGCCTCTCCACAGCATTACAAGGCAGTGTTTGATCTTTAATTCACAGGGGAAGAGAGACACAGAGGGAGAGAGAGACCTAGCACCTCACACGAGGAAGTGAACTGTTTCTCTCTAATCTTCAGTTTTGCTTGTTGTTATTTCGTACCGTTCATTAATGAACTATTTAAACTAAGGCCTAGTACTGTGTTGGTCCAGGGGTCTGTCAGGAGATTATGAAGGAAAAGGCATACTGCCCCATCAAACATATCGAATGAGGCTACTAATATGAGGTAGTGTGTAGGGCTGGCACTCTCACCTTTTAAAATAAATTGTTACAGAAAGCATTGCTGTAAGAGTAAATTAATGACTTGATGCAGGCTTCCTGCAAATGGAACAGCTTTAGTGGTTGGCTCCATTCTCTATATGAAGCACACCAAAAAAAAAACGATGATGGTGAAAACACTGTGAACATTTATGAAAATCATAAAGTTCAATCCTCGTTGATTTTGAAAGACTTAAGGCATACTCACCATCAATACCTTAGTAGAGTCTCCATTTCTATCTAAGGCTTTTCCTAAACGTCTTTTTGGAAATCTGCCTCGAATATTCGCCTCTGTGCACCTTTTGCTCTACCTTGTCATGCCCTCTAAAGTTCAGACCATTGCTTGTGTTAGGTGTCTAAATCTTAATTCTTATCATGCATTAAAGACAAGTGTTACTGGTGCCCGAACAATGACTATCTGGTAATGTTATCATCAAACTTCCTATACATTGCCAACGTCTTCTTATTATCTCTTATTCCACTGGCACTCGCCTGGTTCTTGTCATCGGTCGGTGACCTTGTAGCATCATTTGAATCCTTCTATACTACACAAGCACCCATTTATGAAAGTCTGTAACTTCTAGCTTATTGTAGTTATTATAATCCATGTGTCAAAACCATACAATAAAACAAAATAAAATGACTGTTGAACATATGCTTCAAAAGTGCCTAACATATGAGCAAGAAAGAAAGAATGCATGGCCCTCACAAGCACCATTCGTGGGAAAACTCTATGGAAATACAAATAGCCTCTAGCTGACCACTTCTTTCTTTGAAAATATTCAATTAGGTGTCTGAGAGTGTAAGAAGAAGAAGGACTGTCTTGACATTTCAGTTGAAGATTCTTATTTTTGTGTTGGATTTGATTTCTTTTGATTTTCTTATACTTCCACTTGCGAATACTTGAATTTTAATTATCGTGTGTTTCCCAGTCATTACTTAATCTCGCCTACTTTGTCGTGGCCTTATCTTCTCTGTTTTTATATTTTCATTTTTCGTTTCTATGTCATGAAATTAAGAAGCAAGATGAGGAACGTGACAACAATTATTAGAAACATTTTCCTAGCACTTGAAAAGTTTCAGAGAACCACGGAAGCTGACTCAATTTATAACAGGCTGCAAAACGATCATATACCTGAAGTTTATTTCTTTAATAGTATACCGTACGGGAGAAAAAATACATTAATGGCACCATAAACTTCGTAACTTCAAGTCTGCGGCTCTAAAACCTAGTTGGATTCCTCAAGGGTTGTCTCCTAATACAGAGCATCCGTTATAATCAGTAGTTCTCAACCTTTTCAACAGAAGTACGTCCTGAAGGGTTGGCTAAGTTCTCAAGTATACCCCTAAGGTTATCATAGGCATAGAACGCTAAGAAAGGCATGCGTTTATGTACCACTATCATCATCACTTTCCTTTGCGCTCCTTACAGAATATCAACCCCCCCCCCCACTTCAGCCGGTTCTGCGGGAAGCCTGCACCAAGCAGTCACATGTTCTTGCAGCGATGGTTTCTGTTGCAATCTGTTTGACATGATGATGTTGCCATCCCCAAGCGCAACCTTATATTAGTAGCCTTGTACGACATGTCTGAGGTGTAACATTATATAATGGGAGGAAGGAACCAATCAAACCAAAAAAGAAAAACAGGAAACAATCACTACTCTTACCATTTTGAACTAAAAAAGTGACAGTATTACTAATACTCCTAATTCAAACAACAAAAATAAAAATATGCTTGGTCTGTGAATCTAATGAGAGACCTGTTGTGGCAGATTTTCAGCGACTCGGATGAAATTAAGTGACGAAGCTGATAACTGACAGCGAATGTACGCCGAAGCTGATAAATGACAGCAAATGGTTGCCGAGGCTGATAACTGACGGCGAATGTTTGCCGAATCAAATAACTGACAGCGAATATTTGCCGAAGCTGATAACTGACAGCGAATGTATGCCGAAGCTGGTCACTGACAGTGAATGTATGCCGAAGCTGATATCTGACAGCGAATGTATGCCGAAGCTAGTCACTGACAGGGAATGTTTGCCGAAGCTAATATCTGACAGCGAATGTATGCCGAAGCTGATAACTGACAGCGAATGTTTGCTGAAGCTGATAACTGACAGCGAATGTTTGCCGAAGCTGATAACTGACAGCGAATGTTTGCTGAAGCTGATAACTGACAGCGAATGTATGCCGAAGCTGGTCACTGACAGTGAATGTTTGCCGAAGCTAATATCTGACAGCGAATGTATGCCGAAGCTGATAACTGACAGCGAATGTTTGCTGAAGCTGATAACTGTCAGCGAATGTTTGCCGAAGCTGATAACTGACAGCGAATGTTTGCTGAAGCTGATATCTGACAGCGAATGTATGCCGAAGCTGGTCACTGACAGTGAATGTATGCCGAAACTAATACCCACTTGTATCCTCACAACAGCAGACTAAGAATATCGTAAATGTACATACATCAATAAGAATCAAAATTATCTCGCAATTAGTTGATACATACTTTACTAACAACTAAACACATTAGGGATGCAACGCCCGAAAGTACCCCATGGCACATCTCGAGGTATCGCCTCTAGGGTAAGGACAACCTAACTTGTAGCACTGCACCTGTCCGCCAATTAGTAAGTCTGGCATGTTTTACTAGTTTTGAGCCTGCTGATTTGGTAAAGTCCTCTCGGTTTGCAAGAAAGTCCAGGAACTCACTCCAGCTAACAAATTGTGAAAAGTCGAATTCCTGGAGATTGCTACATACAACCTCTCGAGATACCCCAGGGTTAAGCGTGCTCCTGGTTGAGAACCACAACTTTATAACAAACATTGATCGGAAGGGAAGCTGCAGCCATAATTCCGGTTGGCAAAAGTGATGAATATTGCTGTCAACGTCAGAACAAATAAGAGAACCGGATGTCGATGACCGTACAGCTAAACAATTAGGATACATTAATTTATGACATAAAAGCAGCAACATTAACAGGCCGGTGTTTATTTTTTTTTGTCAGTCTGTAAAAGCCCTGTATATATAGTTATATTCTTTATTCTTTTTATTTGTGCTCCTTAAGAAGTATGGAGCCACCAGGGCAGATGGTACCCTTGTAGGAAGCTTGCACCAAACATTCACATGGTCATGTAGCGCTAGTTTATGTGGTAATTTGTTTTACATTATGGTGTTTCCAGCCCAATTCACAGCTTTGTATTAGTCGCCGTATACAATATATCTCAGGTTAATTTAAATTAATTAGTTATATTTTTTTGTCTCTTCATGTCCTCCAGGGACGGCATGGGCTCTAGTGGTTGTGATAGCCTTAGATGTGTAATTATATTAAGGTAGTTTAAGTCCGCGTGTCTTCTTCTCATTTTCCCTTTTCCTTCTTTATTGAGGATGGATCATCATTGCAGATGATCCCTTGCAGGAAGCCTACATCAAAGCATTAAAGTTTTCTTCCAGCGGTGGGTTCTATAGCGTAAGTTTGTACATGATGAGGTTGCCAGCCCTACACAGAACCTCATATTAGTTGTCTTTTACGACATGCCTGCCGTAATTGTATTCTTTCTTTATTAACATCCATCGTTTCTTATTGGACTTTCTTAGCGTTCGATGCAAACGATAAGAAACCCAAGACACGAGACGATGTTTTCATTAATCTGCAGATTCAGCTAAAATTCCTCAGTAAATCTCTTAATAATAGATGTCTCAAAGCATCATCATTAAATCTCTAGATAATATGTCTCAATAAATCATCAATACATCTCTTGATAATATATCTCAATAAATCCCCAGTAAATTTATTAATAACATCTTCTTTGGTCCTTCACCACCGACTGGCAAAGACATCGGAGACCATCACGCCTTTTGGCGTCTTGCAGGGCAGCAACAAAGTGTCTCCACCTTGCTCAGCCGGTAGCCATTCTTCGTGTGGTGCCTCAACTCTGGTTCATGCTTAGCTTCTCTGCCTCCACAGTTCTCAGCCAGGTAGCATGTGACTGGCACCGCTTTCGCTTGCCTTCTAGAGTCCATAGCATGGCAGTTCTGAGGATGGTGTCAGAGTCTTTTCTGAGGATATAGCCAACCCAATTCCAGTGTCTACCCTCTATGATGGTTCATATGTCTTCTTTGTGCTTTCTAGTTAGCAGCTTTAGGTTGTTGATGGTGTGTGGCCAGAAAATTCGCAGAATTTTCCTTAGACGGGTGTGGAAAGAGGACAATTAGGATCTTTCATTGTCTGTTACTCTCCAGCATTCTGCGCCGTACATAAATTACGCAGCTCTAGTATAGTTTTCATTCAGCGTTTGTATTGAACTGTAATATCATAAGTCTCAATAAATCTCTTAATAATAAATGTCTCTATAAATGCTCAATATATGTCTTGTTGTAAAATCAGGAGGAAATAGCCAATCCGGAATTGCAACCAAAGTGGAGCGAGTTTAATTCCCAGCGAAGGCGAAATAAAAGCAAACAACATTAGTTACATTTGGGACCCATGAGCCAAAGGGGCCTGTCTTCCCAAAGTGTCAAGGATGTGAAAAGGCCTAAAGACTTGTCAGACGGCGACACCACGTCTGATGTTCAGATTCCTCTGGTTTGTAATGCTTTGATATTTACGTTCCAGCAACAGAACATTATACTGCATACCAAAATTTTAACCCACTTGGGATTAGACCGTGTATTTCGTGCATAAGATCAACACCAGTTTTCAAGTGCATGAACCGAAAACAAACCTAACGTTGTTACTGTGGTTAGCTTATTACCTACGCTTCTGGTTTCTTATCTTCACTTCCTTCAATGTGATACTGATAGTTGCAGATAAATAATGTATCACGTTTAAATGTTGAATCATGCACATTTCTTGGCAGATACATAGACTAAGAAGGAGGGACGGACAGTGATATCAAAATAAGAATACAAAAGGCATGACGCTGTGTCATTATATTTAAAAATATATGGAGATTAAGAGAAATCAAGTGCAACACAAAATAAGCAAAATAAACTTCAACTCACATGTTGTCACACCTATTGTATGGCTGTGAAACATGGAGAACAACAAAAACTGCAATAAAAAAGCTGCAGACTTTCACAAATAGAAACTTGAGAAGAATAGAAACGTTGAAGGGTTTAATCTTTGCCAGCCACAGTCACAAAGAGAAGACTAAAGATAAGAAATGTAGATATATTAAGAGAGAAAGACAAAGGACACTGCAAACCCGTGGTAAAAATAGATAATATTAGGTGTCGGAACGACATAATAAGATGAAAATAAAAATTACACAGATAACGCTGGAGACAAGTAGTTACGAGTATAAGTAAACAAATAAAAATACAGAACAAGAAACCGACATATCAACGCAAAGAATCTAACAATGAATAAAAATTCAGAAGAGAAAAAGAAAATAATAAAAACAATGGTTTGGGTCCATCCAAAAAAGCTATATTATTAGTATTACTACGGTAGGCATCATTAATATATATCCAGTGAGATTAAGATTATATCCACAATACATATCTTAATTTTTGAATATAACACTCCATAATGTTTGAAGATAACTCCAGAATTCTCTTTCTCTAAATACAAGGCGAGGATTATCTTACACATTTACATATTTACACTAGTATAGAGAAAAATACTTTTACATACTCAAACAGGCAGTAGGCTCTCTGGCAGAAATGCGGTGACTTATCAGCTCCGAGTATTGTTTCTTCTGACAAATGGACAGTGCCTGCCCTATTTTTGTTTACTGGATGTGATAATAGCCAGACTTAAGTCTGCTTTCTTGCACACGGTTTATTTCTGTGGTTGCCTGGATGGAATATTTTAATATGTTTCCACTTACGGTAAAACATCTAATTGCTGGTGTCGCATGGCTAGAAAATCAAGCGGATGTCGGTAAATTGAGGCGCTGAGATGTTGGTGGCAGGAGAAAGGCTGTTTGAAGTATTTCGTAATGCTGGACAAGAAATTGTTCATGGCTGTTGTTGGTTTAGGACAAGTTTACCTGTCATCATTTATCATCATTTATCACCTTTCAGCTTTCCAAGGAGCATAGGCCTTCAACAAACGTATGCCGCGTGCCCGTCTCGTGCCATCAGCACAAGGTCTGTCCATGTCTTCTTCATCACCTTCATGTCTGTCTCCAGTTATCTTCTCCGTGTGTTCTTTTGTCTCTCTCTACCTCTCTTACCCCGGAGATTCCAGAACAAGGACTACCTTGTGCGGCTATCAACAGGTTCCCTCAATGGGTGTTCTATCCATTTCCAGTGTCTTTTTCTCTGTTGAAGTGGTTTAAAATTTTCTACACGGTGGAATAAGCGGCCCCTTGCCCAGCCTTCATAAATCGTTTCTTACGACATGCATGGTAGATTACAGTATTACTACTCTTTAGTTCCCTTTTGGACCCCGGTAACATACGGGTGTAGTGAATCAGTGTCATTATGTATATTAAATAATAAACAAACAACAGTGTATAAACGCCCGAGTATCGCGGGGCTGGCTTTAGTATTGCTTCCTTTGCGCTCTAGGGTTTGATAGGTTCAGACAGACTTCTGCATGTTAAGATATACACCAATATATCGTAACACTGAGCAATGGAGATAGGTTATATCTCCATACCAGCATATAATCTTAGTGTTCTGAACTTTAGTACATCGTTGCAACCATTGTCACACATCTAACCATGTCGTTTGCAACTAACAAACTCTAAAATATGATTACACAGCTAACAAACTCTAAGACATGATTACACAACTAACAAGTCTAAGACATGATTACACAACTAACAAACTCTAAGACATGATTACACATCGCTTCATCCTACATTGTCCTGGCATCGATGAGTGATACAATATCATGACCTTTCACTACGATCTCCAACTGCCGTCTGTCCCTTACGCACTTTCACGCGCTGCTTACGTCACTAACAATCGACCGTCGATTCCTGACGTCATAAATTCGCGTTCACTATGTGTCATCTTGGTGCGCTAATAGCCATTCTGTAACCACATTATCCACACAATTTCTAGCGCGCAACACTTGATGTCAAACTAATTTTAAAAACCTACAAGTACTTATATACATATAAAGACTGTATATATAGACATGACGTATGCGACTTGCGACCACTCGTACTTACGACGACCACCCCATCATTCCTATTATATTATTTTGGACTCCCAAAGTACGGTCCGAAATTTTATATATTTACTTATTCCATTTTTTGTTACAGTACAGTACCGTACTATTCAAGACAGTAATGCTATGTTATAATTTTGTACATTGTATTATTTCATAATAAGCAAAGAGTAAAATTAGTTTTAAAATATAACAAAACAGACCTATAAATTTTAGCATTCAGTCATGAACTCTTTCAGTCCCAAGCAAAAAAGTGGGTTTGGCCCAAGCAAAAATGGCCACCACAGTGCGTTTTTATTGTTGTTGTTTGGAAATAATTTTTTAAAATGTTCATATGCATAAATAACTTTGTTGTTGTATATGAAACTGAAGGTAAATGGATGTACCTTACTCTTGTGCTAAAAGTATAAAAGCTTTCATTGAAAAATGATTAGTTATTCAAGGTAAAATGGAGGATATGCGGTTAAAAAAAATGATTAGTTATTCAAGGTAAAATGGAGGATATGCGCTTAAAAAAATCGCTTTAAAAATCTAAAATAAATATCTCAAAACAGAAACACGTTCACTCTTAAACACGTGCGGTATTTAAAAGAATGTACTTGCAGTCGGAAATGACTTTGTGGGTAGTTATAATTAGAAACAGTCTCAAACAGAGGCACATATACTAAAGGCTTTTTAAAGTCGATTGGGCCAAGCGCGTCTAACCCCTGAGCCTTTATAAAGTCGATTGGGACTTAAAGAGTAATTACATATCCTTATGGTAAATAATATACAGTGAATTCCGACTTACGACGATCTCGTCGGAATTGGAGCTCCTACACACACACACACACACATATATATATATATATATATATATATACACACATATACATATATATATATATATATATATATATATATATATATATATATATGTCGTAAATTTTTAAAGATAGGTCAGAAGATATTTATGATCCCATCTGAGCAGAGGTGATAGTGGTAAATATGTGAGAATAAAGGTGTAAAAAATCGATTTTCACGAGGGAATAGTGTAAGGGGAAGATCTGTCTCTGGAATGAGTAGTTTCTCTAGTCCAGCCTTTCTATACGACTATATTTTAATATAAGACGACCTTTCTCTCCCTATATGAAATATAAGTTACACTACACACGCCCACGCACACACAATTATGTGACAACAATACGCACAAACGTGAAAAACTATGGATAATTGAGTATGGGTCTGACCAAAACACACACATGTAGTTTTTGTTGTTGTTTATTATCATTAAACGTTTTACAACATCAAAACATATAGAGAAATCAAATAAATCAAGTTTACAAATATATGAAAATAACCGAATAAGTGCCCTCCCCTTGTTGAGAAAAGATCCCAAAAGAAGTTAATAACCCAAAGGTCAAAGATACGCACTAGATTACAGAATAGACTGCGAAGAACAAGTTCCCACTAAAGTACTACTCAGTAAAGTACTCAGTTTAACGAAATAAAAAAGGTAGATAGTACCATGATTGTAACAAAAGGAAACTATTTACTCTCGCTCTGTCTCTCACTCTGTCATATGTGGCCACAAACACGCTTGCTTACCTAATCATGGTGTAGTTATCCCTTGAAAAATTACAATAGTCTGAACACATATTGTCAGTTGGGTTGCCCAGATCCGGCCCCAGTCCAGCCTTATCAAATAATAATTACAAGGTGGACGCGAAATTTGGTGGCTTAATTTTTCCTGGATGAATCCTGTGTCACCGCATATAGTTACTGAAGCAAGACGTTCTCGGGACGTTCACAGTTACCAAAAAAAAAAAAAAAAGGAGGAAAAGTAATTCCTGTATTGTCAAGCCTCTGGCTGCTAAGACAAATGTTACAATTGGTAAAAACTGATAATGATGGTAAATCCTATCGGCTGACTCTTATGGTGAGTACCGATTTTGAATCAGCGTAGTTTTCTGGATCACTCCGTTGCCACGACTGTCAAACGTCAGGAATATATGTTCTTTCATATGCCCAGTGGGCTGAAAAAGTTTGATAAATAATTCTGGGTACTGTACTGTCCAGTTACGATTAATCTTATTGTTTATATCTGGTCTCTCTCCGAATGAAGAAAGAGGACCGAACAGGTCCAAAAATCGAAGACCCAATAATAATAAGAATGTTACTGGTGATATTTGACGGCTGGCTGCTGGTTTTGATCGAGTGCTAGACAAGGAAGAACAGAACATTAAAAAAAACCCTGTTACTCATCTGTCCGTAGGTTTTCCGCTATGGCATGTTGGGAAAAAGGGTATGTGAAAGTAACCATTATGTTGTATATAAATTACTGTACGCAATATACTTAAACAGTAGAATACGACAGAACAGAAAACTACAGCAAATTAAGGACAAAATGGATTGTAATAATTTAACCAACACAGTCAATAATGAGACAAAGAAATAAGTTTCAAAGAAGAGCTGATAACACGTTTTTTCTTGAGTACTAACATTTCCAAATCAATGTTCTCCATCCCCTTCAATTCCCCCCCCCCTTTTTTTTCCACCCACGACTTTCTTATAGGTAGACAAGCCGAAATTGCCTGATTTTCTGCACGATTATTTCTAAATATTGTATAAATTTAGTAAATATGAAAGCTACTTATTTCTATTCAGCTTCATATCTGGAAATTATGTATGTTTTTTGTATCCGGGAAATTACACAAATCCAAACTGAGGCGATTACGAATCTCAAAATATAATGCGATACCAATGGGACCCCAAGATGCAGCAATAGTGAATGCATTCAGCGACCCATAGCTGTACTGCTTGCATCAGGACCAGCGAACCAGAGCTGGTCAAGACCGCACTCCACCTCCACGTGGTGGTCCTGGAAACAGTCTGCAGCAGTGCAGTCTGGCTGAGCGAGTGCGGATCGCAATGGGAAGGCAAACCCGGTCCCTAAAAAATTCCGTGCAGAAGTCGGATGTGTCGACCGAAAGGTGCAGATATCACAGCTTAGGCGTAAACAGACACAACGCAACCACCGTCCTTTTCAGGAAGAACGAAGAAGAAGAAGAAGAAAGATTTTTTTTTGTAAAGAAGTGTGTTAATATTTGTGTAAACTGTGAATAAATAGAAAATTGTTTTCTTTCGATTAGGAGAGGGGCTTGTGTCTTAAATTCTAATCAATTACTTTAACGTAATCAGGAAGAATATTCTATTCAGGGTTTGCCTTTACGTATGTTAAGCAACGAATCCGTGAAGAAATCAACATAAAAGAAAGCTTGTCTTCTTCCCCGCTCCTATCTACATCGACCCCGGCAAGAAGGCACACACTTTCATTACTTCAGATCTTAGTGTCTTCATCTAACGATGCCCAAGATACAATCTTTTCATAAAACAATTAAACTAGTGTTCTTCAATCTTTGGCCAAGGCCTTCTCAATCTGCGGGTAAGACAGCGTAGTCGTAAATTGTTATGCTGTATCTTCCCTGAAGATGTGAGAGAAATATTTATTCTCCAAAATTAGTGCAATCTGCCCGGTAAGCTTGCTTAATAGTAACAAGATTGCACTTGAAGAAACACCCCCTACAAGATAGTGGTGAGATCAGTGATACAATTGATCAAAATTTCATTAATATTTAACTAAAGAGTTAAAAAGTAGTAAAACCTATTACAAGCCCGTGTTTGTTGCCCGACATCATCACCGATGCCTGGGGCAAGCTGTATGTTAAAAAGTGTTCGCTATAAGAAAAATGATAAGCCTATCCCAAAACCCGCCCGCGTCTTCGTCACTCCGTCTTGAAAATTTGAAATCGACACGAAACAGTTTCCGTGCGGCATACTGGTTTTGCTTGGTAGAGCGTATGAAAAAGGGGGAGGACAGAGAGTGAGAGAAGAATAAAACCAATGCTTTTTATGAATCTAAAAATAAACTAATGCATTGTATTGTATCAAAGTCGCCTAGTAACCGAGGTTTGAAGGCTATTGCGGAGAAATCTTTACTGTGTATTACCCGCCACTTCGTTAGGCTAGACAATGTAACTACGATTCAAATAACCATTGGGAGAAGGGGAAGTGGGGTAGAACGATATTGAAAGTGAAAACTTAGAATGACTTTAGTTAAACAGAAAATAAGGATGGTTAGAATGATAGAATTAATATTATTACAATATATCAAACCCTCCATAGTCCTCACAAGAACTTAGAAGATAGAGTTTATTAATATTATGGTTCAGAAAAAGAAAACCCAAAATGCATAGAAAAAGACAAAAATGTTAAAAACACTAAAGACTGACATAAAACTTATTTAGACAGATAGAGCTTAGTCTTCTGGTCAATAATATGTTTTAATATAAAAAATCGCACGAGTAATAACTAAGATATTGTAGAAATACTATATATTCTTGGACAGTGTGACAAACGGACGATCGTTCTTGCTTATTCTATTGGTAACATTTGGGGACGCAATTTCGAAAAAGAGGCATAGGAGTGATTCAATTTGATTGGTTAGCACTAGGAGGAAGGGAGAGGCAGAATTGGTAGCCCAAAACTAAATATATTTTTGCATTGGAATAGCTAAGGCAGACTGACCAATAGACTACGAGACACATAGTATGTTTGGGGTTTTGTTTTTGAAAACTAAATTCAAAATTTGGTAGTTGCCTGATTTCATTGGCCAGCCCAAATTGATATTAGCAAAAGCTTACAAGGCTCTTGGCCACTTGAATAGAAATTTTCTGTACTAAAAGTACGATGAGAACAGCAGTGTTGATTGTAAAATAAATAATAATCTCACAGTCTGGACAACGGCAGAGAAACTTAGGCCATATTTGCCAGTCATCGTTGCTTGTGTTATATTTCATTGATTTTGTGGTAAGAATGATTTATTTATTAATATGCCTTATTAAAACTGCAAAAAGCTAGATACTGCTATTGGGAAAAGTGAAGGACATGCCGGGAGCAAAAATTATTGAGTCCTCACATTGAATTGTGTTTGAATGTTGCATATTGTTTGATTATTATTATTATTAGATCAGAATATGTTCGCAAGCCTCTGTGTTACATGAACACTCATCAACATGCCTAGAGCGTTTTTAGTTAGGAAAAGAAGAGAAAATCATACTGAAGGAGATGTGTTTACTCCACCTTATTGTATTGAAGAAAACTATGTAAACTTACAGTGGCGTATCCGCCATATGGAGCTGAGGTGTTGTCACAGTAGGGTGAAGTCATATGAGTTAGGGGCTGGTGCACTTGTATGGACACGAGGCTGACCCCATCCCATCATGTATAACTAGTTAATGGAAGTCTAAATCAGATATGAAAAGGCCAGGGTGTCTTTTTATTGCAGGGTTTTATTTCCTGTTACCAACCGGTGACAGGAAACCTGATAAATATATTTGAAGACAGAAAGTCTCCAGTGAAAGTTTATACTGTCTGCAGTTAGCCAGAAGGAGCTTCTGTGAGCTGACATATTCTATGCAGAGCAGTGTGGGACGTGTGCATCTACATAAAAGAACATAAGGTGATGTGCCATTAGCTGGGCACTCTGACAGTTCATCGGGATAAAAAGTGTTTTTCCCCAAAATTAACTATAAGGATAGGAGCATGATGATAACAACAGCTCCTCATATAAATGACTTACACTATTATGTACTAAAGAACATTATGTGAATACACCTACAGGAACAATATATTAATATTATTCTTATCGGACAAAGAGTCCAAATTTAGTTAAGCATTATTTGTAAGATATATTTTCCTCGTTTTTCAAAAACCTGTCCAAAAGAGATTGCAGGACAGGCAGATTAAAATTGTACAAAAAAAAAAAGAATTAATGTTCAAAAACTTAAACCACAGACTTATTACTTTACTATTAGAGTGTTATAGTATGTTGTTTTGATGTACCATCATTTCATTGCATTCCATAGACACTAGCCACATGAAACACCACACACTGGAAATAAAATACAGCACCGTGTGAGATCTGGAGAGGTAGCGTTAGGTACCCTGAGAATTCATCATCATTTTCATCAACTATTAGACTCAAGGTCTTACATAACTTGACCTCACACGGTTGACACATACCCAGCAATGTTTCTTTCTTATAACATCTTAACCTCTCCAGCAAATTAAACTTGCTACATATATTGGGACGCTCGCCCGGGGTTTTTTTAATTCTTATAACATTACTACATAAATTGGGGTCCTGTTCTGGGATTTAGCTTTAACATCATTTCTATTTTACACAGGGAATCCCCATTATTAATATTGCCCAAGATTTGGGAAATTGATGAATTGTCAGAGCCTGGAATAATTTAATTAGAGTTGTACTTATTTTAGAAATTGAGTTAGAACATTTTAGAATTGATCAGATTGCGGACTTGGCAAAGTTTCGATCTGCTGCTGTGCAGACTGCCAGAGAGATGAACATGGATGGGGCAGAACTGGTCCAGTATGTAACCTCAGAGTGTGACAAATTTATTGATAGGGAAGATAGGAAGTTAAAAGCAGAAATAAGATTACAAATTGAAGCAGATAAAGAAATTAAAAGGTTACAAATTGAGGCTGACAAAGAGGCAAGGACATTAGAGGCTGATAGGGAGGCTGAGATTAAACGGCTCCAATTTGAAGAAAAGAAATTGGAAGCAGAAAAAGAGGAAAGAAGACAGAGATTAGAAAGGGAAGCAGAAAGAGAGGAAAGAAGACAGAGATTAGAAACGGAAGCAGAAGATAAAAGATTAGAAATGGAAGCAGAAGATAAGAGATTACAGAGGGAGCAAGAGTTACGACTAAGGGAGTTGGAATGGCAAGGCCATGCTCCTGAAAATGATCACAGCCCATCTACCTCTGATGCTACTGCCAGTCAGGGGGCCTCCAGCTCAGCCATGGGGTTCCATTTAGATCATTTTGTTGAAAAAGATGATGACATAGAGTCATTTTTAAGCAGATTCGAGGTACTAGCTACAACTTATGGGTTAGAAAAAGAAAGGTGGAGTATGAAGTTATCCCAGGTTCTTAGGGGAACAGCTTATGAAGTTTTTGCAAAAATGAGCAGGGACGACCAAGACAATTATGACTTGTTAAAGCAGGCTCTTTTGATTAGATACGAGAAGAATGGTGAGTTTTATAGAAAATGGTTTAGAAATGCCAAGCTTTTGTCTGGGGAGACATACCACCAATTCTCTGCCAGATTGGAAACCTATTTGGAGAAATGGACTGCTCTGGGGAAACCCAAGATCTTAAAGAGATGATCATGATAGAGCAATTGAGAGAGTCCATGGCTCCAGACCTGAGAAAGTTTCTCATGGAACAAGGTGCAGAGAGGCTGGGTGAGTTGCTAAATGTTGCAGAAAGGTATCAAGCGGCTCAGGCAGAGGTATCAGGTAATAAAAAGAAACAGATGGAAAATTTTAGGGCACCACAGAACTTTAATAAATTTGATCCTAGAGATCGAAACAAAGGTAAGCACCAATTTGATAGGCCACGGTATGACAATAAAAATAAAACCCCACAATTCGATGAAAGGAAATATGATGAAAGAAAATCTTTCAACCAAGGGAAAAGGTGGTGTAAAAATTGTAAGATGAACAATCATGACACTGACCGTTGCAGAAGGAACCCTATAGTAGTGGCCACCCTTCAGGTCAGGTCGACCTCAAGAAAGGAGGAGGATATTCTGTTAAATACCACTCCAGAAGAGATGAGGAAGGCACAGGCTGGGGATAAGACCCTCAAGCCTTGTTTCAGGAAATTGTCAACTTGTCATACAACTCCAGGCAAGGGAGATTTTTACATGAAAAACAAGTTGATGTATAGGAAGACTGGAGCTAGATCCAAAGGTCAGGGACAGCTGGTACTTCCTAAAAGATATAGGGCAGAATTAATAAGGAGCCTACATGTAAAACCAGATGGGGACCATGAGAACATAGGTACCATCATCCAAAAGGTGGCTCACAATTATTATTGGCCCAAGGCAAGATGGGACATTGAGAATTTTGTAGAAAGGTGTAGCATAGCACATGAGGGAACACCCACAAGTGGGAACATTGATCAGGACCTGGACACGCCACGGGGCAAAATTAGGCCTGACAATAAAAAGAAATATAAATTTAATAAAGTGGACCAAAGGGAATGGGAAGCCCCTTTTCACGGACAAGCTTCACTTAACTGTTTTACAATGGCCACTATGCGGAGAGTGCAAAAAGATGTCTTACCCCAGGATAAGCCGAAAATCCCTCAATCGGACTTAAACAAACTGGAGGAAGAGGATGTAGAGAGGAAATCTCTCATCAAGAATTCTAAGTGGGGAGACAGCCCCAAGAAAAGAATTGGTAGCGGTCGTTTTGTGACTGATAATTCTGGGAAGAAAAATCATCACTATAGCGCTTTCAGTGGAAGAGACCATATCGGTCCATGGACAAATAGGTCCACAAAATTAAAGGTCCATATGAAGCGCTGTTAAGAACGTGGACTGATGAAAAGGCAGAGGAAAACATTACATCCTCATACCAATATGTGAATGAGCTGACCACTCGTTTAAAAACTGGCTGGAAACTTGCCAATGAAAATTTGAGACAAGCCAGGAAAAAACATGCTGCCTATTATAACAGGAAAGCTAAAGACAGAGATTTGGCTGTGGGAGAGAAGGTACTGCTTCTTCTACCCGGTAGTCAGAATAAGTTACAAATTGGATGGCAAGGTCCATATACAGTTCTAGAGAAGGTGTCTAGAACAAATTATAAGATAGATAAGAAGGGGAAAGAAAAAATCTATCATGTGAATCTCCTGAAGAAATATTTGGAAAGAGAACATCAGGAAGAGACACACTTGTTGACCTTGTCCATTGCCATGGAGATGAAAAATGAACCACTTTCATCATTTGAATATCCATTACACCCCTGTGAGACAGCGGCACAGGTGAAAATCAGTACACATTTAACGAAAACTCAGAAAGAGAGAGTGCAACAGGTTCTAGATAATCATGCAGAGGTGTTAACAGACCGACCAGGGCATACAAACCTATTGGAATATGATATGAAACTGATAGACCCCACACCTGTCTGTATGAAACCCTATTCGATTCCTTTTGCTAAGGAGAAAGCTTTGAAGGAAGAGATAGACTATTTGTTGAAGGAAGGAATTATTTCACACAGTGAATCTTCGTATAGTTCCGGTGTTGTACTCTTAAGGAAGCCCTCTGGAGAACATAGACTCTGTATAGATTACAGGAGACTGAATGCTATTACAGAAGGACAGGTGGATCCATTGCCGGATACAAATCAGTTGTTTGCCAGACTAAATAAAGCTAAATATTTCTCAAAAGTGGATCTGAGTAAAGGATACTATCAGATTCCAGTAAAGCCTGAGGTTAGACCATACCTAGCTTTTAGTACCTCAGAAGGACACTATGAGTTTAATAGATTGCCATTTGGATTGAAGAATGCGCCTAGTGTCTTCTCTAGAATGATGAGAAAATTATTGGACCCTCTGAATAATCCATGTATCACAAATTTCATGGATGATATCCTTATAGCAACAGAAACATTTGAGGAACACATTGACTCTCTGAACATGCTGTTTAATCGACTTAGGGAAGCGAATTTAACAGCCCGACCAACCAAATGTTGCGTTGGATGTAAAGAATTGGAATTCTTGGGACACACAGTTTATCAGGGAAACATGACCCCTGACCCAAAGAATTTAGAGAAACTAAAGAAAGCCCCGAGACCACAAACCAAGAAGGACGTGAGATCCTTTGTCTCCTTATGTGGTTTCTACCAAAAGTATATCAAAAACTTTAATTCCATATGTGCACCTTTAACTGATTTGACACGTAAGGGAAATCCAGATCGAATTACATGGACACCACAATGTGAAATGGCTTACCAAGAATTGAAGGAAAAGCTCACAAGTAAACCTATTTTGAAATTACCTGACTTAAGTCAAGAATTCATAGTAAGGACGGATGCCAGTAATATTGGGTTAGGTGCAACTCTGCTACAGAAATCAGATGCATTGGATGGGGAATTAAGCCCAGTGGCATATGCTAGCAGAAAGTAGAATAAAGCTGAAACCAATTACTCAACTAGCGAAAAGGAATGTTGTTACGTGCAGTCTTTGATATCTTACAATATTATACATAGGTAATTTTTTAGTGCTTAAGGGAAAGTCATTATTGAGTTACTTCCCTTGAAAGTTGTGTCGGCTCTTTCGATCAAACTCCGCGGATAAATCCATTTTACTGCGATTTATTCGTTGTTTGGGTAATAATAGATTGTTCTTGCTTCAGAATATCTATGGCCTGAATTTATGTGTATTGTTTGTCTGAGTAGGACGAGTCTGTCTTATATCTGTATATCTTTACATATCTAAGTCGAACTATATGTTCTGTTGTCTCTAGAGAGGTCGAAGGCTATTCGGCGGATGTGTCGCTAGAGTGTGGTGTGATTTGGCTTCGTCCTGATAGGGACTGTGTTTCCTATGTCGGCCTGTCGCCGGGGAAAAAGTGATCTCAGTATTTGTGGGGAAAGTGATAGTCGTCTAGACCTATCGTGTATGCTTTACCCCAGTGTTTATTCGTATTGCCAAGGAATGGCAGTTTCATATTTCTTATACCAAGGTAATCAAAGATACTCTTATGAACTCTCGTACGAAGCCACCATTTTCGATAAGAGAATATATTTGACTCGATGAAAACGACTTCGATTCCTAGCAGCACTATATTCTGTAGAATGCAGTCAATTGTTCATGATCAAATCTACAGAGCAATGCAATGTTTTATGAATGACTAACTTTAGGACAGATTCATTATCTGTATCCAAACGTGAGTGACAGCTCACGAGTGAAGCCATCTTGGAACCAAACATGTAGTGACTTTCAAGAAGAGAAAAGGGGATGCCCGTATTATCGCTTGTTTAGTCCAGAGATCACTGCTACACATGAGAACCCTTTATCAGCGGTTCAATATTATTATATGAAAAAAATATGTGCTGAACATTATGTTGAAGAATCGTCGCTAGACGAGATTAGGTTTAGAAGCCATCTGAAATATTGTTTATAAGCTGACGTGCTCAGTCAGTGAAGTCAGATGATTTATATGTATGGGCGATGCTGAGGGCTTGGCTACTGACAGTCCATTATAATATTAATCTACATGAGTGCCCATGTAACATAACATTGCAAGACCATTTATCCACTGTACTATGATGTATTATGCCAACCTGTGATTTGTCACTATCTGTGCTGTCGAGTGTGTACGTCCAATTAAACTTTAGAAAAGGTACACAGTCGTTGGTGTCGATGACTTCCAGTCATACATGAGTGTGAGAAAAGAACATTTGTCAACAACACGAACCCTTATCATCATTCGCACATTGTACACTCAATCCATGTCTACACACCACTGCGTAGGTCAAGTTGACATTCCATACACTACAGTGGAGCAAACAACACCATAGAGATCTTATCAACTGGTGGACCAGCTTTCTGGATTTGACCTCGCAGAAGTTCAGAAGTCAACAGATTACCGATACCAGACCGTTTCCTGTGGCTGATACGACACACTTGCAGTATTGGTTTGCTCTTTGTCAACACTTCGTCACGTGACCTGTCAAGTGAATGCAGTATGTAGGTCAGCGTTGTTGACATTTTTACATTAGACATTACAGAGTTTCACAGAACAGTTGGATCAATTCTTGTCAATATTAACAGGAAGACAGTATTAGTGAACTAAGAAGTCCTATTTTCATCGATGGATCTTCTTGTTTTCCATATATGAACTTTAATATTTAAGGCCAGAATGTTTAATTGAATAAAGTGGCAGTTTGTTTGTTATCATAAAAATAACTTTGCCATTACTGTAAGACTGAGCCTATTTTGCAACACATACTATCATACACATAATTTATATATATTTATGTTTACATGTTATTTGTTTGTATAGTATGTTAGTTTCTATGTCAGCGGGTTGTGTTTAAGGTTGGGCGGCGTCCTCACAACAGAATATCCCACGTCATAGAGGGTCCGTTGTGGGCGTTTTCTATAGGTGCAATTTTCTTGATTGAAAATTTGCTGCGACAACTGTTGCTTTTGTGTTAGCTGTGAAGTCTGTAATTATTGTTATTTTTGTAATATTTCTTTGTTCTTTAGTTTTGTTTTGATTTGTTTGTAATTTGTTGGTCTAACCTTTTCTATCTTTCAGTTCTATTCACAATTTATATTCATATATTGTGACGTCATTTGTGTTGTTATTCTTTGCAGATTCAGTGATTATTTTCATTGATTTCCCTATTTGATTTATTTTGATTTCTGCAAACGTTCTTGTATTGTCAGTCCTATTTGTACTTTATGTATTCTGTTGGTTGACATATGTTTTATATAGGTATATTTCATAAGACACAATTGCCTGTGCACTGCACTTGGATTATGGTATAAACCAGTACCTGATTATTATTACTATTATACAAGACCTTATTAAAGGCTTGTGACCCACAGATATTGGGATAGTATACTGATTAATCAAGTCATTAAGAACTTGTGGTATTATTATTGGTTCAGGTGATTAGTATTATTGTTAGACATCATGTCTACATTAGAATACTTCATTACACAAGGGAAAGCCCTTGATAAGACTGGTCAACAATTAGAACAATGGGCAGTTGCTCAATATGACAAAGCATTAGCTGCAGAAGAGAAAAAAGCTGCTGCAGAAGAAAGAAAAGCTATGGCTGAAGAGAAAAGATTAGAAAGAGAAGCTGAGGCTGCTGCTGAACAAAAGAAATTGCAGATGCAGGTGGAGGAAAGGAGATTTGAAGCTGAACAAAAAAAATTAGAAAGAGAAGCTGCAGCTGAACAAAAAAGATTAGACAGGGAGGCTGAACAAAAAAGATTAGATGCTGAAGAGAAAAAAGCAATAAGAGAACATGAATTTGAGAGAAATTGAGATTGACAAGTATGAGTAATGTTAATCAGGCATCTAGTGGTAATGGTAAACCTTCTACTTACAAGGTTAAGGTTCCACCGTTCAATCAGTCCAGTGACGATATTACATTCTGGCTGGATAGATTTGAACGTTCTTGTCGTACACATAATGTGGATAAATCACAATACGCTAATCAATTATCAGAAAACTTGAAAGGTGAATCGTTGACTAGATTATGCCTTGTAGGAGAAGCAGATAAGGATAATTATGATGTCATTAGGGCGGCTTTGATAAAAAAATATCAGCTAAGTGAGGAAGGCTATCGCCTTTTATTTAAAACGATGGTGCCTGAGACGGGTGTAGAATTCTCAGAATTCACTGCAAAGGCACGTCTCACAGTTGATCGTTGGATTGAGCTTTCCAAAACAGAAAAAACGTATGAAGGACTTATGGATTTGTTGCTCAGAGATAAGATTATGTCATGTGTGAACAAACCTTTCCTTGAATTTATACATGAGCGTAAACCCAAATCTCTAAAAGAAATGGAAGAATATTGTTCCCAATATGTCACTGCACACCCCGACGTGACTTTTGGCAACACTAAGATTAAGGAGAGTATGCCAGTTGCTTCAGCAACACCATACAATCCCAATTATTCACACAGATTTCAGGGACCTCAAAACAGATTTGATAAAAAAGGTAACCATAATAGTTATCAAAACCAAGGTAACCAATCATTTCAGGGTTCTTCTTCAAAGAACTGGAGACGACCTGATAGCTCTCGACACAGGGGTGGTCATAATTATAGGAATTTCCGTAGAGGAAGTAATTATAGAAACTATCAGGGTTATCCGTCTTGGAGTCAACAAGATCATAATTACAGAGATACTCATTATAATGAATATGATAATGGTAACCAAGGGAACTATGACTCAAACCCAAATAGGGGTTACAATAGAGGTAACAATAACTACAGAGGTGATAATAACCGAGGTAGATCTCAAAACAAAAGACATAAACCACATTTTCAGGCAAACTCTGCACAACAAGAGTCCCATGAAGCCTATAAACAGAGTAAAGATAATAATGATGCTAGTAATATGGCATGTGCCGCTTTTGATTTTGGGAGAGCATCTCAGTGCCCCCAATGCAAAACGTTATTTGAGCCAACCACAGTGTCTACTTTAAGCTGTGGCCATCCTCTTCCTGCTCTTCCGGCATCAGTCGCGCATGATGGAAGAGGTTCTCTTGTCTTACATAAGGGTTTAGTGAATAACAATCCAGTCTCTGTGCTATTTGATTCTGGATGCACCACAATTGGTGTTAGGCAGTCACTCGTAGATCCTTCCCGTGCCACTGGACAAGTAGTCAAATGTGTAACATTTGGCGGCACATTAGAGAAATACTCTACTGCTATCATTAGGATTGCTACTCCTTTCTTTACAGGAGATGTACACGCATGTCTTCTTCCGAATCCGATCGCTGACCTCATCATCGGTCGCATTCATGGAGTCAAGAATGCACTCCGCAACAAATTTCCACGTGGGAAAGGCAAAACATGCAGATTGCTAACGCTGTAGTCACTAGAGCTCAGGCTCTTAATATGCCTCAAACTTCATCTACTGAAGATAATGAAGTGCATAACCAAGATAATCCCTTGGTAATTTCTCGTGACTCGTTTATAAAACAGCAAGAAGATGATCCCACTCTGAAGAAATTCTTCATTCTTGCAACTAAAGGTGATCCGAATAAAGACACAAGTCGTAAATCGTGGATTACAAAGAAGAATGGCGTACTTGTACGTATGGTTCAAGACTCCATTACGTCAAGTCATTCTCAAATCCTGGTTCCCAAGAATTTGAGAGTTAAAATTTTGCAGCACGCTCACGACTCTCAGTGTGCTGGACACATGGGTTTTTCCCGTACTAAGTCAAGAGTCCTTGCGGCTTTCTTTTGGCCATTGGTAAACAAGGACATACGGATTTATTGTCGATCTTGTAAAGTATGTCAGGAAGTTAAATCCAAAGGTCCACGGCATGCTGCACCCATTCAGGCGGCGGACATTCCTATTCGGCCGTTTCAAAAAATGGCCATAGACATTATTGGTCCATTTAAGATCAAGTCTGCCAGAGGACATCAGTTTATCTTGACGTGTGTTGATATGTGCACACGTTGGCCAGAGGCTATTCTTCTGAAGAGCATTACTACTGCTGATATTGCAGATGCTCTTTGGCTTATATTTTCTCGTCTGGGGTTCCCCGGAGAGATATTGTCAGACCATGGCACCCAACTTATATCAGATACCATGTCTCAAGTAATGTCTACTCTGCAGATAGATAGATCTTTAAGTAGTATCTACCATCCAATGTCTAATGGTATGGTCGAACGCCTTAATAGAACACTTAAAAACTTACTGGGGAAGATAACTGAGGATCATCCTCAAGACTGGGACAGAGTTTTACCTGCGGCCCTCTTCGCTTACAGAGAGGTACCCAATGAACATACGGGATTTTCTCCCTTTGAACTCGTCTTTGGCGCGCGTCCGCGTGCCCTATGTCGTTGCTTCACGATCTCATAACATCTGACAATATTGACGATGACACAAAGTCATCCTACGAATATGTCATCGCGTTGAGACAAAAATTATCGAAGCATGCAAATTAGCAACTTCTTCTTCTGAATTTGCGAAACAGAAGGCAAGGCAATTTGCCAATAAGAAGAGATGCTTACGACAACTTTGTCCTGGTGACAAAGCATTTGTATTACTACCTTGTAGGGAAAACAGATTACTTATTTCTTGGAAAGGTCCGTACGATATAATATCGAAAATTTCCGATGTCGACTATATTGTCGATATTGATGGGAAGCATAAAACCTTCCACATCAATATGCTTACTGAATTCCATGAACGTCCGGATTATTTGCAACCCATTTTCCAAGCAACGGACAATTCTCCAGTACAACATGGTCATTACTCATCACTGTCCGTGATACAGGATGAGGAAACAAGTTTTTCAGATGTAAATCTTCCTCTTCCAATGATCCCACTTCATTCCAGTGAATCATGGAAGAACGTTACTGTCTCTCCTGATTTGTCTCTAGGAGAACAGCGACAAGTTTCAACTATGTTGCAAACATTTCAGGATGTACTCACTGACATCCCTGGACAAACGAATGTCATTCAACATGACATTGTTCTAACTGACCATACTCCTATTAGGGTTAGACCTTATCCTATACCTATACATTTTCAAGCACAGGTCGAGAAAGAGTTGGATGAGATGATAGATTTGAAAATAATCGAACCATCCACCTCTGCATATTCTTCGCCGATGGTTATTGTGCGTAAAAAAGACAATAACATACGTCTTTGCGTTGACTATCGAAAATTGAATCAAGTAACGAAGTTCGATGCCGAACCTATGCCTTTACTGGAAGAGCTACTTACTCGACTCTCCAAATCTCATTTTTTCACTAAACTTGATTTGTCTAAAGGATATTGGCAAGTTCCTTTATCTGAACGCGCCAAACCTCTCACGGCTTTTTCAACACCTAGAGGTTTGTTCCAATGGAATTTTATGCCTTTCGGTCTTATGAACGCACCAGCTACATTCGTACGCATGATGCGCCGAATCCTATCTTATCGGTCAGATGTCATTGCATATCTAGACGACATCTGTCTTTTCAGCGATACTTGGGAAGATCACTATTCAGGGTTAGATGAATTGCTGTCTACTTTGCGTGAGCACAACCTGACAGCGAAACCCTCTAAAGCCTATATTGGTTTTAGCGAAATTTCTTTCCTAGGCCACCGAGTTGGTCATGGTTTCCTAAAGACAGAGGACCATAATACTAGTAAGATACTTAACATCTCAATCCCTAAGACTAAAAAACAGGTGAGAAGTCTGTTAGGTCTTATTCAATTTTATGGCAGATTCATTCAGAATCTATCCTCTATCATGGCACCTCTCTCAACACTTCTAAAGAAAGGTTCGCCTAATGTGGTCCACTGGTCTCAGGAATGCCAATGCTCTCTGGATAAGATTAAAACACTGTTTTCAACACCACCTATTTTAGTGCTACCCACTAAAGATAAGACATTCGTTCTTCGTAGTGACGCTTCATCCACTGGGATTGGAGCGGCACTAATGCAAGAGTACTCTGGAACTCTGCATCCTGTAATGTATATTTCCAGAAAACTTAATGCGGCAGAAAGGAATTATTCGGTTTTAGACCGTGAGCTATTAGCTATGGTTTGGTCGATCCTCAAACTACAGAGATTCCTTCTAGGCGCACATTTCATAGTAGAAACCGACCAAAAAGCTCTTACTGCTATACAGAGTAAGAATTTGAAGAGCTCGAGGTCTACTCGATATGCAATTGCTCTTCAACCTTTTCATTTCTCTGTGCGAGCTATTCGTGGATCAGATAATGTGATGGCAGACATTCTGTCAAGATGCCCACATGATTCCACATAACTATTAGGGCTTAGACTTCTTGATATGTCTAGTTCTATAGTAGTTCCTTTTCTATATCATGATAGATACACATTTGTAATTTAATAATATAATGATTGTATCACTACATAGCGGTTCATTGATGTTTATTCACCGCTGTGCTTTGATGATTTTTTCTTCATAAATCATAAATTTAAGATATCTAATACGAAATGATGATATGAATTTTTTAGGCATTGTGTAATTGCCAGAATTGTATTATACTTTGATGACACCTTCCTGGAAAAATATACTTGTAGAGAAATAATTTCTCTCAGTTTATGAGACACATTCTCACCAGTCGCTCCATAAGTCGACTTAGCCTCATATTAGGCGTTATAGGTATTCCTGATATTTTCATCTGCGCATTATTCATGCGTTGTGAGCCTATTGTACGTTGCTCCTAGATGTATTTCAAAAAAAAAAAAATGTTCCATTTTTTTTTCCCGGGAGGTGTGGTAAGACTGTTACGTGCAGTCTTTGATATCTTACAATATTATACATTGGTATACTTGTTATGTTCGCAAATATTTTGTAAACAAAATAGTGCTTAAGGGAAAGTCATTGTTGAGTTGCTTCCCTTGAAAGTTGTGTCGGCTCTTTCGATCGGACTCCGCGGATAGATCCATTTTACTGCGATTTATTCGTTGTTTGGGTAGTAATGGATTGTTCTTGCTTCAGAATATCTATGGCCTGAATTTATGTGTATTGTTTGTCTGAGTAGGACGAGTCTGTCTTATATCTGTATATCTTTACATATCTAAGTCGAACTATATGTTCTGTTGTCTCTAGTGAGGTCAAAGGCTATTCGGCGGATGTGTCGCTAGAGTGTGGTGTGATTTGGCTTCGTCCTGATAGGGACTGTGTCTTCTATGTCGGCTTGTCGCCGGGGAAAAAGTGATCTCAGTATTTGTGGGGAAAGTGATAGTCGTCTAGACCTATCGTGTATGCTTTACCCCAGTGTTTATTCGTATTGCCAAGGAATGGCAGTTTCATATTTCTTATACCAAGGTAATAAAGATACTCTTATGAACTCTCGTACGAAGCCACCATTTTCGATAGGTACGATTTGAATGTCTAAGAGAATATATTTGACTCGATGAAAACGACTTCGATTCCTAGCAGCACTATATCCTGTAGAATGCAGTCAATTGTTCATGATCAAATCTACAGAGCAATGAAATGTTTTATGAATGACTAACTTTAGGACAGATTCATTATCTGTATCCAAACGTGAGTGACAGCTCACGAGTGAAGCCATCTTGGAACCAAACATGTAGTGACTTTCAAGAAGAGAAAAGGGATGCCCGTATTATCGCTTGATTAGTCCAGAGATCACTGCTACACATGAGAACCCATTATTAGCGGTTCAATATTATTATATGGAAAAATATGTGCTGAATATTATGTTGAAGAATCGTCGCTAGACGAGATTAGGTTTAGAAGCCATCTGAAATATTGTTTATAAGCTGACGTGCTCAGTCAGTGAAGTCAGATGATATATATGTATGGGCGATACTGAGTGCTTGGCTACTGACAGTCCATTATACAATTATTCTACATGAGTGCCCATGTAACATTGCAAGACCATTTATCCACTGTACCATGATGTATTATGCCAACCTGTGATTTGTCACTATCTGTGCTGTCGAGTGTATACGTCCAATTAAACTGTAGAAAGGTACACAGTCGTTGGTGTCGATGACTTCCAGCCATACATGAGTGTGAGAAAAGAACATTTGTCAACAACACGAACCCTTATTATCATTCGCACATTATACACTCAATCCATGTCTACACACCACTGCGTAGGTCAAGTTGACATTCCATACACTACAGTGGAGCAAACAACACCATAGAGATCTTATCAACTGATGATGATGATGTCTGCTTCCATCCACTTATATTTATCTTTTGGTGGATATCACTAACTGGAATAAAATAACAACTTTATCACTGCCCCATCAAACATATCGAATGAGGCTACTAATATGAGGTAGTGTGTAGGGCTGGCACTCTCACCTTTTAAAATAAATTGTTACAGAAAGCATTGCTGTAAGAGTAAATGAATGACTTGATGCAGGCTTCCTGGAAATGGAACAGCTGTAGTGGTTGGCTCCATTCTCTATATGAAGCACACCAAAAAAAAAAAAACGATGATGGTGAAAACACTGTGAACATTTATGAAAATCATAAAGTTCAATCCTCGTTGATTTTGAAAGACTTAAGGCATACTCACCATCAATACCTTTGTAGAGTCTCCATTTCTATCTAAGGCTTTTCCTAAACGTCTTTTTGGAAATCTGCCTCGAATATTCGCCTCTGTGCACCTTTTGCTCTACCTTGTCATGCCCTCTAAAGTTCAGACCATTGCTTGTGTTAGGTGTCTAAATCTTAATTCTTATCATGCATTAAAGACAAGTGTTACTGGTGCCCGAACAATGACTATCTGGTAATGTTATCATCAAACTTCCTATACATTGCCAACGTCTTCTTATTATCTCTTATTCCACTGGCACTCGCCTGGTTCTTGTCATCGGTCGGTGACCTTGTAGCATCATTTGAATCCTTCTATACTACACAAGCACCCATTTATGAAAGTCTGTAACTTCTAGCTTATTGTAGTTATTATAATCCATGTGTCAAAACCATACAATAAAACAAAATAAAATGACTGTTGAACATATGCTTCAAAAGTGCCTAACATATGAGCAAGAAAGAAAGAATGCATGGCCCTCACAAGCACCATTCGTGGGAAAGCTCTATGGAAATACAAATAGCCTCTAGCTGACCACTTCTTTCTTTGAAAATATTCAATTAGGTGTCTGAGAGTGTAAGAAGAAGAAGGACTGTCTTGACATTTCAGTTGAAGATTCTTATTTTTGTGTTGGATTTGATTTCTTTTGATTTTCTTATACTTCCACTTGCGAATACTTGAATTTTAATTATCGTGTGTTTCCCAGTCATTACTTAATCTCGCCTACTTTGTCGTGGCCTTATCTTCTCTGTTTTTATATTTTCATTTTTCGTTTCTATGTCATGAAATTAAGAAGCAAGATGAGGAACGTGACAACAATTATTAGAAACATTTTCCTAGCACTTGAAAAGTTTCAGAGAACCACGGAAGCTGACTCAATTTATAACAGGCTGCAAAACGATCATATACCTGAAGTTTATTTCTTTAATAGTATACCGTACGGGAGAAAAAATACATTAATGGCACCATAAACTTCGTAACTTCAAGTCTGCGGCTCTAAAACCTAGTTGGATTCCTCAAGGGTTGTCTCCTAATACAGAGCATCCGTTATAATCAGTAGTTCTCAACCTTTTCAACAGAAGTACGTTCTGAAGGGTTGGCTAAGTTCTCAAGTATACCCCTAAGGTTATCATAGGCATAGAACGCTAAGAAAGGCATGCGTTTATGTACCACTATCATCATCACTTTCCTTTGCGCTCCTTACAGAATATCAACCCCCCCCCCACTTCAGCCGGTTCTGCGGGAAGCCTGCACCAAGCAGTCACATGTCCTTGCAGCGATGGTTTCTGTTGCAATCTGTTTGACATGATGATGTTGCCATCCCCAAGCGCAACCTTATATTAGTAGCCTTGTACGACATGTCTGAGGTGTAACATTATATAATGGGAGGAAGGAACCAATCAAACCAAAAAAGAAAAACAGGAAACAATCACTACTCTTACCATTTTGAACTAAAAAAGTGACAGTATTACTAATACTCCTAATTCAAACAACAAAAATAAAAATATGCTTGGTCTGTGAATCTAATGAGAGACCTGTTGTGGCAGATTTTCAGCGACTCGGATGAAATTAAGTGACGAAGCTGATAACTGACAGCGAATGTACGCCGAAGCTGATAAATGACAGCAAGTGGTTGCCGAGGCTGATAACTGACGGCGAATGTTTGCCGAATCAAATAACTGACAGCGAATATTTGCCGAAGCTGATAACTGACAGCGAATGTATGCCGAAGCTGGTCACTGACAGTGAATGTATGCCGAAGCTGATATCTGACAGCGAATGTATGCCGAAGCTGGTCACTGACAGGGAATGTTTGCCGAAGCTAATATCTGACAGCGAATGTATGCCGAAGCTGATAACTGACAGCGAATGTTTGCTGAAGCTGATAACTGACAGCGAATGTTTGCCGAAGCTGATAACTGACAGCGAATGTTTGCTGAAGCTGATAACTGACAGCGAATGTATGCCGAAGCTGGTCACTGACAGTGAATGTTTGCCGAAGCTAATATCTGACAGCGAATGTATGCCGAAGCTGATAACTGACAGCGAATGTTTGCTGAAGCTGATAACTGTCAGCGAATGTTTGCCGAAGCTGATAACTGACTGCGAATGTTTGCTGAAGCTGATATCTGACAGCGAATGTATGCCGAAGCTGGTCACTGACAGTGAATGTATGCCGAAACTAATACCCACTTGTATCCTCACAACAGCAGACTAAGAATATCGTAAATGTACATACATCAATAAGAATCAAAATTATCTCGCAATTAGTTGATACATACTTTACTAACAACTAAACACATTAGGGATGCAACGCCCGAAAGTACCCCATGGCACATCTCGAGGTATCGCCTCTAGGGTAAGGACAACCTAACTTGTAGCACTGCACCTGTCCGCCAATTAGTAAGTCTGGCATGTTTTACTAGTTTTGAGCCTGCTGATTTGGTAAAGTCCTCTCGGTTTGCAAGAAAGTCCAGGAACTCACTCCAGCTAACAAATTGTGAAAACTCGAATTCCTGGAGATTGCTACATACAACCTCTCGAGATACCCCAGGGTTAAGCGTGCTCCTGGTTGAGAACCACAACTTTATAACAAACATTGATCGGAAGGGAAGCTGCAGCCATAATTCCGGTTGGCAAAAGTGATGAATATTGCTGTCAACGTCAGAACAAATAAGAGAACCGGATGTCGATGACCGTACAGCTAAACAATTAGGATACATTAATTTATGACATAAAAGCAGCAACATTAACAGGCCGGTGTTTATTTTTTTTTTGTCAGTCTGTAAAAGCCCTGTATATATAGTTATATTCTTTATTCTTTTTATTTGTGCTCCTTAAGAAGTATGGAGCCACCAGGGCAGATGGTACCCTTGTAGGAAGCTTGCACCAAACATTCACATGGTCATGTAGCGCTAGTTTATGTGGTAATTTGTTTTACATTATGGTGTTTCCAGCCCAATTCACAGCTTTGTATTAGTCGCCGTATACAATATATCTCAGGTTAATTTAAATTAATTAGTTATATTTTTTTGTCTCTTCATGTCCTCCAGGGACGGCATGGGCTCTAGTGGTTGTGATAGCCTTAGATGTGTAATTATATTAAGGTAGTTTAAGTCCGCGTGTCTTCTTCTCATTTTCCCTTTTCCTTCTTTATTGAGGATGGATCATCATTGCAGATGATCCCTTGCAGGAAGCCTACATCAAAGCATTAAAGTTTTCTTCCAGCGGTGGGTTCTATAGCGTAAGTTTGTACATGATGAGGTTGCCAGCCCTACACAGAACCTCATATTAGTTGTCTTTTACGACATGCCTGCCGTAATTGTATTCTTTCTTTATTAACATCCATCGTTTCTTATTGGACTTTCTTAGCGTTCGATGCAAACGATAAGAAACCCTGGGGCGTTTACGTATGTATCTGATAACAAACCCAAGACACGAGACGATGTTTTCATTAATCTGCAGATTCAGCTAAAATTCCTCAGTAAATCTCTTAATAATAGATGTCTCAAAGCATCATCATTAAATCTCTAGATAATATGTCTCAATAAATCATCAATACATCTCTTGATAATATATCTCAATAAATCCCCAGTAAATTTATTAATAACATCTTCTTTGGTCCTTCACCACCGACTGGCAAAGACATCGGAGACCATCACGCCTTTTGGCGTCTTGCAGGGCAGCAACAAAGTGTCTCCACCTTGCTCAGCCGGTAGCCATTCTTCGTGTGGTGCCTCAACTCTGGTTCATGCTTAGCTTCTCTGCCTCCACAGTTCTCAGCCAGGTAGCATGTGACTGGCACCGCTTTCGCTTGCCTTCTAGAGTCCATAGCATGGCAGTTCTGAGGATGGTGTCAGAGTCTTTTCTGAGGATATAGCCAACCCAATTCCAGTGTCTACCCTCTATGATGGTTCATATGTCTTCTTTGTGGTTTCTAGTTAGCAGCTTTAGGTTGTTGATGGTGTGTGGCCAGAAAATTCGCAGAATTTTCCTTAGACGGGTGTGGAAAGAGGACAATTAGGATCTTTCATTGTCTGTTACTCTCCAGCATTCTGCGCCGTACATAAATTACGCAGCTCTAGTATAGTTTTCATTTAGCGTTTGTATTGAACTGTAATATCATAAGTCTCAATAAATCTCTTAATAATAAATGTCTCTATAAATGCTCAATATATGTCTTGTTGTAAAATCAGGAGGAAATAGCCAATCCGGAATTGCAACCAAAGTGGAGCGAGTTTAATTCCCAGCGAAGGCGAAATAAAAGCAAACAACATTAGTTACATTTGGGACCCATGAGCCAAAGGGGCCTGTCTTCCCAAAGTGTCAAGGATGTGAAAAGGCCTAAAGACTTGTCAGACGGCGACACCACGTCTGATGTTCAGATTCCTCTGGTTTGTAATGCTTTGATATTTACGTTCCAGCAACAGAACATTATACTGCATACCAAAATTTTAACCCACTTGGGATTAGACCGTGTATTTCGTGCATAAGATCAACACCAGTTTTCAAGTGCATGAACCGAAAACAAACCTAACGTTGTTACTGTGGTTAGCTTATTACCTACGCTTCTGGTTTCTTATCTTCACTTCCTTCAATGTGATACTGATAGTTGCAGATAAATAATGTATCACGTTTAAATGTTGAATCATGCACATTTCTTGGCAGATACATAGACTAAGAAGGAGGACGGACAGTGATATCAAAATAAGAATACAAAAGGCATGACGCTGTGTCATTATATTTAAAAATATATGGAGATTAAGAGAAATCAAGTGCAACACAAAATAAGCAAAATAAACTTCAACTCACATGTTGTCACACCTATTGTATGGCTGTGAAACATGGAGAACAACAAAAACTGCAATAAAAAAGCTGCAGACTTTCACAAATAGAAACTTGAGAAGAATAGAAACGTTGCAGGGTTTAATCTTTGCCAGCCACAGTCACAAAGAGAAGACTAAAGATAAGAAATGTAGATATATTAAGAGAGAAAGACAAAGGACACTGCAAACCCGTGGTAAAAATAGATAATATTAGGTGTCGGAACGACATAATAAGATGAAAATAAAAATTACACAGATAACGCTGGAGACAAGTAGTTATAAGGAAGCAAATAAAAATACAGAACAAGAAACCGACATATCAACGCAAACAATCTAACAATGAATAAAAATTCAGAAGAGAAAAAGAAAATAATAAAAACAATGGTTTGGGTCCATCCAAAAAAGCTATATTATTAGTATTACTACGGTAGGCATCATTAATATATATCCAGTGAGATTAAGATTATATCCACAATACATATCTTAATTTTTGAATATAACACTCCATAATGTTTGAAGATAACTCCAGAATTCTCTTTCTCTAAATACAAGGCGAGGATTATCTTACACATTTACATATTTACACTAGTATAGAGAAAAATACTTTTACATACTCAAACAGGCAGTAGGCTCTCTGGCAGAAATGCGGTGACTTATCAGCTCCGAGTATTGTTTCTTCTGACAAATGGACAGTGCCTGCCCTATTTTTGTTTACTGGATGTGATAATAGCCAGACTTAAGTCTGCTTTCTTGCACACGGTTTATTTCTGTGGTTGCCTGGATGGAATATTTTAATATGTTTCCACTTACGGTAAAACATCTAATTGCTGGTGTCGCATGGCTAGAAAATCAAGCGGATGTCGGTAAATTGAGGCGCTGAGATGTTGGTGGCAGGAGAAAGGCTGTTTGAAGTATTTCGTAATGCTGGACAAGAAATTGTTCATGGCTGTTGTTGGTTTAGGACAAGTTTACCTGTCATCATTTATCATCATTTATCACCTTTCAGCTTTCCAAGGAGCATAGGCCTTCAACAAACGTATGCCGCGTGCCCGTCTCGTGCCATCAGCACAAGGTCTGTCCATGTCTTCTTCATCACCTTCATGTCTGTCTCCAGTTATCTTCTCCGTGTGTTCTTTTGTCTCTCTCTACCTCTCTTACCCCGGAGATTCCAGAACAAGGACTACCTTGTGCGGCTATCAACAGGTTCCCTCAATGGGTGTTCTATCCATTTCCAGTGTCTTTTTCTCTGTTGAAGTGGTTTAAAATTTTCTACACGGTGGAATAAGCGGCCCCTTGCCCAGCCTTCATAAATCGTTTCTTACGACATGCATGGTAGATTACAGTATTATACTCTTTAGTTCCCTTTTGGACCCCGGTAACATACGGGTGTAGTGAATCAGTGTCATTATGTATATTAAATAATAAACAAACAACAGTGTATAAACGCCCGAGTATCGCGGGGCTGGCTTTAGTATTGCTTCCTTTGCGCTCTAGGGTTTGATAGGTTCAGACAGACTTCTGCATGTTAAGATATACACCAATATATCGTAACACTGAGCAATGGAGATAGGTTATATCTCCATACCAGCATATAATCTTAGTGTTCTGAACTTTAGTACATCGTTGCAACCATTGTCACACATCTAACCATGTCGTTTGCAACTAACAAACTCTAAAATATGATTACACAGCTAACAAACTCTAAGACATGATTACACAACTAACAAGTCTAAGACATGATTACACAACTAACAAACTCTAAGACATGATTACACATCGCTTCATCCTACATTGTCCTGGCATCGATGAGTGATACAATATCATGACCTTTCACTACGATCTCCAACTGCCGTCTGTCCCTTACGCACTTTCACGCGCTGCTCACGTCACTAACAATCGACCGTCGATTCCTGACGTCATAAATTCGCGTTCACTATGTGTCATCTTGGTGCGCTAATAGCCATTCTGTAACCACATTATCCACACAATTTCTAGCGCGCAACATTTGATGTCAAACTAATTTTAAAAACCTACAAGTACTTATATACATATAAAGACTGTATATATAGACATGACGTATGCGACTTGCGACCACTCGTACTTACGACGACCACCCCATCATTCCTATTATATTATTTTGGACTCCCAAAGTACGGTCCGAAATTTTATATATTTACTTATTCCATTTTTTGTTACAGTACAGTACCGTACTATTCAAGACAGTAATGCTATGTTATAATTTTGTACATTGTATTATTTCATAATAAGCAAAGAGTAAAATTAGTTTTAAAATATAACAAAACAGACCTATAAATTTTAGCATTCAGTCATGAACTCTTTCAGTCTCAAGCAAAAAAGTGGGTTTGGCCCAAGCAAAAATGGCCACCCCAGTGCGTTTTTATTGTTGTTGTTTGGAAATAATTTTTTAAAATGTTCATATGCATAAATAACTTTGTTGTTGTATATGAAACTGAAGGTAAATGGATGTACCTTACTCTTGTGCTAAAAGTATAAAAGCTTTCATTGAAAAATGATTAGTTATTCAAGGTAAAATGGAGGATATGCGGTTAAAAAAAAATGATTAGTTATTCAAGGTAAAATGGAGGATATGCGCTTAAAAAAATCGCTTTAAAAATCTAAAATAAATATCTCAAAACAGAAACACGTTCACTCTTAAACACGTGCGGTATTTAAAAGAATGTACTTGCAGTCGGAAATGACTTTGTGGGTAGTTATAATTAGAAACAGTCTCAAACAGAGGCACATATACTAAAGGCTTTTTAAAGTCGATTGGGCCAAGCCCGTCTAACCCCTGAGCCTTTATAAAGTCGATTGGGACTTAAAGAGTAATTACATATCCTTATGGTAAATAATATACAGTGAATTCCGACTTACGACGATCTCGTCGGAATTGGAGCTCCTACACACACACACACACACACACACACACACACATATATATATATATATATATATATATATATATATATATATATACACACATATATATATATATGTCGTAAATTTTTAAAGATAGGTCAGAAGATATTTATGATCCCATCTGAGCAGAGGTGATAGTGGTAAATATGTGAGAATAAAGGTGTAAAAAATCGATTTTCACGAGGGAATAGTGTAAGGGGAAGATCTGTCTCTGGAATGAGTAGTTTCTCTAGTCCAGCCTTTCTATACGACTATATTTTAATATAAGACGACCTTTCTCTCCCTATATGAAATATAAGTTACACTACACACGCCCACGCACACACAATTATGTGACAACAATACGCACAAACGTGAAAAACTATGGATAATTGAGTATGGGTCTGACCAAAACACACACATGTAGTTTTTGTTGTTGTTTATTATCATTAAACGTTTTACAACATCAAAACATAGAGAAATCAAATAAATCAAGTTTACAAATATATGAAAATAACCGAATAAGTGCCCTCCCCTTGTTGAGAAAAGATCCCAAAAGAAGTTAATAACCCAAAGGTCAAAGATACGCACTAGATTACAGAATAGACTGCGAAGAACAAGTTCCCACTAAAGTACTACTCAGTAAAGTACTCAGTTTAACGAAATAAAAAAGGTAGATAGTACCATGATTGTAACAAAAGGAAACTATTTACTCTCGCTCTGTCTCTCACTCTGTCATATGTGGCCACAAACACGCTTGCTTACCTAATCATGGTGTAGTTATACCTTGAAAAATTACAATAGTCTGAACACATATTGTCAGTTGGGTTGCCCAGATCCGGCCCCAGTCCAGCCTTATCAAATAATAATTACAAGGTGGACGCGAAATTTGGTGGCTTAATTTTTCCTGGATGAATCCTGTGTCACCGCATATAGTTACTGAAGCAAGACGTTCTCGGGACGTTCACAGTTACCAAAAAAAAAAAAAGGAGGAAAAGTAATTCCTGTATTGTCAAGCCTCTGGCTGCTAAGACAAATGTTACAATTGGTAAAAACTGATAATGATGGTAAATCCTATCGGCTGACTCTTATGGTGAGTACCGATTTTGAATCAGCGTAGTTTTCTGGATCACTCCGTTGCCACGACTGTCAAACGTCAGGAATATATGTTTTTTCATATGCCCAGTGGGCTGAAAAAGTTTGATAAATAATTCTGGGTACTGTACTGTCCAGTTACGATTAATCTTATTGTTTATATCTGGTCTCTCTCCGAATGAAGAAAGAGGACCGAACAGGTCCAAAAATCGAAGACCCAATAATAATAAGAATGTTACTGGTGATATTTGACGGCTGGCTGCTGGTTTTGATCGAGTGCTAGACAAGGAAGAACAGAACATTAAAAAAAAAACCTGTTACTCATCTGTCCGTAGGTTTTCCGCTATGGCATGTTGGGAAAAAGGGTATGTGAAAGTAACCATTATGTTGTATATAAATTACTGTACGCAATATACTTAAACAGTAGAATACGACAGAACAGAAAACTACAGCAAATTAAGGACAAAATGGATTGTAATAATTTAACCAACACAGTCAATAATGAGACAAAGAAATAAGTTTCAAAGAAGAGATGATAACACGTTTTTTCTTGAGTACTAACATTTCCAAATCAATGTTCTCCATCCCCTTCAATTTCCCCCCCCCCCCTTTTTTTTCCACCCACGACTTTCTTATAGGTAGACAAGCCGAAATTGCCTGATTTTCTGCACGATTATTTCTAAATATTGTATAAATTTAGTAAATATGAAAGCTACTTATTTCTATTCAGCTTCATATCTGGAAATTATGTATGTTGTTTGTATCCGGGAAATTACACAAATCCAAACTGAGGCGATTACGAATCTCAAAATATAATGCGATACCAATGGGACCCCAAGATGCAGCAATAGTGAATGCATTCAGCGACCCATAGCTGTACTGCTTGCATCAGGACCAGCGAACCAGAGCTGGTCAAGACAGCACTCCACCTCCACGTGGTGGTCCTGGAAACAGTCTGCAGCAGTGCAGTCTGGCTGAGCGAGTGCGGATCGCAATGGGAAGGCAAACCCGGTCCCTAAAAAATTCCGTGCAGAAGTCGGATGTGTCGACCGAAAGGTGCAGATATCACAGCTTAGGCGTAAACAGACACAACGCAACCACCGTCCTTTTCAGGAAGAACGAAGAAGAAGAAGAAGGAAGAAGAAGAAGAAAGATTTTTTTGTAAAGAAGTGTGTTAATATTTGTGTAAACTGTGAATAAATAGAAAATTGTTTTCTTTCGATTAGGAGAGGGGCTTGTGTCTTAAATTCTAATCCATTACTTTAACGTAATCAAGAAGAATATTCTATTCAGGGTTTGCCTTTACGTATGTTAAGCAACGAATCCGTGAAGAAATCAACATAAAAGAAAGCTTGTCTTCTTCCCCGCTCCTATCTACATCGACCCCGGCAAGAAGGCACACACTTTCATTAATTCAGATCTTAGTGTCCTCATCTAACGATGTCCAAGATACAATCTTTTCATAAAACAATTAGTTGAAACTTGTCGCTGTTCTCCTAGAGACAAATCAGGAGAGACAGTAACGTTCTTCCATGATTCACTGGAATGAAGTGGGATCATTGGAAGAGGAAGATTTACATCTGAAAAACTTGTTTCCTCATCCTGTATCACGGACAGTGATGAGTAATGACCATGTTGTACTGGAGAATTGTCCGTTGCTTGGAAAATGGGTTGCAAATAATCCGGACGTTCATGGAATTCAGTAAGCATATTGATGTGGAAGGTTTTATGCTTCCCATCAATATCGACAATATAGTCGACATCGGAAATTTTCGATATTATATCGTACGGACCTTTCCAAGAAATAAGTAATCTGTTTTCCCTACAAGGTAGTAATACAAATGCTTTGTCACCAGGACAAAGTTGTCGTAAGCATCTCTTCTTATTGGCAAATTGCCTTGCCTTCTGTTTCGCAAATTCAGAAGAAGAAGTTGCTAATTTGCATGCTTCGATAATTTTTTGTCTCAACGCGATGACATATTCGTAGGATGACTTTGTGTCATCGTCAATATTGTCAGATGTAATGAGATCGTGAAGCAACGACATAGGGCCACGCGGACGCGCGCCAAAGACGAGTTCAAAGGGAGAAAATCCCGTATGTTCATTGGGTACCTCTCTGTAAGCGAAGAGGGCCGCAGGTAAAACTCTGTCCCAGTCTTGAGGATCATCCTCAGTTATCTTCCCCAGTAAGTTTTTAAGTGTTCTATTAAGGCGTTCGACCATACCATTAGACATTGGATGGTAGATACTACTTAAAGATCTATCTATCTGCAGAGTAGACATTACTTGAGACATGGTATCTGATATTAGTTGGGTGCCATGGTCTGACAATATCTCTCCGGGGAACCCCAGACGAGAAAATATAAGCCAAAGAGCATCTGCAATATCAGCAGTAGTAATGCTCTTCAGAGGAATAGCCTCTGGCCAACGTGTGCACATATCAACACACGTCAAGATAAACTGATGTCCTCTGGCAGACTTGATCTTAAATGGACCAATAATGTCTATGGCCATTTTTTGGAACGGCCGAATAGGAATGTCCGCCGCCTGAATGGGTGCAGCATGCCGTGGACCTTTGGATTTAACTTCCTGACATACTTTACAAGATCGACAATAAATCCGTATGTCCTTGTTTACCAATGGCCAAAAGAAAGCCGCAAGGACTCTTGACTTAGTACGGGAAAAACCCATGTGTCCAGCACACTGAGAGTCGTGAGCGTGCTGCAAAATTTTAACTCTCAAATTCTTGGGAACCAGGATTTGAGAATGACTTGACGTAATGGAGTCTTGAACCATACGTACAAGTACGCCATTCTTCTTTGTAATCCACGATTTACGACTTGTGTCTTTATTCGGATCACCTTTAGTTGCAAGAATGAAGAATTTCTTCAGAGTGGGATCATCTTCTTGCTGTTTTATAAACGAGTCACGAGAAATTACCAAGGGATTATCTTGGTTATGCACTTCATTATCTTCAGTAGATGAAGTTTGAGGCATATTAAGAGCCTGAGCTCTAGTGACTACAGCGTTAGCAATCTGCATGTTTTGCCTTTCCCACGTGGAAATTTGTTGCGGAGTGCATTCCTTGACTCCATGAATGCGACCGATGATGAGGTCAGCGATCGGATTCGGAAGAAGACATGCGTGTACATCTCCTGTAAAGAAAGGAGTAGCAATCCTAATGATAGCAGTAGAGTATTTCTCTAATGTGCCGCCAAATGTTACACATTTGACTACTTGTCCAGTGGCACGGGAAGGATCTACGAGTGACTGCCTAACACCAATTGTGGTGCATCCAGAATCAAATAGCACAGAGACTGGATTGTTATTCACTAAACCCTTATGTAAGACAAGAGAACCTCTTCCATCATGCGCGACTGATGCCGGAAGAGCAGGAAGAGGATGGCCACAGCTTAAAGTAGACACTGTGGTTGGCTCAAATAACGTTTTGCATTGGGGGCACTGAGATGCTCTCCCAAAATCAAAAGCGGCACATGCCATATTACTAGCATCATTATTATCTTTACTCTGTTTATAGGCTTCATGGGACTCTTGTTGTGCAGAGTTTGCCTGAAAATGTGGTTTATGTCTTTTGTATTGAGATCTACCTCGGTTATTATCACCTCTGTAGTTATTGTTACCTCTATTGTAACCCCTATTTGGGTTTGAGTCATAGTTCCCTTGGTTACCATTATCATATTCATTATAATGAGTATCTCTGTAATTATGATCTTGTTGACTCCAAGACGGATAACCCTGATAGTTTCTATAATTACTTCCTCTACGGAAATTCCTATAATTATGACCACCCCTGTGTCGAGAGCTATCAGCTCGTCTCCAGTTCTTTGAAGAAGAACCCTGAAATGATTGGTTACCTTGGTTTTGATAACTATTATGGTTACCTTTTTTATCAAATCTGTTTTGAGGTCCCTGAAATCTGTGTGAATAATTGGGATTGTATGGTGTTGCTGAAGCAACTGGCATACTCTCCTTAATCTTAGTGTTGCCAAAAGTCACGTCGGGGTGTGCAGTGACATATTGGGAACAATATTCTTCCATTTCTTTTAGAGATTTGGGTTTACGCTCATGTATAAATTCAAGGAAAGGTTTGTTCACACATGACATAATCTTATCTCTGAGCAACAAATCCATAAGTCCTTCATACGTTTTTTCTGTTTTGGAAAGCTCAATCCAACGATCAACTGTGAGACGTGCCTTTGCAGTGAATTCTGAGAATTCTACACCCGTCTCAGGCACCATCGTTTTAAATAAAAGGCGATAGCCTTCCTCACTTAGCTGATATTTTTTTATCAAAGCCGCCCTAATGACATCATAATTATCCTTATCTGCTTCTCCTACAAGGCATAATCTAGTCAAAGATTCACCTTTCAAGTTTTCTGATAATTGATTAGCGTATTGTGATTTATCCACATTATGTGTACGACAAGAACGTTCAAATCTATCCAGCCAGAATGTAATATCGTCACTGGACTGATTGAACGGTGGAACCTTAACCTTGTAAGTAGAAGGTTTACCATTACCACTAGATGCCTGATTAACATTACTCATACTTGTCAATCTCAATTTCTCCAACTCAAATTCATGTTCTCTTATTGCTTTTTTCTCTTCAGCATCTAATCTTTTTTGTTCAGCCTCCCTGTCTAATCTTTTTTGTTCAGCTTCCCTGTCTAATCTTTTTTGTTCAGCTTCCCTGTCTAATCTTTTTTGTTCAGCTTCACTGTCTAATCTTTTTTGTTCAGCTTCACTGTCTAATCTTTTTTGTTCAGCTTCCCTGTCTAATCTTTTTTGTTCAGCTTCACTGTCTAATCTTTTTTGTTCAGCTTACCTGTCTAATCTTTTTTGTTCAGCTTCACTGTCTAATCTTTTTTGTTCAGCCGCAGCTTCTCTTTCTAATTTTTTTTGTTCAGCTTCAAATCTCCTTTCCTCCACCTGCATCTGCAATTTCTTTTGTTCAGCCGCAGCCTCAGCTTCTCTTTCTAATCTTTTCTCTTCCGCCATAGCTTTTCTTTCTTCTGCAGCTAATGTCCTATTTTCATCGATGGATCTTCTTGTTTTCTATATATGAACTTTAATATTTAAGGCCAGAATGTTTAATTGAATAAAGTGGCAGTTTGTTTATTTTCATAAAAATAACTTTGCCATTACTGTAAAACTGAGCCTATTTTGCAACACATACTATCATACACATAATTTATATATATTTATGTTTACATGTTATTTGTTTGTATAGTATGTTAGTTTCTATGTCAGCGGGTTGTGTTTAAGGTTGGGCGGCGTCCTCACAACAGAATATCCCACGTCATAGAGGGTCCGTTGTGGGCGTTTTCTATAGGTGCAATTTTCTTGATTGAAAATTTGCTGCGACAACTGTTGCTTTTGTGTTAGCTGTGAAGTCTGTAATTATTGTTATTTTTGTAATATTTCTTTGTTCTTTAGTTTTGTTTTGATTTGTTTGTAATTTGTTGGTCTAACCTTTTCTATCTTTCAGTTCTATTCACAATTTATATTCATATATTGTGACGTCATTTGTGTTGTTATTCTTTGCAGATTCAGTGATTATTTTCATTGATTTCCCTATTTGATTTATTTTGATTTCTGCAAACGTTCTTGTATTGTCAGTCCTATTTGTACTTTATGTATTCTGTTGGTTGACATATGTTTTATATAGGTATATTTCATAAGACACAATTGCCTGTGCACTGCACTTGGATTATGGTATAAACCAGTACCTGATTATTATTACTATTATACAAGACCTTATTAAAGGCTTGTGACCCACAGATATTGAGATAATATACTGATTAATCAAGTCATTAAGAACTTGTGGTATTATTATTATTTCAGGTGATTAGTATTATTGTTAGACATCATGTTTACATTAGAATACTTCATTACACAAGGGAAAGCCCTTGATAAGACTGGTCAACAATTAGAACACTGGGCTGTTGCTCAATATGACAAAGCATTAGCTGCAGAAGAAAGAAAAGCTATGGCGGAAGAGAAAAGATTAGAAAGAGAAGCTGAGGCTGCTGCTGAACAAAAGAAATTGCAGATGCAGGTGGAGGAAAGGAGATTTGAAGCTGAACAAAAAAAATTAGAAAGAGAAGCTGCGGCTGAACAAAAAAGATTAGACAGTGAAGCTGAACAAAAAAGATTAGACAGTGAAGCTGAACAAAAAAGATTAGACAGGGAAGCTGAACAAAAAAGATTAGACAGTGAAGCTGAACAAAAAAGATTAGACAAGGAAGCTGAACAAAAAAGATTAGACAGGGAAGCTGAACAAAAAAGATTAGACAGGGAGGCTGAACAAAAAAGATTAGATGCTGAAGAGAAAAAAGCAATAAGAGAACATGAATTTGAGTTGGAGAAATTGAGATTGACAAGTATGAGTAATGTTAATCAGGCATCTAGTGGTAATGGTAAACCTTCTACTTACAAGGTTAAGGTTCCACCGTTCAATCAGTCCAGTGACGATATTACATTCTGGCTGGATAGATTTGAACGTTCTTGTCGTACACATAATGTGGATAAATCACAATACGCTAATCAATTATCAGAAAACTTGAAAGGTGAATCTTTGACTAGATTATGCCTTGTAGGAGAAGCAGATAAGGATAATTATGATGTCATTAGGGCGGCTTTGATAAAAAAATATCAGCTAAGTGAGGAAGGCTATCGCCTTTTATTTAAAACGATGGTACCTGAGACGGGTGTAGAATTCTCAGAATTCACTGCAAAGGCACGTCTCACAGTTGATCGTTGGATTGAGCTTTCCAAAACAGAAAAAACGTATGAAGGACTTAGGGATTTGTTGCTCAGAGATAAGATTATGTCATGTGTGAACAAACCTTTCCTTGAATTTATACATGAGCGTAAACCCAAATCTCTAAAAGAAATGGAAGAATATTGTTCCCAATATGTCACTGCACACCCCGACGTGACTTTTGGCAACACTAAGATTAAGGAGAGTATGCCAGTTGCTTCAGCAACACCATACAATCCCAATTATTCACACAGATTTCAGGGACCTCAAAACAGATTTGATAAAAAAGGTAACCATAATAGTTATCAAAACCAAGGTAACCAATCATTTCAGGGTTCTTCTTCAAAGAACTGGAGACGACCTGATAGCTCTCGACACAGGGGTGGTCATAATTATAGGAATTTCCGTAGAGGAAGTAATTATAGAAACTATCAGGGTTATCCGTCTTGGAGTCAACAAGATCATAATTACAGAGATACTCATTATAATGAATATGATAATGGTAACCAAGGGAACTATGACTCAAACCCAAATAGGGGTTACAATAGAGGTAACAATAACTACAGAGGTGATAATAACCGAGGTAGATCTCAAAACAAAAGACATAAACCACATTTTCAGGCAAACTCTGCACAACAAGAGTCCCATGAAGCCTATAAACAGAGTAAAGATAATAATGATGCTAGTAATATGGCATGTGCCGCTTTTGATTTTGGGAGAGCATCTCAGTGCCCCCAATGCAAAACGTTATTTGAGCCAACCACAGTGTCTACTTTAAGCTGTGGCCATCCTCTTCCTGCTCTTCCGGCATCAGTCGCGCATGATGGAAGAGGTTCTCTTGTCTTACATAAGGGTTTAGTGAATAACAATCCAGTCTCTGTGCTATTTGATTCTGGATGCACCACAATTGGTGTTAGGCAGTCACTCGTAGATCCTTCCCGTGCCACTGGACAAGTAGTCAAATGTGTAACATTTGGCGGCACATTAGAGAAATACTCTACTGCTATCATTAGGATTGCTACTCCTTTCTTTACAGGAGATGTACACGCATGTCTTCTTCCGAATCCGATCGCTGACCTCATCATCGGTCGCATTCATGGAGTCAAGGAATGCACTCCGCAACAAATTTCCACGTGGGAAAGGCAAAACATGCAGATTGCTAACGCTGTAGTCACTAGAGCTCAGGCTCTTAATATGCCTCAAACTTCATCTACTGAAGATAATGAAGTGCATAACCAAGATAATCCCTTGGTAATTTCTCGTGACTCGTTTATAAAACAGCAAGAAGATGATCCCACTCTGAAGAAATTCTTCATTCTTGCAACTAAAGGTGATCCGAATAAAGACACAAGTCGTAAATCGTGGATTACAAAGAAGAATGGCGTACTTGTACGTATGGTTCAAGACTCCATTACGTCAAGTCATTCTCAAATCCTGGTTCCCAAGAATTTGAGAGTTAAAATTTTGCAGCACGCTCACGACTCTCAGTGTGCTGGACACATGGGTTTTTCCCGTACTAAGTCAAGAGTCCTTGCGGCTTTCTTTTGGCCATTGGTGAACAAGGACATATGGATTTATTGTCGATCTTGTAAAGTATGTCAGGAAGTTAAATCCAAAGGTCCACGGCATGCTGCACCCATTCAGGCGGCGGACATTCCTATTCGGCCGTTCAAAAAATGGCCATAGACATTATTGGTCCATTTAAGATCAAGTCTGCCAGAGGACATCAGTTTATCTTGACGTGTGTTGATATGTGCACACGTTGGCCAGAGGCTATTCCTCTGAAGAGCATTACTACTGCTGATATTGCAGATGCTCTTTGGCTTATATTTTCTCGTCTGGGGTTCCCCGGAGAGATATTGTCAGACCATGGCACCCAACTAATATCAGATACCATGTCTCAAGTAATGTCTACTCTGCAGATAGATAGATCTTTAAGTAGTATCTACCATCCAATGTCTAATGGTATGGTCGAACGCCTTAATAGAACACTTAAAAACTTACTGGGGAAGATAACTGAGGATCATCCTCAAGACTGGGACAGAGTTTTACCTGCGGCCCTCTTCGCTTACAGAGAGGTACCCAATGAACATACGGGATTTTCTCCCTTTGAACTCGTCTTTGGCGCGCGTCCGCGTGGCCCTATGTCGTTGCTTCACGATCTCATAACATCTGACAATATTGACGATGACACAAAGTCATCCTACGAATATGTCATCGCGTTGAGACAAAAGATTATCGAAGCATGCAAATTAGCAACTTCTTCTTCTGAATTTGCGAAACAGAAGGCAAGGCAATTTGCCAATAAGAAGAGATGCTTACGACAACTTTGTCCTGGTGACAAAGCATTTGTATTACTACCTTGTAGGGAAAACAGATTACTTATTTCTTGGAAAGGTCCGTACGATATAATATCGAAAATTTCCGATGTCGACTATATTGTCGATATTGATGGGAAGCATAAAACCTTCCACATCAATATGCTTACTGAATTCCATGAACGTCCGGATTATTTGCAACCCATTTTCCAAGCAACGGACAATTCTCCAGTACAACATGGTCATTACTCATCACTGTCCGTGATACAGGATGAGGAAACAAGTTTTTCAGATGTAAATCTTCCTCTTCCAATGATCCCACTTCATTCTAGTGAATCATGGAAGAACGTTACTGTCTCTCCTGATTTGTCTCTAGGAGAACAGCGACAAGTTTCAACTATGTTGCAAACATTTCAGGATGTACTCACTGACATCCCTGGACAAACGAATGTCATTGAACATGACATTGTTCTAACTGACCATACTCCTATTAGGGTTAGACCTTATCCTATACCTATACATTTTCAAGCACAGGTCGAGAAAGAGTTGGATGAGATGATAGATTTGAAAATAATCGAACCATCCACCTCTGCATATTCTTCGCCGATGGTTATTGTGCGTAAAAAAGACAATAACATACGTCTTTGCGTTGACTATCGAAAATTGAATCAAGTAACGAAGTTCGATGCCGAACCTATGCCTTTACTGGAAGAGCTACTTACTCGACTCTCCAAATCTCATTTTTTCACTAAACTTGATTTGTCTAAAGGATATTGGCAAGTTCCTTTATCTGAACGCGCCAAACCTCTCACGGCTTTTTCAACACCTAGAGGTTTGTTCCAATGGAATTTTATGCCTTTCGGTCTTATGAACGCACCAGCTACATTCGTACGCATGATGCGCCGAATCCTATCTTATCGGTCAGATGTCATTGCATATCTAGACGACATCTGTCTTTTCAGCGATACTTGGGAAGATCACTATTCAGGGTTAGATGAATTGCTGTCTACTTTGCGTGAGCACAACCTGACAGCGAAACCCTCTAAAGCCTATATTGGTTTTAGCGAAATTTCTTTCCTAGGCCACCGAGTTGGTCATGGTTTCCTAAAGACAGAGGACCATAATACTAGTAAGATACTTAACATCTCAATCCCTAAGACTAAAAAACAGGTGAGAAGTCTGTTAGGTCTTATTCAATTTTATGGCAGATTCATTCAGAATCTATCCTCTATCATGGCACCTCTCTCAACACTTCTAAAGAAAGGTTCGCCTAATGTGGTCCACTGGTCTCAGGAATGCCAATGCTCTCTGGATAAGATTAAAACACTGTTTTCAACACCACCTATTTTAGTGCTACCCACTAAAGATAAGACATTCGTTCTTCGTAGTGACGCTTCATCCACTGGGATTGGAGCGGCACTAATGCAAGAGTACTCTGGAACTCTGCATCCTGTAATGTATATTTCCAGAAAACTTAATGCGGCAGAAAGGAATTATTTGGTTTTAGACCGTGAGCTATTAGCTATGGTTTGGTCGATCCTCAAACTACAGAGATTCCTTCTAGGCGCACATTTCATAGTAGAAACCGACCAAAAAGCTCTTACTGCTATACAGAGTAAGAATTTGAAGAGCTCGAGGTCTACTCGATATGCAATTGCTCTTCAACCTTTTCATTTCTCTGTGCGAGCTATTCGTGGATCAGATAATGTGATGGCAGACATTCTGTCAAGATGCCCACATGATTCCACATAACTATTAGGGCTTAGACTTCTTGATATGTCTAGTTCTATAGTAGTTCCTTTTCTATATCATGATAGATACACATTTGTAATTTAATAATATAATGATTGTATCACTACATAGCGGTTCATTGATGTTTATTCACCGCTGTGCTTTGATGATTTTTTCTTCATAAATCATAAATTTAAGATATCTAATACGAAATGATGATATGAATTTTTTAGGCATTGTGTAATTGCCAGAATTGTATTATACTTTGATGACACCTTCCTGGAAAAATATACTTGTAGAGAAATAATTTCTCTCAGTTTATGAGACACATTCTCACCAGTCGCTCCATAAGTCGACTTAGCCTCATATTAGGCGTTATAGGTATTCCTGATATTTTCATCTGCGCATTATTCATGCGTTGTGAGCCTATTGTACGTTGCTCCTAGATGTATTTCAAAAAAAAAAAATGTTCCATTTTTTTTTCCCGGGAGGTGTGGTAAGACTGTTACGTGCAGTCTTTGATATCTTACAATATTATACATTGGTATACTTGTTATGTTCGCAAATATTTTGTAAACAAAATAGTAATTTTAGTGCTTAAGGGAAAGTCATTATTGAGTTACTTCCCTTGAAAGTTGTGCCGTCTCTTCGATCGAACTCCGCGGATAAATCCATTTTACTGCGCTTTATTCGTTGTTTGGGTAATAATAGATTGTTCTTGCTTCAGAATATCTATGTCCTGAATTTATGTGTATTGTTTGTCTGAGTAGGACGAGTCTGTCTTATATCTGTATATCTTTACATATCTAAGTCGAACTATATGTTCTGTTGTCTCTAGAGAGGTCAAAGGCTATTCGGCGGATGTGTCGCTAGAGTGTGGTGTGATTTGGCTTCGTCCTGATAGGGACTGTGTTTTCTATGTCGGCTTGTCGCCGGGAAAAAGTGATCTCAGTATTTGTGGGGAAAGTGATAGTCGTCTAGACCTATCGTGTATGCTTTACCCCAGTGTTTATTCGTATTGCCAAGGAATGGCAGTTTCATATTTCTGATACCAAGGTAATCAAAGATACTCTTATGAACTCTCGTACGAAGCCACCATTTTCGATAGGTACGATTTGAATGTCTAAGAGAATATATTTGACTCGATGAAAACGACTTCGATTCCTAGCAGCACTATATCCTGTAGAATGCAGTCAATTGTTCATGATCAAATCTACAGAGCAATGAAATGTTTTATGAATGACTAACTTTAGGACAGATTCATTATCTGTATCCAAACGTGAGTGACAGCTCACGAGTGAAGCCATCTTGGAACCAAACATGTAGTGACTTTCAAGAAGAGAAAAGGGATGCCCGTATTATCGCTTGTTTAGTCCAGAGATCACTGCTACACATGAGAACCCATTATTAGCGGTTCAATATTATTATATGGAAAAATATGTGCTGAACATTATGTTGGAGAATCGTCGCTAAACGAGATTAGGTTTAGAAGCCATCTGAAATATTGTTTATAAGCTGACGTGCTCAGTCAGTGAAGTCAGATGATATATATGTATGGGCGATACTGAGTGCTTGGCTACTGACAGTCCATTATAATATTATTCTACATGAGTGCCCATGTAACATAACATTGCAAGACCAGTTATCCACTGTACCATGATGTATTATGCCAACCTGTGATTTGTCACTATCTGTGCTGTCGAGTGTGTACGTCCAATTAAACTTTAGTAAAGGTACACAGTCGTTGGTGTCGATGACTTCCAGCCATACATGAGTGTGAGAAAAGAACATTTGTCAACACCACGAACCCTTATTATCATTCGCACATTATACACTCAATCCATGTCTACACACCACTGCGTAGGTCAAGCTGACATTCCATACACTACAGTGGAGCAAACAACACCATAGAGATCTTATCAACTGATGATGATGATGTCTGCTTCCATCCACTTATGTCTATTTGTTGGTGGATATCATTAACTGGAATAAAACAACAAAATAACAACTTTATCACTAGTGTTCTTCAATCTTTGGCCAAGGCCTTCTCAATCTGCGGGTAAGACAGCGTAGTCGTAAATTGTTATGCTGTATCTTCCCTGAAGATGTGAGAGAAATATTTATTCTCCAAAATTAGTGCAATATGCCCGGTAAGCTTGCTTAATAGTAACAAGATTGCACTTGAAGAAACACCCCCTACAAGATAGTGGTGAGATCAGTGATACAATTGATCAAAATTTCATTAATATTTAACTAGAGTTAAAAAGTAGTAAAACCTATTACAAGCCCGTGTTTGTTGCCCGACATCATCACCGATGCCTGGGGCAAGCTGTATGTTAAAAAGTGTTCGCTCTAAGAAAAATGATAAGCCTATCCCAAAACCCGCCCGCGTCTTCGTCACTCCGTCTTGAAAATTTGAAATCGACACGAAACAGTTTCCGTGCGGCATACTGGTTTTGCTTGGTAGAGCGTATGAAAAAGGGGGAGGACAGAGAGTGAGAGAAGAATAAAACCAATGCTTTTTATGAATCTAAAAATAAACTAATGCATTGTATTGTATCCAAGTCGCCTAGTAACCGAGGTTTGAAGGCTATTGCGGAGAAATCTTTACTGTGTATTACCCGCCACTTCGTTAGGCTAGACAATGTAACTACGATTCAAATAACCATTGGGAGAAGGGGAAGTGGGGTAGAACGATATTGAAAGTGAAAACTTAGAATGACTTTAGTTAAACAGAAAATAAGGATGGTTAGAATGATAGAATTAATATTATTACAATATATCAAACCCTCCATAGTCCTCACAAGAACTTAGAAGATAGAGTTTATTAATATTATGGTTCAGAAAAAGAAAACCCAAAATGCATAGAAAAAGACAAAAATGTGAAAAACACTAAAGACTGACATAAAATTAGACAGATAGAGCTTAGTCTTCTGGTCAATAATATGTTTTAATATAAAAAATCGCACGAGTAATAACTAAGATATTGTAGAAATACTATATATTCTTGAACAGTGTGACAAACGGACGATCGTTCTTGCTTATTCTATTGGTAACATTTGGGGACGCAATTTCGAAAAAGAGGCATAGGAGTGATTCAATTTGATTGGTTAGCACTAGGAGGAAGGGAGAGGCAGAATTGGTAGCCCAAAACTAAATATATTTTTGCATTGGAATAGCTAAGGCAGACTGACCAATGGACTACGAGACACATAGTATGTTTGGGGTTTTGTTTTTGAAAACTAAATTCAAAATTTGGTAGTTGCCTGATTTCATTGGCCAGCCCAAATTGATATTAGCAAAAGCTTACAAGGCTCTTGGCCACTTGAATAGAAATTTTCTGTACTAAAAGTACGATGAGATCAGCAGTGTTGATTGTAAAATAAATAATAATCTCACAGTCTATACAACGGCAGAGAAACTTAGGCCATATTTGCCAGTCATCGTTGCTTGTGTTATATTTCATTGATTTTGTGGTAAGAATGATTTATTTATTAATATGCCTTATTAAAACTGCAAAAAGCTAGATACTGCTATTGGGAAAAGTGAAGGACATGCCGGGAGCAAAAATTATTGAGTCCTCACATTGAATTGTGTTTGAATGTTGCATATTGTTTGATTATTATTATTATTAGATCAGAATATGTTCGCAAGCCTCTGTGTTACATGAACACTCATCAACATGCCTAGAGCGTTTTTAGTTAGGAAAAGAAGAGAAAATCATACTGAAGGAGATGTGTTTACTCCACCTTATTGTATTGAAGAAAACTATGTAAACTTACAGTGGCGTATCCGCCATATGGAGCTGAGGTGTTGTCACAGTAGGGTGAAGTCATATGAGTTAGGGGCTGGTGCACTTGTATGGACACGAGGCTGACCCCATCGCATCATGTATAACTAGTTAATGGAAGTCTAAATCAGATATGAAAAGGCCAGGGTGTCTTTTTATTGCAGGGTTTTATTTCCTGTTACCAACCGGTGACAGGAAACCTGATAAATATATTTGAAGACAGAAAGTCTCCAGTGAAAGTTTATACTGTCTGCAGTTAGCCAGAAGGAGCTTCTGTGAGCTGACATATTCTATGCAGAGCAGTGTGGGACGTGTGCATCTACATAAAAGAACATAAGGTGATGTGCCATTAGCTGGGCACTCTGACAGTTCATCGGGATAAAAAGTGTTTTTCCCCAAAATTAACTATAAGGATAGGAGCATGATGATAACAACAGCTCCTCATATAAATGACTTACACTATTATGTACTAAAGAACATTATGTGAATACACCTACAGGAACAATATATTAATATTATTCTTATCGGACAAAGAGTCCAAATTTAGTTAAGCATTATTTGTAAGATATATTTTCCTCGTTTTTCAAAAACCTGTCCAAAAGAGATTGCAGGACAGGCAGATTAAAATTGTACCAAAAAAAAGAATTAATGTTCAAAAACTTAAACCACAGACTTATTACTTTACTATTAGAGTGTTATAGTATGTTGTTTTGATGTACCATCATTTCATTGCATTCCATAGACACTAGCCACATGAAACACCACACACTAGAAATAAAATACAGCACCGTGTGAGATCTGGAGAGGTAGCGTTAGGTACCCTGAGAATTCATCATCATTTTCATCAACTATTAGACTCAAGGTCTTACATAACTTGACCTCACACGGTTGACACATACCCAGCAATGTTTCTTTCTTATAACATCTTAACCTCTCCAGCAAATTAAACTTGCTACATATATTGGGACGCTCGCCCGGGTTTTTTTTAATTCTTATAACATTACTACATAAATTGGGGTCCTGTTCTGGGATTTAGCATTAACATCATTTCTATTTTACACAGGGAATCCCCATTATTAATATTGCCCAAGATTTGGGAAATTGATGAATTGTCAGAGCCTGGAATAATTTAATTAGAGTTGTACTTATTTTAGAAATTGAGTTAGAACATTTTAGAATTGATCAGATTGCGGACTTGGCAAAGTTTCGATCTGCTGCTGTGCAGACTGCCAGAGAGATGAACATGGATGGGGCAGAGCTGGTCCAGTATGTAACCTCAGAGTGTGACAAATTTATTGATAGGGAAGATAGGAAGTTAAAAGCAGAAATAAGATTACAAATTGAAGCAGATAAAGAAATTAAAAGGTTACAAATTGAGGCTGACAAAGAGGCAAGGACATTAGAGGCTGATAGGGAGGCTGAGATTAAACGGCTCCAATTTGAAGAAAAGAAATTGGAAGCAGAAAAAGAGGAAAGAAGACAGAGATTAGAAAGGGAAGCAGAAAGAGAGGAAAGAAGACAGAGATTAGAAACGGAAGCAGAAGATAAAAGATTAGAAATGGAAGCAGAAGATAAGAGATTACAGAGGGAGCAAGAGTTACGACTAAGGGAGTTGGAATGGCAAGGCCACGCTCATGAAAATGATCACAGCCCATCCACCTCTGATGCTACTGCCAGTCAGGGGGCCTCCAGCTCAGCCATGGGGTTCCATTTAGATCATTTTGTTGAAAAAGATGATGACATAGAGTCATTTTTAAGCAGATTCGAGGTACTAGCTACAACTTATGGGTTAGAAAAAGAAAGGTGGAGTATGAAGTTATCCCAGGTTCTTAGGGGAACAGCTTATGAAGTTTTTGCAAAAATGAGCAGGGACGACCAAGACAATTATGACTTGTTAAAGCAGGCTCTTTTGATTAGATACGAGAAGAATGGTGAGTTTTATAGAAAATGGTTTAGAAATGCCAAGCTTTTGTCTGGGGAGACATACCACCAATTCTCTGCCAGATTGGAAACCTATTTGGAGAAATGGACTTCTCTGGGGAAAACCCAAGATCTTAAAGAAATGGTCCTTATAGAACAATTAAGAGAGTCCATGGCTCCAGACCTGAGAAAGTTTCTCATGGAACAAGGTGCAGAGAGGCTGGGTGAGTTGCTAAATGTTGCAGAAAGGTATCAAGCGGCTCAGGCAGAGGTATCAGGTAATAAAAAGAAACAGATGGAAAATTTTAGGGCACCACAGAACTTTAATAAATTTGATCCTAGAGATCAAAACAAAGGTAAGCACCAATTTGATAGGCCACGGTATGACAATAAAAATAAAACCCCACAATTCGATGAAAGGAAATATGATGAAAGAAAATCTTTCAACCAAGGGAAAAGGTGGTGTAAAAATTGTAAGATGAACAATCATGACACTGACCGTTGCAGAAGGAACCCTATAGTAATGGCCACCTTCAGGTCAGGTCGACCTCAAGAAAGGAGGAGGATATTCTGTTAAATACCACTCCAGAAGAGATGAGGAAGGCACAGGCTGGGGATAAGACCCTCAAGCCTTGTTTCAGGAAATTGTCAACTTGTCATACAACTCCAGGCAAGGGAGATTTTTACATGAAAAACAAGTTGATGTATAGGAAGACTGGAGCTAGATCCAAAGGTCAGGGACAGCTGGTACTTCCTAAAAGATATAGGGCAGACTTAATAAGGAGCCTACATGTGAAACCAGATGGGGACCATGAGAACATAGGTACCATCATTCAAAAGGTGGCTCACAATTATTATTGGCCCAAAGCAAGATGGGACATTGAGAATTTTGTAGAAAGGTGTAGCATAGCACATGAGGGAACACCCACAAGTGGGAACATTGATCAGGACCTGGACACGCCACGGGGCAAAATTAGGCCTGACAATAAAAAGAAATATAAATTTGATAAAGTGGACCAAAGGGAATGGGAAGCCCCTTTTCACGGACAAGCTTCACTTAACTGTTTTACAATGGCCACTATGCGGAGAGTGCAAAAAGATGTCTTACCCCAGGATAAGCCGAAAATCCCTCAATCGGACTTAAACAAACTGGAGGAAGAGGATGTAGAGAGGAAATCTCTCATCAAGAATTCTAAGTGGGGAGACAGCCCCAAGAAAAGAATTGGTAGCGGTCGTTTTGTGCATGATAATTCTGGGAAGAAAAATCATCACTATAGCACTTCGAGTGGAAGAGACCATACCGGTGCATGGACAAATAGGTCCACAAAATTAAAGGTCCATATGAAGCGCTGTTAAGAACGTGGACTGATGAAAAGGCAGAGGAAAACATTACATCCTCATACCAATATGTGAATGAGCTGACCACTCGTTTAAAAACTGGCTGGAAACTTGCCAATGAAAATTTGAAACAAGCCAGGAAAAAACATGCTGCCTATTATAACAGGAAAGCTAAAGACAGAGATTTGGCTGTGGGAGAGAAGGTACTGCTTCTTCTACCCGGTAGTCAGAATAAGTTACAAATTGGATGGCAAGGTCCATATACAGTTCTAGAGAAGGTGTCTAGAACAAATTATAAGATAGATAAGAAGGGGAAAGAAAAAATCTATCATGTGAATCTCCTGAAGAAATATTTGGAAAGAGAACATCAGGAAGAGACACACTTGTTGACCTTGTCCATTGCCATGGAGATGAAAAAGGAACCACTTTCATCATTTGAATATCCATTACACCCCTGTGAGACAGCGGCACAGGTGAAAATCAGTACACATTTAACGAAAACTCAGAAAGAGAGAGTGCAACAGGTTCTAGATAATCATGCAGAGGTGTTAACAGACCGACCAGGGCATACAAACCTATTGGAATATGATATGAAACTGATAGACCCCACACCTGTCTGTATGAAACCCTATTCGATTCCTTTTGCTAAGGAGAAAGCTTTGAAGGAAGAGATAGACTATTTGTTGAAGGAAGGAATTATTTCACACAGTGAATCTTCGTATAGTTCCGGTGTTGTACTCTTAAGGAAACCCTCTGGAGAACATAGACTCTGTATAGATTACAGGAGACTGAATGCTATTACAGAAGGACAGGTGGATCCATTGCCGGATACAAATCAGTTGTTTGCCAGACTAAATAAAGCTAAATATTTCTCAAAAGTGGATCTGAGTAAAGGATACTATCAGATTCCAGTAAAGCCTGAGGTTAGACCATACCTAGCTTTTAGTACCTCAGAAGGACACTATGAGTTTAATAGATTGCCATTTGGATTGAAGAATGCGCCTAGTGTCTTCTCTAGAATGATGAGAAAATTATTGGAACCTCTGAATAATCCATGTATCACAAATTTCATGGATGATATCCTTATAGCAACAGAAACATTTGAGGAACACATTGACTCTCTGAACATGCTGTTTAATCGACTTAGGGAAGCGAATTTAACAGCCCGACCAACCAAATGTTGCGTTGGATGTAAAGAATTGGAATTCTTGGGACACACAGTTTATCAGGGAAACATGACCCCTGACCCAAAGAATTTAGAGAAACTAAAGAAAGCCCCGAGACCACAAACCAAGAAGGACGTGAGATCCTTTGTCTCATTATGTGGTTTCTACCAAAAGTATATCAAAAACTTTAATTCCATATGTGCACCGTTAACTGATTTGACACGTAAAGGAAATCCAGATCGAATTACATGGACACCACAATGTGAAATGGCTTACCAAGAATTGAAGGAAAAGCTCACAAGTAAACCTATTTTGAAATTACCTGACTTAAGTCAAGAATTCATAGTAAGGACGGATGCCAGTAATATTGGGTTAGGTGCAACTCTGCTACAGAAATCAGATGCATTGGATGGGGAATTAAGCCCAGTGGCATATGCTAGCAGAAAGTTGAATAAAGCTGAAACCAATTACTCAACTAGCGAAAAAGAATGTCTTGCAGTAATATGGGCGATAAAGAAATTCAATATTTATCTGTATGGTAAGGCATTTAAGTTGCAAACGGATCACAAACCTTTGTCGTTTCTAGCACAGCCTAGACATGAGAATTCTAGATTACTCCGTTGGTCATTACTGATGCAGCCATATGAGTTTTGCATAGAGTATATAAGTGGAAAAACAAATCTGGGAGCGGATTTTTTAAGCCGCCATCCGTGTGATGAGAATCACCCTAAACCCCAGGAATAATAATAAATTTCTCTATGTGTATATAGAATTATAGACTGACATATAACGTCTGTTTTAAGTGGGGAAGATTTGTCGTGAGAAATTCTAATCCACATATATAAATTAAAAAATAAATGTAAAGCCTAACAAATAAATTTAATAAAAGGAAAGAAGAATGGTAAAGAACAGTGCTGTCACAATGACTACTCGAAATCCCCTTGTTTTCTACTTCGTCTGCAAATTGTAACGTTTCACGTTGATAGTAAAAGCCTACTGCATCACTACACGCTTTCTTCAATGAAACGTGTACTGCCTTTCTAAGAAAAACCTTGAGATACGCAAGCTGACCTATATTTAATATTCCATTCATTTCATTTTAAACACGGCGTGATGAAAAGACAGATGGACTAAGGATAGAAAGAAAGGGAGGGGCTGAAAGCCGGAACGCAGGCAATACTACCACAGTCTTGCGATACAGAATTACTACCATCACGCGTGTAAGGCCACAAGCACTAACATTTTTCAAATCGTCAGTGATAAAAAACACTACCCATACGAGTTAGGTTTTTAAAACTTACAAAACGCTTATTAGGAAACATGACATTATACTGGTTTACGTTTGAAAACATTACAGTACCCAGACACCACATCGTATTCGAAGTGAACAGGAGGTAGAAGAAAATACATATTTTGAACGCAGCCACTTAGCCCCATTAAATTTATATATTTGGGTTCCTTAGGACTTACTGACAAAGAATATGTTAAACGTTACGCAAATAGTCTAGGAATTAACAAATTATAGCCAAAATAAAATAATGGTGCTGTCAGACAACACCAAAATCAGAATCGCTCAGTGGCAGATTTTCACACCACCATTGTACGGGAAATAGGCTGACATGTTACCTCCTATTTGATTGGCGGAAAGTAAATGTAAGGCTAAACACGATTAGTCGGACTATAAATACTACTTCTTTGTTGTTAGGGGAAACGTGAGTAGGAGTACTTTTTTGAAAAGCTGTGTAAACATGGCTCGATTGGTTAGACCTGCCAATATAGTCAATCAGAGGCGTCAGGTCAGCACCACATTTTCAAATAAACTTACTAAAGAACCAGTGCGTTGAGCGCCAGTGCATATTTTTCTAAATAAAAGCCTGGGACATCGGCAGATCGAAATTGTGCTATATTCATTGCCAATCAACGTAACTGTGTATTATTCCATGAATTGTGGGACCGTGGTCCTAAAGTTATTGAGCAGCACCTGGTCTGAGCTTTGCTGAATCCAGAGGCGGACAGCATACTCCTTGGTCCATATAGCAAACAGTGAGGTGTCTCCAGAACACAGGGGAGCAATCGAGCAGAGGAGTCTTTTCCTGCCGCCATCACGAAAGATAAGCCTATGTGGCCAGAGGAGCTCAACATTATGTAACCCCATCTTAAACTGACATTGTATAAAAATAAGAGGGGAAATTAATTGTTTTAATGCCAGGAACTGAGAACATCTCCAATACTAGTTCCAACAGAAACAAACACGTGAAGTCATGATGACAAATAATAACATAGCTTGAAAGAACAAAACCAGTATTACTTCATATTACTACTACACAACTGACACACATAGGATAATATTAATAAAATATGTCACTACAAGGTTCATATTGATAAATTCTGTACATATAAATTGTAATTACAATTGATTGTGATTCCTGGTTCACTTTGTATTTGAATCAGGACACATATATATTAATGAAAGTACTTAATACATATTGATATTTGAAAATTTACCAGTGACTCATTTAAGATATTCTTATAGAGTGTTAAATGTGTGTGAGTGTCACAGTGTTGTCAAGTGTGGTGGAATAAATTAAATTGTTTATCTGTCTGTTGTTGTTGTGACTTACACTTCATCATATACATACCCTAGACATTTAACGTAGTCATCACAATATTCCAGAATAATTCTGACTGAGGTATAATGTGGTAGCAAGTAAGGTTATCTGTAAAACACTACACCTATTAGATACAGACACCTTCACAGCTGATCTCAGTCAGTACACTAAGTCCCCTATAAATATTTATAACATCCCACTTTACCACAATTGTAAGTCCTGATAAATACTCCAATAAAAGGTGTTCGGTATATTAAGAAGGAATTCTGAATTCTAATTCCTCACTGTATCAGTCTGGTGTCTTGGCGAGCGATTTCTCAAGTGAAATAGCTTGAGAAAATGATCAGATTATATTCTCTGCCTTACCAAGCCTTCGTTCGTCATGGAGTTAAATAAACGCTCCAATCATATTCAAACAGGTCGGGTTATGGGGTAATTTCAAAATATTCCGATATCGGATAACTTTGAACGTAAGGCAGAGGTCAACTCTCCCATATATAGTAATAAGATGTCCGATGCCCTTGTGTACAAACTTACAGACAGATCGGTAAATTCATACAACAGCGTGTTCAAAATGTAACCATCATTACTTTATCAGAAAGTACTATTGTCATAATAAGTAGGACAAGAAACGCGTATGTCATAAGTTTGCGCCGCGTACACGAGCTTTTGTGCTAATCTTAGCCAAGCTGTGCCACTCCCTTGTGACTGCGAGTAATTATCTCAGCAAATCTGGGTAGCGTCAAGCAATTGCAATTTTTATCACCTACAGGGAGTGCCAAGCAATTCGACAATACTCAAATATCTGCTACTTAGCAGAAAAATAACAAAGAAAGAAAGAAAGAAAAGTGCGATACTTGAGAGCACATAATAAACATCAGTTCCACAAATGTACCGATACTGCCGGAGTGAAACAAAGATCGATAGGGGCCGCTCCGTTTTTCCACACTGGCGATGGATAAACCATACATTGAGGAAACCCGTTAATAGCATTACAAAGGTAGCTCCCTAAGGATCACGGGCTTGAGTTCGAGATTCTAGAATCAGGCGGATGGACAAAGAGTTAAAGTTTCTCCCCCGGGTCAACGATTTCTCTGAAAGAATACAGGGAACTAGCCGTCATCTACTAGAAAGACAGAATAAAAGGACCTTTAGCTAGATGCCGCCGTCCACGAGTAAAAGGGTGGAATTTAGCTTGTCCAATGTAAGATTGACTTGACCATTACCAGACATAGCGCTTTTAGGAGCTTTAAGACAGAAAAGTAGGCGTAGACAAAAATAGAGAACAAGACAGGGGACACCACTCGGCTAAAAGTGACAGAAATTTCGTTCAAATTACGACAATTGTTAACCCATACTTTTTTGTCAGGGAAGGTAGACAACAACCGTTTGATTCATGGGCATGGATTGAAGAAATTGCCACATAGCCATGTTGTTCAAGTTTTCCAATATGAATAACAGATGTTATTTGGGGTAATGTGCTAGTCGCAAGCATGATTTACGTGGCCAATTTCACTGTGGCGTCGGAAGATAACCGCCTTGTTAAAGATTAAGGCACAAAAAGTGATGTAACACTTTCAGCAGATTGACTTCGTTGTAGTAATCAACTACGAGAAAGTAACATTTTGGAGGAGGTTATCAGCGATAGATCTGTGATGCAGTGAGTTGTTAAACATGAGAAGTAACAACGGAAGTGGCAAGACCTTATATGGTCATGGAGTTTGACAATACCATGTAAAGGGCAATATCTTATGATGTCATGTAGTAATGTTCTACATGAAAGGGTAGGGGATAAACTCCTACCAATATCAGACGCCTTGATGATGGTAGATTTGACATGAAAATGCTAAGATAGACCTGATTGGATCTCTCCTCAACGAAGTAACATGTGGGTGTGGGCGAAAATTCGCTTATAATCTACAGCGTTGTATGATTACTGCACTGACTTTCAATTTCGTCAAGGAGAAATCATAGACAGCCAAGAACACGAAATATTAGGACCCAATAAAGGACTGGAAATGACTTCTAAGATTGGAAAAGAGTAACTTAAGAGTCTTCACTTTGCGCCTTAAGTTCAAGCATCCTACTTCAAGCGCACCCAGCTAGACACCTAACACGCATGAAGAGATGGCATCTTAAATAAGTTGCCCGATAATGTTTGGACGTTTCCTATGCAAAAAAAGTCTGTGTTCGCCCGAAAAACTCGGGGTATGTTGTACTATGTACATTTTATCATTTTACATTTACATTTTGATATGTATAATTTGCTTGTGGATGTACAGTTGCATATGAGGCTGGCAACCTCATCACTGCAAATAATTTGACACATGAACCACCACAGCAAGAGCTGGTGACTGCTTTATGCGGGTTTCCTCACAAAGAACCAACAACAGATGTGGCCCCAGGCTTCATTGAGAGCAGTGAGTGGATGATGATATTGTCACGGATTGCCTCCCCTTAGCTCTGCATTAGTGGTCCACCAGTGGCCAAAACGCAAGAGTATCTAAAATAGGTCGTCAAAAATGTCTAGCTTCGCACAAGATTACTCTTGGCAGAGTTGTAGATAGAAGGATAATGATGCTTCTCTCCCAAGGTAGTCTTCACAAGATATTTCCGAAGTCAAGAACAATGCTGCATTGGCAGGGCAATTGTTAACTTATATCGGTCGGCCGCCTTTTATGAAGAATTAAGCAATGGTTTTAGCCCATTCACGCCCCCATATGGTGTACATCCAGCAAATTTACTAATATATATATATATATATATATATATATATATAATATATATATATATATATATATATATATATATATATATATATATATAAAGAGTCTTGCTCATACGTTTGCTTTCACACTTATAATAACTGAATCAACTATGATTCTTATGTTTTAAAATAACATTTAACAAATTTAAAAATCAATTAGTTTTAACAGGTTAAAATAGAGATGAAATGATGGTGACTTTCAGATGAAAGTTTTATCTTCATAGAGACTGGATAGAGGAATGTTAATGTTCTTTGCTGTTGTCTTTTAGTAAGCACTTAGCTTAGAATCGATGACTACTGCAGCCGTTGTTTCGACAATTTTTCTGTGATGATGGCACATCTCCACACAACTTGTCCAAGTTAGGCGGTTAGTGTAGATTCCCTGCTTCTAACTCGCGTTAGAACTTTCGTCTTGAAGCTTCGTACCACGAACGTTAGACCAAAAAAAAAAAAAAAAGCCTCTGCTAAGTTCATTTGTGGTCTGCAAATTAACAGGCACATTGTCTCGCTGTCCACTCACCAAAGTTAGCCTCTGTTAATAATTATATTCTTTTGAGTATACATAGCGTAACTCAGAGAAGATGATTAGTAATCACCAATATGTAATCATCACTCATCACTGCTCCAGTCCAAGTCTGTGGTCATCCCTGCTGTCGGTTGTCTGTACGACTAGCAAGAAGAAATCACCTGCGCTTCCTGTAGTGGTTTATGAATAAACTATTTTCATATGTTGAGGCTGCCAGCCTCATATATAACCACTTAGCAAGAAAAACATGTCAAATTCACGTTTGTAAAATAAATGTTTACACTTACCCCAAAGTAACTTTTGGGAACACAATCTCCTGGCACAGTTTAGAATGGACACTAGCAATTTAGGTTAGATGCTTTCGAATCACTCGATCTGGAAATTTTGTATTCCTCTTATGACGGGTGATCTGATTCCTTAGGACCTCCAGTCTTTGTATTTAAAAATGCGGGTTTACGTTGTTAAGCTTCAAAGTTGCCCAAATACTTCGATCTTGGTCCTTTAAGTTTCCAGTCTTCGTATTTAAAAATGCGGGTTTACTTTTTTTTTAAATTTTAAAGTTGCCAAAATACTTCGATCTGTCACTTATAATTTTGGAATCCTTTTGTCCGATCCTTCTCTTTCTGGCTCTGGGGAATTGCTAGCTTGACGTGGCGGTGCAGTCTGATTTGTGACTCCAATTTTGCTAGATTATATTTCCAATTCTCAGTTCAAATCCCAGATTGTACTTCCGACGAATTTGCCAATGAGAACCATTGTGTATTCCGGATCTCACTTTACACCAATCCAAACTCTTTTGCACTATATAAGTAGGGGTGTTTAAATCATAATACCCCAGCGTGTTTTAAAATATTACATTAAAAAATTCCATCGCGTGACCTCTTTCTAATTACGCTGTAATACTTCTGCCCAGATTGTCTCCTCTGCCAGGTCATCTGTAATAATTACACAGGGTTGTCCCACGGAAGCGATTATATACTTATCACCTGTGTCTTTGCCCATCCCTCCGACGGCTTTCTTTTCATCGATCGTACAAGAACATACTGTGCAAACGCAGATCGCCTCTATCAAGGTAGCTTGGCGACTTACATGATAAAAGTATTATCCGCTGCCCGGTCTAATTACCCTGGTATTACTACTATTCACCTGGCGAAACGTAAACAAGTCTGGGGGCGGCTTTAGAGCAAAAATATGAATGACGGTGCATAAAATATACCAAATGAAAAGCGAATGAAGGAGTGAGAGAGGGGCACAAAAGTACATGTACAAATGTTTTGTCACAGATGTCACGATGTGTATATTTATATACTAACTTACTTACTTAGTCGTTCCTCTTCTACCGTGAGGTGTAGAGGTTTATACTAACACTTTAGTAATTTTTATATGTAAATTGTATATATTTCAATTTTCGCCTTCCGCTGTCCAAAAGCACTTTCATCCAACTCACTGGGTCTAAAATTAATGCTCATAGAGGAAACATTCTGAGTAAGATGAAGTGGTGGATGATACCGGAGGTTGCCAGATGCCCATATCAGGAGACCCAATACTCAAAAGAGGCATTTGTTTCCCTCTTAGTTTGTGGTACCAGTTGCCAGCAGTCGACGCTAGACACCCAACGTCAGACGGGTCTTGAAGACGCTTGACGACATTTGTAGTTACCCCAGTCATACTGCATGGGACATGCTACAGCCACAATATTTAACTATTAAAGAGAAGGACAAGTCCAAGGCACCTATGGAAACCAACAGCGGCTGAAGCAAACGCCAACCGACCATACATCGGCGGCTAAGTACCTTAACAGTGCAGCCAATTGACACTTATAATTTCGTTGTCTAAAAAATATCGACTTACAGTTTAGATTGTCCAATAATGAAAATATAAGTTCTTCAATTTTCATTAACAACTTTATTTATTTTAAATTGTTAACCCATAAGGGATTATTAAACCTGTAACTATAAATCTATAGTTGGATTAATCACTATTGAGTGAATTATGTGTCTGCACCCGTTGACTCATATTGTTTTTTCATAAACATATAAAGCTATTAAATTAATAGTTGCTGAATCACCTTCAGCTGGGGGCTCAGAAAATACGAGTCAATAATTCCTTACAGAAGGGAAGGAAAAATAAATATAGTTCATGGCAGCTTAGAAAATCCCAGTTGTTATGCTTGATTTTCATTAAAATCCTGTGAGGCTCTATGAAGTTAACGCATCATTCTTCATTTTTTTTCTCTGCCAAAAGTAATCTTGACTAAGGTTGATACCTTTGAAGATCCTCATTTTATGCTCATCTTGGCCATTGGTGGACCACTACTGTATAGAATAGAGGCAATACCGTCACAATAATGATGATAACACGTTTACCTTGAGTGAATGCATGAAATAAATTTTCGTTTTTAAACGTTTAAATTGCTGGAGAAAGACATCCTTATTAAACCTTAATGGGTTATAGTTAGGAAATACCTAGTCTATAATTTTAGATAGTATATTCAATTGCCCTAATTTCTTTATGACATTATCGCTCCTGGTTATTTACTGTATATAGGGCAAATGAAGGTTCCTATTTGTGTGTTGTGTGCGCGCGTGCTAGCGTGTGTGTGTGTGTGTGTGTATGTGAGTGTACGTGTTCCATTAGATGGTAGAATCTTCATACATCTTGTGTTGTTTATTTTCCGTATTAAAAATATAAATGAAACATACAGGTTAGAAAAATTGGCTAAGCCGATGTAATGCTTTCATATCACTGCTAAGTTACCGGTTCTGGGATGGAAACCTAATAGCGTCACGTTCCAATCTACCCAGCAGTAAATGGGTACGTGACCCTGCTATTGATTTAGGAAAGGCAGCGAGGAAGGGAACTGGTCACCCCACGTCATAAAGCTGGACCTAGTCTCTAACATTTAACTCCCCTACGGCTGTATCTGGTATTCTTCTTCTTCGTTCGCCCTGAAAAGGACGGTGGTTGCGTTGTGTCTGTTTACGCCTAAGCTGTGATATCTGCACCTTTCGGTCGACACTTCCGACTTCTGCACGGCATTTTTTAGGGCCCGGGTTTGCCTTCCCATTGCGATCCGCACTCCCTCAGCCAGACTGCACTGCTGCAGACTGTTTCCAGGACCACCACGTGGAGGTGGAGTGCGGTCTTGACCAGCTCTGGTTCGCTGGTCCTGATGCAAGCAGTACAGCTATGGGTATCTGGTATGAGAGAACCTTTGTGATGAAAAAAAAAAAAAAATACAGAATTTGAAACAAACCCAGGAAATAGCTTTCTTCCCATAAAGAGAACAGTACGAGTTATCTGAATGTAACAAACAATTTTACTGATAAATTCTGTAAAAGATGATGATGATTTAGCGTTGTTTAAAAAACTAACTAACCTTGTTGGACGCCGTTTGTGATATTTCTGCAGCTTGGAAATCTGTAAAATAGTTCAGACTCTTATTAAAAAAAAAAAAAAAATGCTAAAAATTGTACCGGGAAACGATGCGGAATTTCTTTTCCTTTTTTTTTATCTTGTTTGGAGGGCAGTTTTAAGTGCTTGAACGAGACGTTGCCTAAAGCTGTATTGCACAATTTACACAACATAAGTGGATGTGAGAATGTTGAGAGGAAAATGTGCGCGACAGAATAAAAAAATAACCTTTAGCGTCTCACAGAACATAGGCCTGCAACAGGCAAAAGCCAAGTCTTTCTGTCGCGTGACATCAGCTCAAGGTCTTCCATGTCTTCCTTATTATTAAGAGATGCGCCTGTTATATGGAATTTTGAGCTTTCAATTTTGTTCACATTCCATGCACCAATGCGCATCTCGGGAGTTATGAGAACGGCTGTGGTTGTGAAGTGACGTTTTGGGTTAGTGGTGTGTTGACTTTCGAAAATGTGAAGACTAAATGAACATGTTGATAGGATGTGCAGAAGATATGATATGGTTATACTGATCCAGGTTTGTGTATATAGTTTGATTGTTTTGGTTTGGTTTTAAGGAATATCTTCATTGCACACGGACCACTCCGTGGTCACTTGATCAGAATCGAGGTCACTGAACTCCGGGCAAACCTATAGGTGCTCAGTCTCCCTCAGCAAAGGTAGAAGGGTATGAATGCTAAAATTTAGATAGCTCTACATCCCATGTCAGATCACCTAATAATAGCGAATGCTTTTCTTGCTTTTTAAAACACCGCAATATTCAATACCTGAGGTCGAGGCAGAAAATAGACTAGAAATGTGTCAGGTAACTTGATAACTTGAGAAGTTCGTGTTCTTGTGATATGCTAAAGTTAGCGAGTAAATGGCTAATGATTCTTGGAATGGATTTACGAAATTCTCTTGTCTTTAGCACTCTATGTGTAAATAGGTTTAACTCAGTTGTAATAAATGTTTTCTTTTATTTAACCCATGTTCTTATTAAGAATTATCGACGCATTCTTTCAATTATACCCTAAATTTCTGAAGACTAAAGCTGAAGATTTTGTTGAGAAATATCAGACAATGTAATTATATTTACAGTCAGGCAGTGAGATAAATAAAGATAGTACTACATGCAGGCAGGCAGGCAGGCAGGCAGGCAGACAGACAGTCAGTTAGGCAGACATAAGATAAATTGGTAGACGGACAGACAGACAGAGCGACCTTTGGACGGTCAGACGGAGAAATAGACAGACGGGCGGACAAGAAGGAAGATTAATGGATGAATCAATCGATCGATTGATTGCTAGACAGACAGACGGACGTGTGACGTATAATGGAAATATAGCCTACAGTATCCGACAGCCTTTCGTGACCTCATGGCGTTCTATGATTCGTTAGCAAAGTCAAGCATTTGACAGCCTGCATTACTCACCTTTAATCCACGCCTATTTTTTCTTGAGATGTAAACAAACGGAAAGCTTACCAACTTCCGTGACCTGCCAATAACAGGGAGCGAACCCGGTCTGTTTACCTGAGTTTCTCACGCGAGCTGATCTGTCAATCATCAGATATTAGACAGATGCACGTGGATAAACACAGGACCTCTTTGAAGTGAGACGAGCGGGCAAAATATTTTCCCGTGTACTCTCTGATGTTCGTACATACAGGGGGAGATAAACTCTTTATCTCCAGAAGCGGGCTAAAATCTCGGAAGAAGCCCGTTACGCGGTTAAGTCTCTGTTGTAGGTCAGCAACGAAAAACAGAGCGACCGTGGAAAGCTTTTATCTGGGGAAACGTATGCCCTAGAGTGTGAAAAGTAACATCCTCTAGAGATCATAATAACATAATGTATATAAACTGCGTCTTCTCAAATCAGTTATCGGTTGTCGCTCAGAATTTTTCGGAGTCTAAACACGTAGTCTAGAACCATTGTGAATAGATGTGTTAATAGTTTCGTGGGGATTTCATTCTGATTAGTGGTAATATAAATTTGTGCTTAAGCGTGATTAAATGTCTTAAGTTTTACCATTATTATTCACGGTGATTTCCTAGCGTTAAAACCAGTAAAATATAAATAACGCGTAGCTATTTGTTTACCAGTTGTTCAGTTTAATGATGATTTTACCACCCGCTTAATCATATAAGAAGATAAGGTTTAGCGGACTAGTTAATACACTAGGCGTGACTGATAAGTGACAGAAAAGAATTCGCGTTTATTTCATTTGTGTAATTATATAAGTGACTGTTATTTAAATATCATGCGACTGAACATACGGACGCCGACATCTAATAGCTATTAATGACAGGCGATATTTGTTAAGTGCGCGTAGGGATAATTAAATCATAATTGACATTGTGTGTTGATCGTTGACCGGAGCAGGAGGGGAAAAGGCTGCATGCCTCAACCAAACTTGCACCCGCTAAGCGATAGCGATAGGCCAGAGACACCGTGTGCCTTTTAACTTTAATCAGGACTGACGGAGAGGATGAGAGATCGTCTCGTCCCTTTCCGTGTGTATATATGTAGAGATATAATAGTAGCATTTTTTCATAATGTTCTCTATTCTCGCAGACCTGATCAAACGGCGACCTGCGGTCTATTTTGGTATATTGTGGTCTATATTGGCCCGTTTTCTTCATCTACGGATTGAGTAATGTCGTTCTCTTCTTGGCTTACGCGTCCCCAAGTTCAGTTGTGAACAGGACCGGCCAAAGAGACAATTAACATTTTAAATAGTAAAAGTTAACTGGACTTACAAATACCCAGATATGTATTCAATTTTATTAACCCAGTGAGGCGTTACAAAATTAACATTTTCATCTGACTTTTGACAGTCGTATCATCGGATTTATCCAGCAAGTTACGCTGCTTCAAAATAGCCGCACACCACAGAGCTAGCCGATAGGATTTATCATCCCCATAATTAACAGTTTTTTTAGCAACCAGATGTTTTTTCTATATACTTGAAGTACTGTCTACTGTTAACACCAGATCGCGGGTTTTTTTTATACATTAACTATTCGAAGTGACATTGGTCTATCCAGGAATCAACCACCAAATTAGGCGTTCCCCTTATAAAATGTAATTATTCAAGGAGGCACTGGGGCCAATTTGGGAGATACAACCCCTGGAAATATATATGTATTCAGGCATTAGATGTCCAAGAGATTTCTTCACCAAGAATAGGGTAAGCGTTATTGATGTGGCCACGTATGACAGAGAGAGTAAATATTTCTTAGTTACACAAAAATGTACCATCATTTATTTTCTTTGCTTAAACCTGTTTACTTACTGGATAACATTTAGTAAGAACTTTGTTCTTTTCTTTACTGGCTATGCTATAACATAGTGCTAACCTTTGGGATTATTAACTTGTTGGGTTCTTTTCTTCTCAATTAGGGGAAGGCACATGTATTAGGCTATCTTTTTCTATGCGTGTAATTCTGATTTTATTTGATCTTTCTTTAGATATTTGATGTTGTTAAGTTTAAATGATAATAGACAACAAAAAGAACTTAACTTTGTGTGTTGGTCAGACCCATACCCAATTTACCATAGTTTTTTCACGTTTATGTGTCTTGTTGTCACACAGCTGTGTGTGTGTAAGTGTGTGTGTGTGTGTGTAGTGAAACCTATATTTCTAGATATAGGGAGGTGCAAGATTGTCTTATACTAAAAGATAGTCGTATAGATAGGCTGGACTAGAGCAACTACTAATTCCAGAGACAGATCTTCTCCTTAAACTATTCACTCGTGAAAATCTATTTTCTTACTCCTTTACTTCTCACGTACTTATCACCATCCACTATACTCAGGTGGGACCATAAATAACTTTAAAACCTATCTAAATTCACGACAGGACAGACAGACAGACAGACAGACAGACAGACAGACAGGCAGGCAGGCAGACAGATAGATAGATAGATAGATAGATAGATAGATAGATAGATAGATAGATAGATAGATAGATAGATAGATAGATAGATAGATAGATAGATAGATAGATAGATAGATAGATAGATAGATAGATAGATAGATAGATAGATAGATAGATAGATAGAAAACTCTATACAGAGCGATACAACAGAACACAATCTGATCGTTAGATTTAGTCCCCCGTCGAACAAGTGTTTCGGCCCTTTATTCTCCTTTACACTCTAAGGGGGGCGGACCCACCTAGGTTATGACTCCCAAGTGTCTCAGCCTCCTGTTGTCTTGTGTAGAAAATAAACCCATTCCACCTTAGTTGCAGCTTTTTAAAATCCACATTTCGCCAACCGGAGGCAACTATGAAAGTAACAAAGTGAAGACAAATTATTGCGGTTGTTCCGCAGCACACCGCTGCCACACCTGCGTAAAGCCGACGAAGCGTGAAGCTATAACGAGCTGGCAACTGAAATCTGATTGCACCTACACCACATATAACACACCGCGGGTTACCTGTAGAGCCGCCGTCCTTTCACCAATACAACGAAAAGCTCAGTGTATTGCGGACCTAGAAAAATTATAGATAGATAGATAAATAGATAGATAGATAGATAGATAGATAGATAGATAGATAGATAGATAGATAGATAGATAGATAGATAGATAGATAGATAGATAGATAGATAGATAGATAGATAGATAGATAGATAGATAGATAGACAATACTTCTATTACACGCGCCTCAAACAGCCTCTGACAACCAAGTCCAGCTCCCGGCCTTCACGTGTGGCTCAATTTGAGCCCGGCGGAACTGTTTCCACTGACGGGAGTAGGGGCAAAGGCGAGCGACTGGCGCCTTAAAACCAGCAGCTTCGGGTAGATAGGGCTCATGATCCTTGGTTGGTAGCTTATCTAAGAGAAGGAACTCTGAATTCAAACCACCGCTGCCTTGCGGGAATATCCATTTATGGAATTGGCTTCGGGAGTAAACCCTGAGGATAAATCCGGAGTCGGAGTCCCTAAGGCAGTCTAATGTCGATTCGACATTATTCTGGCAACTCCTGCGACATGGCTGGTACCAAACTGTATCGGCTACTGCCGTTCCTTTGGATCTACCGGCTGTGTGGAGAGGGGGAACATGCTGCATGGGCAACAGCTTGATCTCCATATAACTGTGCCCAAGCTCGCGCCCTGGAGAGGACACTCCAGCTTCACCCTATAGGTGTCGGCAAAACACGGGAAGTAGCAGTTACCGGTTATAAGCATTTTGCCCAATTGGCGTAGGGCATGGCGCCAGGGGCTACTTCCGACAGTGGGAGAGGTTCTAGGATCTCACTGGACAGCTACCGCCCGCTTCAAGCTGGGCAGCCCCCAGTCAATAAGGTGTTGTCCCGCCACTGTCTGCTTTCCCCATTGGGTGCATGGGGATTAGGGTCAAACCCGAACTGTGGACAGAAAATTTTGCACCAAGCAATTATCGAAAAAATAGAAATAAGCAAACTCTCAGATTGGGATGCTGGAACGTCCGGACTATGTTGACTGGACTATCCGAAAACCTACAGGATGTAAACGATGTAAGGAAGACAGCCATAATTAATGATGAGCTTAAACGACTTCAGGTGGATATAGCTGCACTTCAGGAAACGCGCCTGGCGGGCTCTGGAACGGTGAGCGAGAAGGACTACACATTTTATTGGCAAGGGAAAGATCTTAATAAAGCTAGAGAACACGGAGTAGGTTTTGCGGTCAAAAAATCGCTAACTAAAATGGTTGAACCAGGCGAGAATGGATCAGAACGCCTGTTAACGCTCCGCCTGCAAACTAGCACAGGTCCCATCACCCTTGTCAGTGTGTATGCTCCTACTCTGTACTCTGCCTCAGAAGCTAAAGATGAGTTCTACGAGAATCTAACAGCAATTATCAAAAGCATACCTAGGCAAGAACAGCTTGTTCTCCTTGGTGACTTTAACGCTAGAGTGGGTGCCGATAATGTTTCATGGCCTTCATGTCTGGGCAGGTTTGGTATTGGCAAGATGAATGAAAATGGACAACGGCTCTTAGAGTTGTGCGTCCACCATGACCTCTGCGTGACCAACACCTACTTTCAGACAAAACCCCAGCATAAGGTGTCATGGAGACACCCACGATCCAAGCACTGGCACCAACTTGACCTGATTCTCGTCAGAAGGCCACTCCTCAGGTCTGTGCTCTCCACGCGCTCGTACCATAGTGCAGACTGTGATACAGATCACTCCTTGGTTTGCTGCAAAATCAGAGCACAACCAAGAAAACTCTATCGTGTCAGACATGAAGGGAAACCACGCATTGATACCAGCAAGATGTCAGACCCTTTCATGATCGCTCAATTCACTGCGACCTTCGAGAAAGTGCTCAGTAGCCCTCAGCATGGTGATACTATTACAGAGAACTGGGAGCATCTACGGAACACCATTCAAAGTACTGCACTTGCCACCTTTGGTAAGAAAACAGCAAAGTCAAATGACTGGTTTGATGCTTCATCAGATGTGATGGCACCTGTCATTGAAGCTAAGCGCAGTGCTATGAATGAATACAAACGTTCACCGAGTGCCAGAACCCTACAGATCCTGAGGGCTACGAGAAGCAAAGTTCAACAAACTGCTCGACGCTGTGCAAATGACTATTGGCTCCAGCTCAGTGAGAGCATCCAGATCGCAGCGCAAACAGGCAACATTAGACAAATGTATGACGGTATAAAGAAAGCACTTGGCCCCCATAAAAGTAAGACGGCACCGCTAAAAACCATCAGCGGAGAGAAGCTAACCGATAAGGGTAAGCAGATGGAGAGGTGGGTCGAGCACTACTCTGAGCTTTACGCTAGAGACAATACCGTTACGCCTGCAGCCCTTGATGGTGTCAACAGTCTGCCAACTATGGAGGAGCTGGATGCCGAACCAACATTAGAGGAACTCAGCAAGGCCATTGATAGCTTGGCCTCTGGCAAAGCACCAGGCAGTGATGGGATTCCTCCTGATTTAATCAAATGCTGTAAGAGCACGCTATTACATCCCCTGCATAGGATGCTGTGCCAGTGCTGGGAAGAGACAACTATTCCTCAAGACATGCGAGATGCCAAGATTGTAACACTGTATAAAAATAAAGGAGACAGAAGTGATTGCAATAACTACAGAGGCATCTCTCTTCTTAGTATTGTTGGTAAGGTTTTTGCCAAAGTCATCTTAATGCGACTACACAAGTTAGCTGAGCGCATATATCCAGAGGCACAGTGTGGATTCCGAGCTGGCAGATCAACAACAGACATGATCTTCTCTCTCCGCCAGCTTCAGGAAAAATCAAGAGAGCAGAAAAGAACATTATATATCGCCTTTATAGACCTCACAAAAGCATTCGACCTGGTTAGTAGGGATGGACTCTTTAAAATCCTCCTGAAAATAGGCTGCCCTTCTAAAATGCTGGAAATGATAAAGTCATTCCATGACGGCATGAAGGGAACAGTCCAATATGCTGGAAGCACGTCACAGCCCTTTGATATACGAAGTGGCGTTAAACAAGGCTGTGTTCTGGCTCCGACCCTCTTCGGAATCTTCTTTGCCCTACCCTTGAAACATGCATTCAGAGATGCAACTGAAGGAATATGCCTTCACACTAGGTCAGATGGCCGTCTGTTTAATCTTTCAAGGCTGAAGGCAAAAACAAAAATCCGAAGGGTCACTATAAGAGACTTGTTGTTCGCTGATGATGCTGCAGTCGTCACTCAAAGCCAACAGGAGCTTCAGAGCTTGATGAATCGCTTCACTAAAGCATGCAAGGACTTTGGCCTCACAATAAGTCTAAAGAAAACGAATGTGCTGAGTCAGGATGTGGGTGCTGCACCAGTTATCACTATCGATAACTATGAATTGGCAGTGGTGCACCACTTCACATACCTAGGGTCTACCATCAATGACAAACTCTCACTGGATACAGAAATCGACAGCCGCATTGGCAAAGCTGCAGCTACCTTTGCCCGCCTCACATCGCGTGTTTGGGGAAACTCTAAACTCACAATGAAGACCAAAGCTGCGGTATATAATGCCTGCGTCACCAGCACACTCCTATATGGCAGCGAGACCTGGACGACCTATGCTAAGCAAGAAAGAAGGCTCAATACCTTCGATTTGCGGTGTCTACGCCGCATCCTCGGCATCTCGTGGAAAGATAAAGTGACAAATGTCGAGGTGTTGTCACGTGCTGGCCTTCAAAGTATGTATACGCTTCTTAGACAGCGCAGACTTCGCTGGCTTGGCCATGTTCGCCGCATGGAAGATGGTCGCATCCCAAAAGATATCTTCTACGGACAATTAGCAGATGGCACGAGAACAGTTGGGCGACCACAGCTGAGGTTCAAAGATGTGTGCAAGAGAGATATGAGGGCACTGGACATGGATCCAGCAACATGGGAGGATGAAGCTGCTGATCGCACTAAGTGGCGATGCTATTTACGGTGCCACCTCAGATTGGGCGAAGAGAGGCTCACATAAGAAGCAGAGGTGAGGAGAAAACGTCGAAAGGAGCACCAGGAAAATAAGCAGCTGAGGGCTGCCACCTCAGGGGCGCATTCCCATAGTCAGTTATGACTGAAGGGGCTATTATTATTATTATAGATAGATAGATAGATAGATAGATAGATAGATAGATAGATAGATAAATAGATATATAGATAGATAGATAGATAGATAGATAGATAGATAGATAGATAGGTAGATAGGTAGATAGATAGATAGATAGATAGATAGATAGATAGATAGATAGATAGATAGATAGATAGATAGATAGATAGATAGATAGATAGATAGATAGATAGATAGATAGATAGATAGATAGATAGATAGATAGATAGATAGATATGTGGTGAAACCAAAATTCGTCTATCTGTTTCTTGTCTTTCTCCTATAACTACGTCAATTTGTCTTACTATTTTCTTCCTTAGTTTTAGACTGTCGGGGCGTAACAGCGTGCCATGTACTGTTGCCATATTCTGCTGTCAACACTTTCTGGTCGTTCTCCGTGCACATTGAGATAGGTTAGACCTGAGAAGAGAGACGATTGCAAACTTTCTTGTCGACGAGATGTTGCATCATAATTGCCCAGTAAGGTTAACACTTGACGTCAAGAGTAATAAAATACCTCTCACAGATGGCATAATTGATAAGATTCATCGACTCAGAGACTAGGAGGCGAGATACACCCGTTTAATTATTCGGGCAAGGAAACAAGACATTTTTATTGCCAACCATAAGGTTTCTGAACTGGGAATAGTTGACGATTCTGAGAAACTATGCAACAGACAGCGAAGCCCAGATAAAGGACAGCCTATTTTTGAAATTAAATTGGCCACTCTGGACCAACGCATGCTGATTGGACAATAGGAATACTTTTGCCATTTTGAGACCTGCCCACCAAACACGTGATGCTTGGGGGAGGGAATATGATGACCTGTTAAATATCGGAGCCCTACAGTTTTTGGCACTCAACAAAGAACCAAGACTGGGGCCCGGTCATACAGCCTCGACTCACACTGCACCAACTGGACGGGCAACATTTAATTAGGATTCTAAGTCATTGAACTTAACCACCTAAAGCCATCAAGAATCATAGCAGCAGTGACTTCGTTGAAAGGTCTTATTGGTGAAGACTAGAAAGTCCTTATGCAGTACCAACCAAATGTGCTGAAGTACGAGACTGTAGTGAACAGAGATCCCGAGTTTGCACTATAGTCCATTCAAACGAGAGGACAGACCACAGCCGAGGCAACCCATTGAGTTAAAACAACGCCAACATCAACCCCAGAAGACCAACAAATCTCCCCAAAAGATGAGTAAAAAACAACATCTATTGAGGAGCGAAACATACAACTTCACAAACTTTGAAACCAAGTGATGACATTCGCCTAATGTAACACTAAACGTGCAATAATACCAGTGTAACTACCATTCTGTATAGTGTGATTTTATTTGATTTTTTTTCCTTTTGAAAATTCTTTTTTTTATATGTGAATAACTAAACCAACCGTGTCTGCTTTACTTTGTAACTTTGGTTGTTGTCTTCAATGTGGTAATAAGTTTGATAAGATACATTCTTTGATCTTTTACCTGGGGGCTCGAGCCGAAAACAATTGTAACTGAAATAACAATTAAATCAGTCAGGGAAGGGATAGATGATAGGAAACTCTTTACAGAGCGATACAACAGGAAGCAATCTGATCATCAGAAGAAGTCCCCCCGTCCGACAAGTGTTTCGGCCCTATATACTCCTTTACACTCTAAGGGGGCGGGCCCACTTGGGTCATGACTCCCAAGCGTCTCAGCTTCCTGTTGTCTTGCATCGAAAATGAACCCATTTCACTTATGGTAGCAACTTTAAATTCCACAACTCCGCCAGCCGTGGAGGCAATTGTGAAAGTAACAAGGAGAAGACAAATTATTCCGTTCGTTCCGTCGCAAACACTGAGACACCAGCGCGAAGTCAACGAGTCGCCACTGCGCGTTCCCCACTGGACTTTTGATACTGACACCCCTTATAGTATACACCGCTTGTCGCCCCTGAGTCGCAGCCCGTTCACTAGTCCACCACAAACCTCAGCGTATTGTGGACTTAGAATAGTAGTGTGACTAGAATACCAATCCTCTGTCTCTATTTAACTCAATCAAGGGAGAGATACAGATTACCTTTCTACTAAATATTCCTTTTCAGTTTCACAAAAGTGAACTACCCTGATCGTGAGAAAAGTGTTCTTTGATGTGTCTGCAGACATCAGGCATTCTTAATAGAATAGCCCTTGATTCTCTCACGGAATCTGTCTCTTGCACTATTTCTCTATCTCACTTAAATGCTGTCGTCACAAGAACGAACGAACGAACTTTATTTTCAAAGGGTTAAGAATTGGGCACGCAGGCCCGTCTCAGATAGGTAGATAGATAGATTGGATGGATGGATGGATGGATGGATGGATGGATGGATAGATAGATAGATAGATAGATAGATAGATAGATAGATAGATAGATAGATAGATAGATAGATAGATAGATAGATAGATAGATAGATAGATAGATAGATAGATAGATAGATAGATAGATACTCAAACTAGTCAACCCAGTTATCCCTGAATAATGCAAGCACACACTGCGCCACGTCTCAGGCTTATCTGTAGCTAAATATTGGAGCCTGCCATGTCTGAAATATGACAATGTAATATTAGACGGTCTTGCGCGCCTGATTCTCAAACCCTTAAAAATAAAGTTCGTTCGTCCTCGTCGGCGGCATGAGAGAAAAGCTTTCTGTATGCAATGTGGAATGTTTGTCATTCCCTTAAATCTAGCTGAACTTGTCTAACGCATGAGATAAACTTAGTAGCTAGGCTGGAAATGTGTGAGATAAACTTAGTAGCGAGGCTGGAAAAAACCTTCTGAGGAGAACACGAGAATTAATCGCCCCGTGCAGTCACGGGGGAGGGGGGGGGGTATAAGGATACATGGAAGAATAGAACTACTTATTCCTGGGGCAAGTCGTTAAGATGCGGCTAACACGTGGTTGTGTGTATAGAGCTGGCAGCATCGTCATATAAAACAAATTGTTATGTAACCTACAACTACAAGAGCACAGCGTGGGAACTAGCTGCAATGTTGACGCCAAAGATTTCACCTCTGTAGTATATATTGTTTTAATACGATGTTGTTATCTGCCCGCTTTTTCGTCTCGATCTCCGTAGTTCTAGACTGAGCACGGTGACAATGTAGGCTTCATACGGTTACATTTTGAGGGCGTTGATATGACAGAAACTCTTTAACAAAGCTTTACAACAGGAGACAATCTGATTATCATCAGAAGTTCCCAACCCCCTTCCCCCGTCCGAAAAGTGCTTCGGCCATTTAATCTCCTTTAACATGAAGGGGGCAAGCCCACATGAATCGTGACTCCCAAGTGTGAGCTTCCTGTTGTCTTTCCAGCTTGCACTGTGAATTGACCCCACTCTACCTTGGTTGGGACTTTCAGCTTTACTCCTGGTTTCACCCAGGCTGCCAGCTTGAGGCAATTGTTAAAGTGACAGGTATGTTGTTTTATTTCTCATCCAGGTAGATTCGGGTTAGGCATAAAGAGTTCGTAGCCATATTTTAAGATTTCATCTTTATTCTTCGTGGAGAGTGCCACGTCCATTGTCTACCTAAAAAAATACAGGTTATTGTGCGCGTAAAATGTGTCCTTTTCACATCTACTTTTGTTTTCTAATGTCACTGTTTACTTTATTACTGCATGCAGCTACTCCACAATTAATGAACTGCGCAAAGATAATAATAATAATAGCCCCGTCAGTCATAAATGACTATGGCAATGCGTCTCTGAGATGACAGCCCGCAGCTGCTTATTTTCCTGATGTTCCTTTCGACGTTTTCCCCTCTCTTCTGCTTACTGTGAGAGCTTCGTTTCGCCCAGTCTGAGGAGGTGCCGTACAGGGCACAGCCACTTAGTGCGATCGGCAGCTTCATCCTCCTAGGTTGCTGGATTTATGTCCAGTGCCCTCATGTCTCTCTTGTACACATCTTTGAATCTCAGCTGCGATCGCAGAAACTGTTCTTTTGCCATCTGTCAGTTGTCCATAGAAGATATCTTTGGGGATTCGACCATTTTCCATGCGGCGGACATGGCCAAGCCAGCGAAGTCTGCGCTGTCTAAGCAGTGTATACATGCTCTGAAGGCCAGCACGTGACAACACTTCGACATTTGTCACTTTGTCCTTCCACGAAATACCGAGGATGTGGCGTAGACACCGTAGATGTAAGGTATTGAGCATTCTTTCTTGCTTAACATGGGTTGTCCATGTCTCGCTGCCATATAGAAGTGTGTTGTTGTTTTGAAAAGGTGATGGGTGGAGAGCGGGCACTTAACAGCTGACCATTATTGCCTCTTCTCGTTCCATCTGAGTCTACCCTGTTCAACCTGAAAATGGGTTATAATTAGGGTATTTAATGTCATTTTATTTACTAATTTTGTATTAAATAACTATTGTCTTTTATATAGAAGTGTGATTGTGACGCAGGCGTTATATACCGCAGCTTTGGTCTTGGTTGTGAATTTGCAGTTTGCCCAAAAACGTGTGGTGAGGCGGGCAAAGGAACCAGCAGACGTACGCGGTCATATTAGATTACATTCCGCCTCCGCATCAAAGGCCGTCTGCAATGTTTTCTACCTATTGGCTTGATGATACTCTCTTACTGTCCATCTCTTGATGTTATCTTCTTACTTACATTGCTTCTGTATCCTAAAACTTTCCTACTTTTACAATTCCCAACTATAGTGCTATGTCTCGATATGTGTCCATATATATATATATATACACTTGTATCTGTTGTTGACTACTATCAGTGCCACAATGTTAAACTGTTCAGTATGTTCTCTTTTTGTCTTACACTATCTCTTTTTCCTTCAGTCTTTTCTCTTACGACAATAAATTCCAACTCTCATTTTCTCATAACATTTCCATAGAAAGTGAATTATTTCCATCTAACAAGAGTCACACGTGGAAGTTTCAAACTAGCCTATGTCAGTGCATGTTCTTTACGCTGTGAAGCTGACCATCCTGTTCTTAGCGTTCTTGTGTAAAACCACATCTCTGTGGCAGCAACAGATTTTATTTCTTGCTATTAAAGATAAAGGTAGTCCTGTAACAGATACTGCCGCAGAGAAGTGAAGTGTTAAAGTCTTCACTACACTAAGTTTTGATAACTACTCATGCTTCATGCGGTCCGGGTTTGATTCCATTGGAAACTTGAAATAATACCTTTCTTCGAATGTTTACTGCATATTATGTACACCGAAGCGTAACAAAGGAAAAAAAAGGAAAGAAAGAATTAAATAAACAAACAAACAAAGAACGAAGGAATGAATGAACGAATGAATAAAGAAAGAAATAAAGAAACAAACGAAGAAACAAAGAACAAAGGAATGAATGAATGAAGAGAAAGGAAGAAATGAAGGAAGAAACAAACAAACAAACAAAGAAACAAGCAAACAAAGAATGAAACAAAGAAAGAATCAAAGCAAAAGAAAGAAAGAGGGAAAGGAAAAATGAAAGAATAACGAAGAACAAAAGAAATAAACAAACACAAAGAAACAAACAAACAAACAAACAACCTACATGCCAATATCACAGCTTAAACTTATATTCTCTCAACACGTAGTTATGTTTCGACCATATTACACAATCTTACAAACTGAATACAATCTATAATATTTGACGTACACAAACCCAGAAGAAAACTCGTCAATATGAGAAAATCATCGATGAGTGAATTTTGATTTTTACTGTAGAGTGAGTGATCAAAGGGAAATAAGAGTTCCGACCGAGAAACTTAGGTAATGTCTAATCAATGTCAGAATTCCAGTTCTAGACTTTCATTAATAAAATACAAAGACTTTTTGAGGCTAATGACCTGGGTTGTTACATTTGTCAAACATGTTTTTGGCATTCTTTGATTGCTAAAAGTACTAGAAATGCATATAAACAAGTTGTCGGGAAAAGACTATTATAATACTGGATTGTACAAGGAATCTTCTTCTTCTTCTTCTTCCTCGTTCGTCCTGAAAAGGACGTTGGTTGCGTTGTGTCTGTTTACGCCGGAGCTGCGATATCTGCGCCTTTCGGCCAACACATCCGACTTCAGCACGGCATTTTTTGGGACCGGGTTTGCCTTCCCTCTTCGATCCCTACTCTCTCAGCCAGACTGCAGTGATGCAGCCTGTTTCCAGGACCACCACGTGGAGGTGGAGTAGGGTCTTGGTCAGCTTTGGTTCGCTGACCCTGACGCAGGCAGTCAAGCTATGGGTCGCTGACTCCATTCTCTATTGCTGCGTCTTTGGGTCCCTGTACGAGGAATCAAACCCAGGACTTACTCCTCTTATAGTGTGTATGTATTCTACTAGGGCGCCCGAATGGCTGAGCAGTTAGAACGCTTGCTTCTCGCAGCAAAATAACAAAGTTTCAGTATAGAAACCTGGGTGAGTCACGTTCCTGTTTACCCAGCTGTAAATGGGTGCCTGACTCTGATCTTGAGTTAGAAAAAGCAAAGGCAGCGAGGAAGAGAACTGGTCACCTCTAATCTCATAAACCGGGACCTAGTATAGTGAAGTCTCCAACACTTTACTCCTCTATGACTGTATCAGCTATGTGACTACATTAGTCTTTTACCATTTACACTACCAGGGGCCCACAAGAAGTGTATAGCGAGCTACCCTGAACGTTATGTCGAGATATTGCGCAGGTTACGTATCACATCTGTCGGATGTGACCACCACGACAACAGCTTCCATCCTGGAAGCTTACGATGGAAGCTTACGCCAAATCGCTTTATGTAGTTTTATAATGGCATTTTCTGTAGCAATTTGTTTTACATAGTCCAGTTGCCATCCCCATGCACACTCTCACCTTGGCAGCCTCCTACGACATGTCTGGTTTAAGCAGGAGTCTTATACTTTCTTTGTCTCATCAGAGACCCCTGGCGGAATAACGCGAGGTAAAATGTATACCTGGAAACAATAATAACAGCTCGTGGAAGATCACGTGAGCTGTGGAGTCAGAATCGGAAGTCGGAGTGGGTCGATTTTTAGTGGAGTCGGAGTCGGAAAAACTGTCCGAACTCTTAACTCCGAATTTGATGCCACGTGACTAGTCAAATAACTGTAGTCGGAGTCGGAAGTCGGAACTATTTTTGGCAGACTCCATAACCATGATCATTACCATTATTTTTGGCAGACTCCATAACCATAATCATTACCATTATTTCGCGTCTCGCTCCCTATGGAGCAAAAAACTAGCACTGCAGCTGATCGCCAGAAGACCTGCACCATTGGTTTCATATGCTCTTGCAGCATAGATTTCTGGAGCAATGGCTTGACATGACCAGGTTCCCAACACCAACCGCGCAACGTCATATTAGTCGTCCTTCAGAACGTGCCTGTGAGAGCAGTTGTCCTCTTTTGTCCTAATCTCCTCAGAGAACCCGGGCACTCCACATGGCGGATGTAGCCTTGAAGAGATCTAACACAACAACTCATAGAATTTACCGGGAACCTGAAGTGATGAGGCCCGACTTTATACGTACATAATCGCCGTGGTATCTGATAGTGACGTATTTATATTAACAGAAAACGAAGCTGAAAATTAGCACAATCAAACAGGAAATCAGAAAAACAACAGGAATATGTTATCTTCATTAAGTTTAGGAAAATACAGTTTATTATTGTCAGATGTTCTTGATTATTTTTCGTTATGTTTAATCAAATCCGCAGGCTAGTTTATTCATGCTTATTCTCAATTTCGCACGGTATTTGAAAAGGTATCGATTCTGTCTGGGTCATTCTAGCCAAAAGGCGATATATTTGTACACTAGTGGTTCTGTTATATGAACAAGGACTTAAGTCAACATGCAGGAAGCAGTTTGGTTACATTCATTATTGGTGTTACAATCTAATATAATACCGTAATATTTGTTAATGTTTCCATTAAGGTTTATAAGACAATAGGATTTCTAGAACAGATTTTCGATTTTAATATTTTACTAGCAACAACCCACCAAAATTGGCAGGTTTTTAATTATAGTGTTTTGTTTCTGTTACACGTTTACATTGCTGCTTCTTCTATAGTCTCGCTTGCTCGCTGTGAATGACGCGATCGTCTCTTCCTTTTAGCCATCTCATCATTTTGATCCATAATAATAAGTCTGCAATACTTTAAATTAAAATTTTGTCTTGAAGAAGCAATAAAAATACTTAAATTTTAAGGTTATTTTTAAGAAAAATGATGAGTTAAATCCGTTTCCCGAATGAAACTGGACAGAAGAGTATCTTGATTGTCTGTTGATTTAATGCACACCGTCACACTTTGCTATTTTCGCTAGAGTACATATAAGGGGAAACAATACAATTATTGTCTAACTTTCAAACACAGTTGCACCCCCTTAGCTGTGCTCGAAAGTTAATGTACTCTCTCGAAAATAGAAAAAAGTGCGCAGACCGACAGACCGAAGTACCTTACGGCGGGAATTATGGTATTGGTTAGCCAGTGGAGCCAAAACGTGGTTCACGCACCCCGTGCGGCTCGTGCGAGCATTTGGTGCGGCTCTCCTTACGTACCTGAAACAATATAAAAATGTCACTGAATAATACTGAGTTTTTAGAAAATATTATTTTATATTTTTATCATTTAATTGGTGCGCACAAAAAATATTACTAAATATTATTAGAAAGGTATGATTTTTTCAAGAAATAATTTTTTTTGGAATTTAATATTGACATCCATCAATATCCTTTAGCTTTACAAGAAGCATAGTTCTCTTATAAACATATGCCAAGTTGTCCTGTGGTGTGCCTTCAGCTCACGGTATTTCCTTGTATTTCTCATCATATTCATTTGTGTCTCAAGTTCTGTTCTCACGTTTTTTCGGTCTATCACTGCTTCTTTTTCCACGGTTTGCCCCAGAAGAAGGACTGTCTGAAAATGCAATCAGTTGATTTCCTGAGTGGATGTTCAATCCATCGCCAGGTTTGCCTTCCTTATGTGTTATAAATGTTTATACAATACCAAAAACCTACCCTCTGTTCTATACTTACTGTTCTTAAGTCTACTATCATTTGCTAGACACAGTATTAAGGTCTTTGTCTTGTGTAAGTCTGACCTATACTGTATAATAGGGGAACAACAGAAGTGATTGCGTCATTAATAGGTTGGGCTGCCCATTGTAAACTTCCGGTGTTGTGTCTTGCAGTTCGCACTAATGACCAGTCATCGAAGCATCATTTTTTGGTGATGCCTAGATGGCCGGGAGGATAGTGTGATTCGCTTGCATAGATAGGCGGGGTTGTCGCACGGAAGGTCTGGGGTTCGAGTCCTGGGTAAGCCACTCACGTCTGTTGTTTTTCTGTTGTCTAGTGTTCTACTTCTTTATTTCTTACGAGTGCCTGAAAACATAACTTTATGTTTGTCTAATGTTTATTTGCAGTTCTTGTTACACTGGTACATTTATGGTTCTTATAATTTAGTGTCCAAATTTTCGTTGCATAAACTTTCGATATAATGGGGTAGAAGGTCCCGTGCTCATCCATCCTTAGACGCCTCTTACGACATGCATAGTAGGTTACTGTATTACTATTCTTCGCTCCCATTCAGATCCCGCTAACGTTGACATCTAATTACATATAAAGATGAACGGTAAGTAAACATATGTCTTTTTTCTTTTTTTTAAAAATTATTTAAAGTATATCGATGATTCTTTTTAAAATTTCCTCGAATATTGCTGTTCCTAGAGGTCGCCTAGTTGGTCACCCGTGTATTATCGTTTCCATCAGAACAGACTAGAACGGATGTTGCATTTCTTACACATTCCTCAGGGAAAATAAACAAGAAATTTAACAGAGCTGGAAAACAATGAGAAATGCAGCAAATTCTAAAGACCAGCACACAGTTGGGAGGTTGGGGGGAAGAGAGAGATAAATTGGACGATCTACTTCCTGGTTGACATTTTTTTGTTAGATTCTTCTTTCGCATGGGTAGTACTTATTACACCTAGGCTGAGATCCACCAAAAAAACTATAATAATAAATAATCTCAACTTATCCCCGTACTACGCAGTTCTCCGCCCGTGCGTTACCAGGCCCGAAAGAAGACAGGAATGACTAGAGCGGATGGCACAGAACAAAAGGACTTCACGTCCTTTATTAGGACTTGTGCACTACATGTCCGCCGCATGGATGATGGTTGCATCCACAATGATATTTTCTACCGGCTTCTGGTAGATGGCAAAATAATAGCCGGGAGACCGCAGCTGAGGTTGAAAGATGTGTAAAAGAGAGACACGAAGGCCATTGACATAAATTTAATTACCTGGGAGGATGAAGCTGCCGATCGCACTAATTTTTATCTACGGCTACATCTCAGATTTGGCGAAAAGAAGCTCCTCTCACAATAAGCAGAAGAGAAAAGAACAGTCTATGATGTGTTTATGAAGATGCCAGTGGAGGACTGAAGCAACTACGACCTCCTAAAGAAAGCCTTACTCCAACGGTTCCAACTGAACGCTGAAACTTTTCGAAGCCAATTCCTGGAAGCTAAGCGACAGAAGGGCGAAAGTTTTAAGCAATTTGCTACCTGACTAGAAACGTATCTGGAGAAATAGGGATCGCTCTGCACTTTCGACAAATCGTATGAAGGGTTGCAAGAAATTATTATCTTGGAGTAGTTCAATGACTCTCTCACTCCTGACATAAGATGGTTTTTGGCGGAGCACGGGGCCGAAAGTCATGAACAGGTGGTTATTTTCGTAGAAAGATACCAAAGCGCGCAGGAAAAGATTAACCCTTCAGATAGGGCGCATGCGATAATCACCCCCAAGCACTGAGATCGCCCCTACACAGATACACCAGCTACGCAGGATGCAGCACACAACTCGACACAACCACAAGACAAGGGTAATTACTACAACAGTAACAACAACAACTACTACTACTACTGCTATATATACTGCTACTACTACTACTACTACTACTACTACTACTACTACTACTACTACTACTACTACTACTACTACTACCACTATTACTACTACTACTACTACTAATACTACTAGGAATGGAAAGGAATTTGTAACTACAGATCGTTCTCTCTGTCTTCTGTGTTTTTCCTTGTCCTTTTTGACTTTGAAGTGTTTTCTCTAATGATGTCATTAAAAAAAAAATTGCCTCATTTTGGCTAGGCGCGTCTGGTTCAACCTAGTTGGTCATATTAGGGCGCATGACCAAATATGAAAGACCTTTAGGTCTAATTTTTATTTCATGTTTTTGAACTTTCTCCCTTACATAACTTTTCTCGACATGTAACTTGTACCTATATGACTCTGAAGCCCACTCCATTCCTTGTCTTTGCCAACTGCCTGTTTTAACGCGTGGTTCATGATAGATCAAGTCTCGTCTCCTGACTTTTATCTAAACATTGACATGTCTTATTTGTCCAATTCTGAAAATCTGTCCTACTAAGTTCATCACCATTTTTCTTGACGCTCCTTACGGAACATGGCACCAACACTGTAGCTGGTCCGCTTGCAGGAAACCTGTACATATAAATTAACATGCTTGTGTAGTAGTGTTTCTGTAGCAATTTGTTTGACACGATGAGATTGCAAGCCCCCCCTACACAACCTCATATTAGTCACGCTGTACGATATGCCTTAGGGGTCAAGGGTCGTATTATTTTCTTTGTCTCTTCAACGGACCCCCCCCCCCCCCCTTGGAACTGCACGTGCGCCCCATTATGTTATAGGTACTAACAACTTTTTGTTGTTGGTTTAAAGCGCTTAATTTCAAAATGAGTCCAGATGTTTTCTATTTTTAAGCTCGCGCTGTTGTGTGCTATATTTATACTCCATTTCAGCTAATTTCGTTTAGTGCACTTATAGTTAACAGTTCACTCAACCGTGCACTTGTAGTTAACAGTTTACCCAACCATTTACTACACAAACGTAAACCAGGACTCAACATTCCTTTTGTTGCGAGCGAGACTCAAGAATGCAGTATACTATACTGGTACATTACTCACTCCAGACAGGTTTTAGTGTAAATGACATATAGGTATTGTTTGTTTGCGGTGTCTCGCGATTGGCTGAGTGACTTGGTGCATTTTCCATTTGATCTACCGGTGAATGGATACACTATTGTGTTTGAGATAGACAGTTAGACAGATAGACAGATAGACAGATAGACAAATAGACAGATAGACAGTTAGACAGATAGACAGATAGACAGATAGACAAATAGACAGATAGACAGTTAGACAGAGAGATAAAGTCAAAGAAAGAAAGAATAGAAAGTTTTAAATATAGAAGTTTTATTTTAGGCAAATAGGCAGACAGACGGACCGACAAACAGACAGACATAATGGACGGACAGACAGAAAGCTGGACGAACGGACAGACAGCCGGGCGGACGTACGGACGGGCGGTCACACAGCCAGGTAGATAGATAGACAGACAGGACAAGACAAGACAAGACAAGACTAGACTAGATTAGACTAGGCTAGGCTAGGCTAGGTTAGGCTAGGCTCGACTGAACTAGACTAGACTAGATTAGACTAGATTAGATAGATAGACAGATAGACAGACAGACACAGACAGACAGACAGACAGACAGAGAGATAGAGAGATAGCTAGCTAGCTAGCTAGATAGATAGATAGATAGATAGATAGATAGATAGATAGCTAGATAGATAGATAGATAGATAGATAGATAGATAGATAGATAGATAGATAGATAGATAGATAGATTGATCTTCAATGCAGGGTGTGACCAACTATCCCACTCTCTGGAACCACAATACGTTTGAAATTTTGAAATAGCCACCTATTTATTGTTGCATTCACAGTGTTCATACGTATGTCAAAATTAAAATAAATTATCTCGTGTTCCAAATCAATATCACTGGTATCTCACCTTTTTAGTAATATTTCTGTAGCCTCTCTATAGTAAAAATATACAATAATCTATTTATTTATATATTTATCAGCCAGAACTATGCGGAAAAATTGTTTAAATAATTTTTTCTGGTACAACAAAATGTCTGGCTCGCTCGAGACACGCTAAGGCCACCCTGGTTTTATTGTATCAAACACGGTTTTTACTTCCACACCACAACTACAAAACTTTTGAAAATTTTTATGCAAATTCTTTTTTCAAGGCGTAAGTTAAAGAAAAATATCGTATTTCGTTTCGCTCTTTTTCATGGAAAGTGTGTTTCGGTCTCTGACCTCGCTCCATGTTTTTTAATCTTCTGCGTTTCTCGCCAGCGTCTGTCAGGATGTTTATTTATTTAGCCAAACCTCAGCAGTTTACGGTAAAACCGCAATTATTTTGAAAAATAAATTTAATAAAAACATGTATGCTTTAGGATCTTAGGCTGATGAACCTGGAAAAAAAAAAATAAAGAAATCACAGGTAACGGAGAAAAACTTGAGGTCTAAAAATTCAGATGAAACTTGCGTTGGCGTGCTAAATTCCCTACTTCCTTACTTCTTATTTTGTTAATGATAATATATCAGACCACTAGTTCTTTCATAGTTGGACACGAGTCATAATATAACCGACGGGCTTTGTGTCTAGGCTGAACCGGACCCGCCTCGGCAAAAAGAGGAAAAACTTCTATTTATCTATCTTCTTCCTCCTGCAACTTTCTCATCGTATTCCCATTCACTCTGCTTATCCTTCTGTCTCCATTCACATCTTTTCTGCGCTCTGTTGTTCACCTCGCTTAGAATAGTAAAATTTATATAGTAACAAATAATCACCAATGTGGAACTTATGACAAGAAGCAGGCATGTGAGAAGAAGATGTTGGGGATGTGTAACACACATACTAAGGAAACCTCGTGATAGCATTTCAAGCCAGTCCTTTTGGAATTCCCAGCGTAACAGAGGTAAAGAGTGAGTCAAATTAAACTCACAGAGAGAAGAGAACTTATGACAAGATAACTAAGGTGGAACCATTGACAAGGACCAGACAAGCGCCAGTGGAACAAGAGCGGAGAAGAAGACGCTGGAGAAGGATAGGACATACACTGAGAAAACCTGTTGATAGCTCTACCACAAAATCCCTGGTCTGATATCCCTAGGGTAACAGAGGTTAAGGAAGACTAAAGAACATAAGGAAAAGACAACTGGAGACAGACATAAAGAAGACATAGAAAGACCTTGAGCTGATGGCACGGGACAAGAAGACTTGACATACGTTTGTTGAAGGCCTATGCTCCTTTGGGAGTTGAAACGTGAAAGAAGAAGAGAAAAGAACTGGAGACAGGCATGACAGGGACAACAGAAAACATGGAAACACCATAAACGGATCGCACAGGCCGGAAGGACTTGATATAACTTTGTTGAAGGCCTATGCTCCTAAAGGCGCTGGAGCGTAATGACGATAATGAGTATGCCTACCACCCTTCCCCTTCTCATTATTAAAAAAGCACAACAGAAACAGCTGGAAGGCACTGGTCATGTCAGATAAACCCCGTCTCCACATCACGTGATGGGCTGTCACGTGTCTTCAAAGTTTTTCTGATACGTGCTTTGATGATAAACTGATAAGCTATTTCCAGTCCAGCTTTTATTGTGGCTTCCCAACTTACAGCGCCATCGTCGTCTCGTCTACTTTATTCATTGCCCTCCTTATCTGTCCACCGTATTCTTAAAATATTATAACCACATTTCTATGGCCTCTAAGAGTTGTCCTGCTTGACAGATAACACATCTTTTAATAGAAACATCGCATCACGGAGAGACAAATATCTATATCAGACAATACATCTATCTATGAAAGAATAACGTGATGAATGACAGCAGATAAATGATGGTCACCACATATCCGATAGTTAACACATCAAAGATGACAGACATCATTTAGTTAATACATCAAATACGACAAACATCTTACAGTTTATACATGAAGATGACAGACATCAAATAGTTAATACATCAAAGATGACAGACGTCATACAGTTGATACATCAAAGATGAAAGACTGATGTCAGACATCACATAGTTAATACATCGTTGAAGTCAGACATTACATAGTTAATACATCAAAGATGACAGACATTATTAGTTAAAACATCAAAGATGACGGACATCATATAGTTAATAGATCAAAGATGAAAGACATTATATAGTCAATAAATCAAAGATGAAACACATCATATAGTTAATACATCAAAGATGAAAGACTGACGTCAGACATCACATAGTTAATACATCATTGAAGTCAGACATTACATAGATAATACATCATAGATGACAGACATCATATAGTTAATACACCAAAGACGTCAAGCATCACATAGTTAATACATCGCTGAAGTCAGACATCACATAGCTAATACATCAAAGATAACAGACATAACATAGATCATACATCAAAGACGCCATCCAATATGTCTATAACAGACAACACCAGCGATATAAAACAAATCTAGTCAGATAGATAGTCGAGCAATGTCAACGGTTATTCGTGATATGTCGATAACATTAAACGTTCAAGAATAACAACATGGAACATCAAACGAAAAGATCAATAATTCAAATATAATCATTGCCTTAAATGTAGTGTTAGTTCCAAGCTTTTCATGGCGCGTTCTTTAGAAATAAAGCTCATTTCTTCCCAACACACAGGAATGCGCCGGATGTTTTTTTTTTAATTTAGAAATTTTTCTGTCTCTGCTGCTTTTCGGTGGCAACAAGTCTGACATTTTCCTCATTTATATTAAGCAGTTAAGAATATATATATATATATAAATTCATTGGCAGGATCAATATGGTTGGCAACGGGACGATCGATCCTCCCTTGGGACTTTGAGAACCGTTATTTCATTTCAACACGTATTTTACCTCCCATTGCGACTTGTTGTTGTTGTTGTTGTTATTGATCCAGCGGCACTTGGGTTCTCGACCTTCGGCCCAATGCCATGTAGTGATATCTGCATGTTTTCGCAAGTTGTTTTGTTTCTCCGTACACTTATCTGGCCAGGGAGGAAGAAGCATTTTCCTACCATCATCGAGTGCTGGGCACTCAACGAGGTGGTGGTCAACAATTTCGTAGGGGTAGTGTGGTGAAGTGGGATTTTATAAATATTTATAGGGGACTTAGTGTACTGACTGAGATCAGCTGTGAAGGTATCTATATCTAATAAGAGTAGTGTATTATAGATAACCTTACTTGCTGCCACATATGTATACCTCAGTCAGAATTATTCTGGAATAGTTTGATGACTACGTTATTTGTCTAGGGTATGTGTATGATGAAGTGTAAGTCATAACAACAACAGACAGATAAACAATTTAATTTATTCCACCACACTTGACAACACTGTGACACTCACATACATAAAACACTCTACGAGGATATCTTAAAGGAGTCACTGATAACTTTTCAAATAACAATATGTATTCAGTGCTGTCATGAATGTATATGTGTCCTGATTCAAATACAAAGGGAACCAGGAATCACAATCAATTTTAATTACAAGTTATATGTACAGAATTTATTAATATGAATCTTGTAGTGACATATATTATTAATAGTATCCTATGTGTGTCAGTTGTGTAGTAGTAATATGAGGTAATACTGGTTTTGTTTTGTTCAAGCTCTGTTGGTATTTGTCATCATGACTTCAATAGTTTGTCTTTATTGGAACTAGTATTGGAGATGTTCTCAGTTCCTGGTATTAAAACAATTAAATTCCCCTCTTAATTTTATTTTACAATGTCATTTTAAGATGGGGGTACATAATGTTGAGCTCCATGGCCACACTCTCTTATCTTTCGTGATGACTGCAGTAAAAGACTCCTCTGCTCGATTACTTTAATGAGTTCTGGAGCCACCCCACTGGTTGCTATATGGACCAAGGAGTATGCTGTCCACCTCTGGCTTCAGCAAAGCTCTGACCAGGTGCTGCTCAATAACTTTAAGACCACGGTCCCTGAAACAAGAAGGGTGTACCTTCTACGTCATAACTAATTTATACTCTCTTTCTACACTGAGCACAATACATCACAAACATTGAGTTCAGAGCGTTAGGCCAACTGTCAGCTTCATCTGAAATACTTTATACCAGTATTTCCCTCCCTAATGGTTACTACGCCTCTGCAATTCCAGCATTATTTCTTTCTAGTCAATAATCTAGGTGTCAGTGTACTGTTTGGCCATTCCATGCAGTTTTACTTTCCTCCGACACCTTCTGTTCAGGCTGGAGCATTATAGGCTTTACATCATGTTTGCTACTGAACTACACATATATACAGACATAAATTATCAATTTACATTCAATTTTCATTAAAAGATATTGAATATTTCAAGCTTACCACAATTCATGGAAATAATAAACAGTTTCGTTGACTGGCAATGAATATAGCACAACTCCGATCTGCCGATGTCCCAGGCTTTATTTTATAAAAATATACACTGGTGCTCAACGCACTGCTTCTTAGTAGGTTTATTACAAGATGTGGCAATGAACAGACGCTCTGAATTGAGTATATTCGCAGCTCTACCCAATCAAACCATGTCTACACATCTTTTCAAAAAAGTACCCTTTTCACGTTTCCCCTGACAACACAAGATAGTATTTATAGCCCGACCAATCGTGTTTAGTCTTACATTTGTTGCGCTCCAATCAAATAGGAGTTAACATGGTAGGCTATTTCCGTAACGTAATGTTTTTTCAAACACGTTATAAAAAAATTTTATGAGCAGAAATGATTTCATGCTGTCAGGCACCCCCACTATTTTATTTTGGTTATAATTTGGTAATTCCTAGACTATTTGCGTAACGTTTTACATATTCTTTGTCAGCAAGCCCTAAGGAACCCAAATATACAAATTTAAAAGAGCTAAGTGGCTGCGTTCAAAATATGCATTTTCTACCTCCTGTTTTCCAAGATGTGGTGTCTGGGTACTGTCATGTTTTCAAACGTAAACCCATCTAATGTCATCTTTCCTAATAAGCGTTTTTCAGGTTTTTAAAACCTAACTCTGGGAAGGGTAGTGTTTTTATCACTGTCCGTCTGAAATAAAGTTAGTGCATGTGGCCTTACACGCGTGATGGCAGCAATTGTGTATCGCGCGACGCGTGTTTAGTATTGCATGCTTCCTGCCTTCATTCGCCCCTCTCTCTCTCCTGCTTTATCTGTCTTTTAGTTACGCCGTGTATAAAATGGAATGAATGAAATATTAAATTTAGGTCATTGATCAGCTTGCGTATCTCAAGGTTTTTCCAAGAAATACAGTACACGTTTCATTGAAGAAAGCGGGTAATAATACAGTAGGCTTTTACTATCAACGTGAAAGCGTTACAATTTGCAGACGAAGTAGAAAACAAGGGGATTTCGAGTACAGTCATTGTGACAGCACTGTTCTTTTACCATTCTTCTTTCCTTTATTAAGTGTATTTGTTAGGCTTTATATTTACCTGATAATTTATATATGTGGATTAGAATATTCCACGACATCTCCCCTCTTAAAACAGACATTATATGTCAGTCCTTTATTCTATATACACATAGAGAAATTTATTATTATTTCTGGGGTTTACGGTGATTCTCATCACACGGATGGCGGCTTAAAAAATCCGCTCCCAAATTTGTTTTTCCAGATATATACTCAATGCTAAAATTATATGGAGCCAAAAGTAAAGACCATCGGAGTAACCTAGAGTTCTCATGCCTAGCCTGTGCTAGAAACGATAAAGGTTTGTGATCCGTTTGCAACTTAAATGCCTTCCCATATAGATAAATATTGAATTTCTTTATTGCCCATATTACTGCAAGACATTCTTTTTCGCTAGTTGAGTAGTTGATTTCAGCTTTATTCAACTTTCTGCTAGCATATGCCACTGGGCTTAATTCCCCATCCAATGCATCTGATTTCTGTAGTAGAGTTGCACCTAACCCAATATTACTGGCATCCGTCCTTACTATGAATTCTTGACTTAAGTCAGGTAATTTCAAAATGGGTTTACTTGTGAGCTTTTCCTTCAATTCTTGGTAAGTCATTTCACATTGTGGTGTCCATGTAATGCGATCTGGATGTCCTTTACGTGTCAAATCAGTTAACGGTGCACATATGGAATTAAAGTTTTTGATATACTTCTGGTAGAAACCACATAATGAGACAAAGGATCTCACGTCCTTCTTGGTTTGTGGTCTCGGGGCTTTCTGTAGTTTCTCTAAATTCTTTGGGTCAGGGGTCATGTTTCCCTGATAAACTGTGTGTCCCAAAAATTCCAATTCTTTACATCCAACGCAACATTTGGTTGGTCGGGCTGTTAAATTTGCCTCCCTAAGTCGATTAAACAGCATGTTCAGAGAGTCAATGTGTTCCTCAAATGTTTCTGTTGCTATAAGGATATCATCCATAAAATTTGTTATACATGGATTATTCAGAGGATCCAATAATTTTCTCATCATTCTAGAGAAGACACTAGGCGCATTCTTCAATCCAAATGGCAATCTATTAAACTCATAGTGTCCTTCTGAGGTACTAAAAGCTAGGTATGGTCTAACCTCAGGCTTTACTGGAATCTGATAGTATCCTTTACTCAGATCCACTTTTGAGAAATATTTAGCTTTATTTAGTCTGGCAAACAGCTGATTTGTATCCGGCAATGGATCCACCTGTCCTTCTGTAATAGCATTCAGTCTCCTGTAATCTATACAGAGTCTATGTTCTCCAGAGGGCTTCCTTAAGAGTACAACACCGGAACTATACGAAGATTCACTGTGCGAAATAATTCCTTCCTTCAACAGATAGTCTATCTCTTCCTTCAAAGCTTTCTCCTTAGCAAACGGAATCGAATATGGTTTCATACAGACAGGTGTGGGGTCTATCAGTTTCATATCATATTCCAATAGGTTTGTATGCCCTGGTCGGTCTGTTAACACCTCTGCATGATTATTTAGAACCTGTTGCACTCTCTCTTTCTGAGTTTTCGTTAAATGTGTACTGATTTTCACCTGTGCTGCTGTCTCACAGGGGTGTAATGGATATTCAAATGATGAAAGTGGTTCCTTTTTCATCTCCATGGCGATGGACAAGGTCAACAAGTGTGTCTCTTCCTGATGTTCTCTTTCCAAATATTTCTTCAGGAGATTCACATGATAGATTTTTTCTTTCCCCTTCTTATCTATCTTATAATTTGTTCTAGACACCTTCTCTAGAACTGTATATGGACCCTGCCATCCAATTTGTAACTTATTCTGACTCCCGGGCAAAAGAAGCAGTACCTTCTCTCCCACAGCCAAATTTCTGTCTTTCGCCTTCCTGTTATAATAGGCAGCATGTTTCTTCCTGGCTTGTTTCAAATTTTCATTGGCAAGTTTCCAGCCAGTTTTTAAACGAGTGGTCAGCTCATTCACATATTGGTATGAAGATGTAATGTTTTCCTCTGCCTTTTCATCAGTCCACGTTCTTAACAAAGCTACATATGGACCTTTAATTGTGTGGACCTATTTGTCCATGCACCGGTATGGTCTCTTCCACTCGAAGCTTTATAGTGATGATTTTTCTTCCCAGAATTATCATTCACAAAACGACCGCTACCAATTCTGTTGGGGCTTTCTCCCCACTTAAAATTCTTGATGAGAGATTTCCTCTCTACATCCTCTTCCTCCAGTTTGTTTAAGTCCGATTGAGGGATTTTCGGCTTATCCTGGGGTAAGACATCTTTTTGCACTCTCCGCATAGTGGCCATTGTAAAACAGTTAAGTGAAGCTTGTCCGTGAAAAGGGGCTTCCCATTCCATTTGGTCCACTTTATCAAATCTATTTTTCTTTTTATTATCAGGCCTAATTTTGCCCCGTGGCGTGTCCAGGTCCTGATCAATGTTCCCACTTGTGGGTGTTCCCTCATGTGCTATGCTACACCTTTCTACAAAATTCTCAATGTCCCATCTTGCTTTGGGCCAATAATAATTGTGAGCCACCTTTTGAATGATGGTACCTATTTTCTCATGGTCCCCATCTGGTTTCACATGTAGACTCCTTATTAAGTCTGCCCTATATCTTTTAGGAAGTACCAGCTGTCCGTGACCTTTGGATCTAGCTCCAGTCTTCCTATACATCAACTTGTTTTTCATGTAAAAATCTCCCTTGCCTGGAGTTGTATGACAAGTTGACAATTTTCTGAAACAAGGCTTGAGTGTTTTATCCCCAGCCTGTGCCTTCCTCATCTCTTCTGGAGTGGTATCAACATAATATCCTCCTCCTGTCTTGAGGTCGACCTGACCTGAAGGGTTGCCATATACACAGGTTTCCTTCTGCAACGGTCAGTGTCATGATTGTCCATCTGACAATTTTTACACCACCTTTTTCCTTGGTTGAAAGATTTTCTTTCATCATATTTCCTTTCATCGAATTGTGGGAATTTATTTTTATTTTCATACCGTGGCCTATCAAATTGGTGCTTACCTTTGTTTTGATCCCTAGGATCAAATTTATTAAAGTTCTGTGGTGCCCTAAAGTTATCCACTTGTTTCTTTTTATTACCTGTTACCTCTGCTTGAGCTGCTTGATACCTTTCAGCAACATTTAGCAACTCACCCAGCCTCTCTGCACCTTGTTCCATGAGAAACTTTCTCAGGTCTGGAGCCATGGACTCTCTTAATTGCTCTATAAGGACCATTTCCTTAAGATCTTGGGTTTTCCCCAGAGAAGTCCATTTCTCCAAGTATGTCTCTATTCGTGCAGAGAACTGGTGATAGGTTTCACCTGACAGTAGTTTAGCATTCCTAAATTTTTTCCTATAAAATTCTGCATTCTTTTCATATCTTAACAAAAGAGCCTGCTTTAGCATGTCATAATTTTCCTGATCACCTCTGCTCATTTTTGCAAAAACTTCATAAGCTGCCCCACGAAGTCCCTGAGATAACTTTAAGCTCCACCTTTCTCTCTCTAACCCATATGTGGTAGCTAATAGTTCATACCTATTTAGATAGCTCTCTATATCATCGTCTTTCTCAACAAAATGATCTAAATGAAAATTCATAGCTGAGGTTGAGGCTCCCTGAGTAGCCGTAGCATCAGAGGCAAAGGGACTGGCACCATTTTCAGGAGCATGGCCTTGAAACTCCAACTCCCTTAGTCGTAACTCATGTTCCCTTTGTAATCTTTTATCTTCTGCTTCCCTTTCTGCAGCTAATCTCTTGTCTTCCCTTTCTGCAGCTAATCTTTTGTCTTCTCTTTCTGCCTCCAATGCTTTAGCCTCTTTGTCAGCCTCAATCTGCAACCTCTTAGCCTCAGCCTCTAACCTTCTTTCGGCCTCTTTTTCTAATCTTCTTTCTTCTCGTTCAATATATTTGTCACATTCAGCAGTGACATAAGAAATCATAATTTGCCCGTCCATTCCTAACTCTTTCGCAGTCTGTACAGCAGCAGATCGAAATTTTGCCAGGTCCGCCATTTTCTAACAGGTAAATGTCTAAAATATGTAACTAAACAATTTTTTCTATGACTAACTAACTTAGGACAACACAGGCACTGTGAGCTCAACCTTATTTATTTTCACCCAAGGATACCTTTTAATTCTTATTATTCCCTGAAGTGAATTACCCCCAATATTTTTAATAGGGAAAGATTCAAAATCCCGAGAGCGAGACCCCAATATATGTGGTGAAGTGGGATGTTATAAATATTTATAGGGGACTTAGTGTACTGACTGAGATCAGCTGTGAAGGTATCTATATCTAATAAGAGTAGTGTATTATAGATAACCTTACTTGCTGCCACATATGTATACCTCAGTCAGAATTATTCTGGAATAGTGTGATGACTACGTTATATGTCTAGGGTATGTGTATGATGAAGTGTAAGTCATAACAACAACAGACAGATAAACAATTTAATTTATTCCACCACACTTGACAACACTGTGACACTCACATACATAAAACACTCTACGAGGATATCTTAAAGGAGTCACTGATAACTTTTCAAATAACAATATGTATTCAGTGCTGTCATGAATGTATATGTGTCCTGATTCAAATACAAAGGGAACCAGGAATCACAATCAATTTTAATTACAAGTTATATGTACAGAATTTATTAATATGAATCTTGTAGTGACATATATTATTAATAGTATCCTATGTGTGTCAGTTGTGTAGTAGTAATATGAGGTAATACTGGTTTTGTTTTGTTCAAGCTCTGTTGGTATTTGTCATCATGACTTCAATAGTTTGTCTTTATTGGAACTAGTATTGGAGATGTTCTCAGTTCCTGATATTAAAACAATTAAATTCCCCTCTTAATTTTATTTTACAATGTCATTTTAAGATGGGGGTACATAATGTTGAGCTCCATGGCCACACTCTCTTATCTTTCGTGATGACTGCAGTAAAAGACTCCTCTGCTCGATTACTTTAATGAGTTCTGGAGCCACCCCACTGGTTGCTATATGGACCAAGGAGTATGCTGTCCACCTCTGGCTTCAGCAAAGCTCTGACCAGGTGCTGCTCAATAACTTTAAGACCACGGTCCCTGATACCAAGAAGGTTGTACCTTCTACTTCATAACTAATTGATACTCTAGTTCTACACTGAGCACAATACATCACAAACATTGAGTTCAGAGCGTTAGGCCAACTGTCAGCTTCATCTGAAATACTTTATACCAGTATTTTCCTCCCTAATGGTTACTACGCCTCTGCAATTCCAGCATTATTTCTTTCTAGTCAATAATCTAGGTGTCAGTGTACTGTTTGGCCATTCCATGCAGTTTTACTTTCCTCCGACACCTTCTGTTCAGGCTGGAGCATTATAGGCTTTACATCATGTTTGCTACTGAACTACACATATATACAGACATAAATTATCAATTTACATTCAATTTTCATTAAAAGATATTGAATATTTCAAGCTTACCACAATTCATGGAAATAATAAACAGTTTCGTTGACTGGCAATGAATATAGCACAACTCCGATCTGCCGATGTCCCAGGCTTTATTTTATAAAAATATACACTGGTGCTCAACGCACTGCTTCTTAGTAGGTTTATTACAAGATGTGGCAATGAACAGACGCTCTGAATTGAGTATATTCGCAGCTCTACCCAATCAAACCATGTCTACACATCTTTTCAAAAAAGTATACCTTTTCACGTTTCCCCTGACAACACAAGATAGTATTTATAGCCCGACCAATCGTGTTTAGTCTTACATTTGTTGCGCTCCAATCAAATAGGAGTTAACATGGTAGGCTATTTCCGTAACGTAATGTTTTTTCAAACACGTTATAAAAAAATTTTATGAGCAGAAATGATTTCATGCTGTCAGGCACCCCCACTATTTTATTTTGGCCATAACTTGGTAATTCCTAGACTATTTGCGTAACGTTTTACATATTCTTTGTCAGCAAGCCCTAAGGAACCCAAATATACAAATTTAAAAGAGCTAAGTGGCTGCGTTCAAAATATGTATTTTCTACCACCTCCTGTTCACTTCCATCCCCATGTGGTGTCTGGGTACTGTCAAGTTTTCAAACGTAAACTCATCTAATGTCATCTTTACTAATAAGCGTTTTCCAGGTTTTTTAAAACCTAACTCTGGGAAGGTTAGTGTTTTTTATCACTGTCCGTCTGAAAAAAAGTTAGTGCATGTGGCCTTACACGCGTGACGGCAGCAATTGTGTATCGCGCGACGCGTGTTTAGTATTGCATGCTTCCTGCCTTCAGTCGCCCCTCTCTCTCTCCTGCTTTATCTGTCTTTTAGTTACGCCGTGTATAAAATGGAATGAATGAAATATTAAATTTAGGTCATTGATCAGCTTGCGTATCTCAAGGTTTTTCCAAGAAATACAGTACACGTTTCATTGAAGAAAGCGTGCAGCGACACAGTAGGCTTTTACTATCAACGTGAAAGCGTTACAATTTGCCGACGAAGTAGAAAACAAGGGGATTTCGAGTACAGTCATTGTGACAGCACTGTTCTTTTACCATTGCTCTTTTCTTTATTAAATGTATTTGTTAGGCTTTACATTTACCTGATAATTTATATATGTGGATTAGAATATTCCACGACAGGTAGTTACATAGTTAGCACTCTGAAGAGTGTGTTGGTTGGATTCTGTTCAAGTGACTGTTGAGTGGTATATGTTGTGATCTGAGTCGAAAATAGGTGCTCTGATCCCTCCGTGTGAGATGGTTGATGTTGCCGTTAGTATTAGGACCAGCCATATGTCTGTAAACCTATCTTCCAGTGTTTCCAATGGCCCATCTGTTCAGCCAAGTTTCTTTGTTTGTTGTTCGTATGAGTGTTTTGGCTGATTGGGGAGTTGTTGCTGTGAGTGGTTGTTTTTGGTTTGTTCCTTTCTTTGCTAATCTGTCTGCTCTGTCATTACCTGGTGTATTTGAGTGGCCAGGGATCCACTGCATAACTATTCTGATGTCATAGGAAGTGATAAGCTGATCAGCATCCAGGATTAGTTTGGCTAATTCAGTTCTACAATGTCCACTGCCTTCCAGAGCTTGTAGGGCAGACATTGAGTCAGTAAAAATGACAATGTTTTGAGCCTTTGAAGGAAAGGCATCAAAAACAGTCTTCAGATGGTATACAGCTGTTTCCAGTGCAATTATTTCAGCTTCATAGTTGGAGCAAAACTCCCCGCATGCGTCAAACAGCTCGTCGGAGGATCCGTCTGGATAACATATGTAAACTCCGTAACCTGCTTTGATGGTGGCCTTAAATGCAGATCCGTCATTATAGACATGTAACCATTCTTCAGGGTAGGCATCAATGGTTCTTTTTGATGCACTCATAAGACTGACTGGGTCGGCCTGTTTGGTTGTTCCATCTACTAATTTCATCTGTACTTCTGGTGTTTTTAAGTGGGTATGTGGTGGTAAATTCCTTTCTACTTTCTGTGTATCTTGTCTTCTTTCTGGGAGGTGGTATATATCTTGTATTTCATGGACATGGTGTAAGACTGACGTGCTTTATTCTTTGCTTGTGTACCCAGTTTTCTACAAGGTGCCTGTTAGGGTGGTTTCGGTTCATTCTCTTACATCTTTCATAAACTTCTAAAGCAGCTTTATCTCTCCGCAAACTGGGGGGTTCCACATTTGTGTGTATTTCACATGCAGCAGTTGGCGTTGATCTCATAGCTCCACTGATTAGTCGAAAGGCTTTGCTTTGCACTCTGTCGAGAGACTCTAGGTTTGTTTTGGAGCAAGTTGTAAGCAGTGAGTTGTTATATTCTGTCACAGAACGGACATAGCCAAGGTACAAGCCTCTCAGAGTATCCTTGTCTGATCCCCTAGTAGTGCCAGCAAGCCTCTTCAATAGTTGTAATCGCATCAGTACTTTGTTCCTTGTATTCTCAATATGGATCTTGAGGCTGAGCTGCCGATCAAGTGTGACTCCAAGATAGATGGGATGTTCTTCTTTTGTCACTTGTTGTTTGTCTAGCCACAGGTTGATATTCTTCTTGGCTACTTTATAGTGTGCACTGTCTTTGTATAGTTGACCTTTAGTTTCCATGTTTGGCAGTACTCATGCAGTCTTCTAAGGTCTCCGTTTAGTCTTTGAGCTCCACTTTCTAGATTCTCATGACTGCCATATTGCCAGGTCATCAGCGTAAAGAGCTTTTTCGGCTTTGATCTGGTCTGCTAAGTCATTGATATAGATGAGAAATAGAGTGCTGCTTAATGATGAACCTTGTGGTAAGCCTTCCTCTAAGACTTCTTTAGATGAGATTGCATTGTTTATCTTTGTCTGGATTGTTCGATCAACCAAAAAATATTTTATCCAGTTGTATAACCTGCCATGTATTCCCATGCCAATCATCTTCATCAGGAGGCCTTTTCTCTATACCCGATCATAGGCCTGCTGGAGGTCAAAGAAGACGGCCACAGTGTGTTTCTTATTCTGGAAGCCATCATGAATTCTCTGCGTCAACCGGAAAAGCTGGCCTTCTGTGCAGCTGCTGGTTCTGAAGCCTGCCTGTTCATGACATAGAATACTGGAACTCTCAAGGAACCAATAGAGACGTGTGTTTATCATTCTTTCAGCAATTTTCCCCAGGCATGATGTTAAAGATATCGGACGGTAGCTTTTGGGTTCATCTGGGGGTTTGTTGGTTTTCAAATGGGGACAATATGAGCATTCCTCCAGGCTTTTGGAAGTTTGCCTGATCTCCATGTCTTATTGATCAGCTTGAGGATTGCTTCTCTCCCAGATGAGCCCAGGTGGAGTAGCATTTCATTGTGGATCTTGTCCGGCCCTGGGGACTTTCTGGGTTTTAATTTCTTCTGGGCTTGCTCTAACTCCTTCATGCTGAACTCTTCTTCGAATAGGGAAGCATTGACCGTTGAGGCTTTCTCTTGTTTCCTTAACTGGTGTAGTTGTTTCCTGTCCAGCTCTGTGAGTTTACCTGCTCTATTCACATTGGCAAAGTATTGGTTGAAGTGTTCTGCTTTCTTTTGGTCTTCAGCGATTGTCTTCCTTCCGTCTATCACTGGCTTTGGATTCGCCCTTCTACTTTCTCCAGAAAGATTATTTACTAATGCCCATGCTTTATTTCCATTATGTCTGAGATCTAAGTTGGAGCACGTTTCTGTCCATTTATCTTTTTGGCCTTCTTAACTGTAAGTTTTACTCTGGCACATGCTTTATTGTACTGAATCTTTGCCTCTTGTGAACGTGTGGTCTCATGTGTTGTTCTGGCTTTGTTTCTTTCAGATATAGTAATTTGTATTTCTTTGTTCCAGAATGGTTTATATGGCTTCCGGCTGCCTTTTGGGATGGACTGAGCTGCTGCATTCAAGATTGATTTTGTTAGTTCTTCACTGAATGTTTCCACACAGTTGGTATCAATGTTTTCTAGAAGGCAATTCAATGTTTCCAGGAACAGTCTCCAATTTGCTTTCCGAAAATTCCAGCGAGTTCTCTGCTTGAAACATGCTTTACTGAGGGTGCTTATAGTGGTGAGGAGTGGTTTGTGACCACTTCCAATGTCGTCCAGAACCTGAAAATGACTAAAATCTATCAGATCAGATGAGCAGATGGTCAAGTCAGGTCGGCTGAGAGAGGGGTAGGCTCTGTGCAGCAAAGTTGGTGGAGACTCTGTATCCTGTAATACTGACAGGTTAGTTGTTTCACAGGTCTCTTCGATGTACTTTCCTGTGTTGTTGTAATCAGGGTAACCCCAACGGGGTGAGTGTCCGTTGAAGTCCCCTACAAAAAGGGTTTTGTGATACTGTGTCTTGTATAGTTCTGGTATGTAGCATGTTGTCTAAGGTGGGCTGTACACATTGTATATAGTATATTTGCCTCCATTGTGCCAGATATTAACTTTTTGTACATCTGTGGGATGGGCTGTTGTTAGCTGAGTGACATCTCCTTGTATGTCATTTCTGATGTAGGTTACTATGCCACCGCAACCAATGCACTTACAGGCGTAACTAGTGTATCCGGACAGGTGCAGGTCAAATTCTTTGTGTAAAGTGTCTAGTAGAGCAGCCACGTGTACCCTGTAACTGTCTAGCAGTTTGGCAAGTTAAAGCTTGTTATTTCTTATGCCACAGATGTTTAGCTACAGAATATTAAGTGTCGGTGTGTTTTTCCCTGTGTGATCTGGTTTCTTTTTTTGCTCCACCCCACCCACTTTTCTTCTTCTTTGGGAGTCTGTCTTTTGGGTTTTTTTCCAGTTATTAATTTTTGGCACATCACAGCCTGGTTACCCACTGTGTGGCGCGGACCTTGATAATCGAGGCATCGTCCCATCTCGTTTGAGTTAATACATTTTAACTTTGTAATCTTCATGGCATTGTGATGCTGGGGTGTCTGTGGATTTCCTATCGCCCCGGGTAGAAGCCAGAAGTGTACTGTGCCAGCTCTTGGGGAGATAAAGGGGGTGTTTCTGCATCTCTCTGAGATACGTAGCCAAGGTAGGGCTCACAGTGCTCATTCCCCGCCACCAAATTGCCTGCTGGTTACGCTGAGTTATCCGAGGCTCTATGCATATGACCAAAAGTTGAAGGAATAGGATCGTCACGCCCTGAGTCTTTGTGCCTGTACGATGGGTTCCGGTCTTCAGGAAAAACTGCATACTCGTTCCCACTCCTAAGACTTGTTCAGTATCCATTTGGCTCCTTCCCATCCACGGTGTAGTGCACCGGTTTTATTATCGAGGTTCGCTCCTCTAGATCCGTTGTGTTTAGCCTTAGGATTCGCAGCCTCAGGTACCAGGACTACCTCGAGAAGGGTGTGGCTCTTCACCACGCACAACGACCTTGAGGTATGAGAGGTTGTGCTAGGCCAAGAGACTGACACCACAATGGTATCTTCTTAGTTCCTTTCATGAAAAAGAATTCACTAGGCCTAGGGTGAAGCAAGGAGGGAAGCCCACTACCCACAACACCAATACATCATAACCCCTGTCTGTAAAAGACTTCTTTCCCCCCCCCCCCCCCCCCCCCCCAACTGCAACTTAAATATAAGTAATCGTTAGGTCGTACGACGGACGAATTAAAACATGTCTGGTATTGAACAATGGTAAATAGCCTAAAGGTTACGAATGTAGTTTTGCAAGTAAACTGTATGCGGCGGGACAACGAAAGACAATATATCGAACTGCCAAACAGCAATGAGACACAAGACTGCACCAGGCAGGCGACGTCACTCGAGTCACACAAAAAATAGAGGACTTTGTGACAAGAGGCGGATAATTTCTATATTGGGCGGCCAATTCCAAGTAAAAAAAGGTGATGCTATAAAATAAAATAGCTATGAATTTCTACCGAATTTTGTCTTATTGTAATTTTACCTGCAGACCCAAGTAGAACAGTCCCAATTAAGATGGTTTGGCCATGTCTGCAGAATGGGAGAAGATCGGATACCACGACAAGCATGGGAAACAAAGAGCCAAGGATCCAGACCCCGAGGACGACCCAGAGTCCGCTGGGAGGACAACATTAGACAATCTTTGAAGGACCGAGGACTAGAATGGAACCAGGCCAGGAGGAAGACAGCCGATAGGATAGTCTGGCGCTCTCTCTTCCAAACCTTTACACCTCATGGTAGAAGGGGAACGACTAAGTAAGTAAGTAAGTAATTTTACCTTACTTTTATGTAATTATATTATAAATAGTAATTAAAAAAAAATAAAAATGAAAATTTATAGTTACTGCATAATAAAACTGTCATGTTGTACTTTGTTTTAAAAATTCGTTATTTTGTTCTGTAATTGTATAAAAATATGTGTAAATAAGGAGCAAAAAAAGGGGGGGGGGATGGAAGACGTCTCATGATTCTGATGTATCGCCCATTCCTTGGACAGTTCCTAGATCCGCCAGAGATAGATAGAGAGATAGATAAATATTTAGGTAGGTAGGTAGATAGATAGATAGATAGATAGATAGATAGATAGATAGATAGATAGATAGATAGATAGATAGGCAGGCAGGCAGGCAGGCAGGCAGGCAGGCAGATAGATAGATAGATAGATAGATAGATAGATAGATAGATAGATAGATAGATAGATAGATAGATAGATAGATAGATAGATAGATAGATAGATAGATAGATAGATAGATAGATAGATAGATAGATAGATAGATAGATAAATAGATAGACAGATTTAGCTAGCGAAGCCTAATCCCTCACTATAGATGAAGATTCTATACTTTCGTGCCACTGTTTCCGTGTTTCCGTACTTCAGAAGCCAAAATGAAAAGAAATGTCTTTACCACAGGAGAATTTATTGCCGTTATCGATGCATACAGAAGAAAGAACGCAACATTTATTTCCGACCATACTTTGGCGGGCGACCAATTGGTAAACTTATAGATTTAATTTTCAATAATGTGGCGCTAATTTCGTTTGTTTATCGTGGTGTTCTCAGAAGGACGTCGAAAATTCATAAATGACTGTCTCTAGCGAAAAAAATGAGACAGTTTAGTTGTTCAATCTTTTTAAATACAAATAAGAAACATAACTGCTCTTGTTTAATGTTACAATTTGCTTTGAACGCACAAAAAGTTTGAAAATAACTTTGAAAACATTGTTAACATAATGTAAGCGTTTAAATGCAAATCTGCCTATACAAAGAGGTTTTCTCTACAAGACTTGTTGGCGCCTCAAATGTTCATACGTTCTTAAGAATATATTGTCGTTGGTAGTGTGGTAGGGTGGGCGAGATGATGATGATGATGATGTATTGTGATGTGTGATCACTCTCTTGCTACACTCGCACCGACCCGAACAACAATAAAACTCTTGATTCTAGAGGCAGGGACTATATTTATTTTTACAGCCCATTCAGTGACAAAGCAAAAATTAAACAAATAAACTAGCGAACATAACACCAAACCAAACAAACACCCAACAGTGCCCGATGCTAATCTGAAGAAGCAAACAAAGCACAGAATAGTTAAAATCATAATATAATACTGAATGAGAAACACCACGGTCTCACCTGTCAAACTGTCCTACGCCGCCACCTGACACACTCAACTATCACACACACACACACTCATGTGTGTCATCCAATGCGACTAGTAAGGTGTTGTGCGTGGGGCTGGCAATCTCACCATGTAACACAGGTTGCTACAGAAACCACTACTGCAAGAGCACACACTCAGCTATCACACACACACTCATGCATGTCGTCCAAATGAGACTAGTAAGGTGTTGTGCGTGGGGCTGGCAATCTCACCATGTAACACAGGTTGCTACGGAAACCACTACTGCAAGAGCACACACTCAGCTATCACACACACACACACTCATGCATGTCGTCCAATGAGACTAGTAAGGTGTTGTGCGTGGGGCTGGCAATCTCACCATGTAACACAGATTGCTACCGAAACACTACTGCCCTAGCATATGAATACTTAATATGGAGGCAAACCACACTGTTGGCCCCATGCTCCCTCGGGAGCGGAGAAGAGAAATATATACCTTGAAGTGAGCCCACGTGCTCTCACAACCATTCCTCACATAACCATAATTAAATAATCATAAAATGGACATAGAATAATATTCAACTGTATGTACAACAAATACTCTCAGTAATGAGAATAAGCTACTACCTCGTAACTGATCTATCTCAATATTCGTTACTGCATTCTGAAGCATGTCGTATGTGACGACTGGTGCGACTGAGAATCTCATCACACGAAACACATCGTTACCGAAACAAATCACTGCCATAGCATAAAAATGCTTCTTGTCGGCTTGAGATAGACACCAGCCACATTGGTGTTTCCATGCTCCGCCGGGAGCAACCAGAGAAACACATGTCTCAACAAAGGAGTGGCCTCGCGCTCTCCAGAAATCTAAATACATATTCTCACCTCACAGTAACCCATTAAATATACAGTAGAATTATCAATAAACGTGAAATACACTAAATTACTCTTACATTAGAAAAATAAAATATAATTATTCTCGACTTAAACCAAACTGGAACTAAATACACAACGTGTCACATGGCGTAACATTATAGGTTTACCACGCGGGGCGTGTTATTCGCTGCTTTATATATAGTCCTCGCCACGTGGCTACAATCTTGCTATTGTTAATCTTATCTACATTCCCGTGAAATAGCTTCATACTATATCTGCCTTTTTGATAACATTTCTGTCCAGTTTCATGTATAAAACACTCTCCTACTAAATTTGCCCGGTCTGATGGATGAAATACTTGATACTAAATTCTCACATCTGGATTTAGGCTTTGCGTGCCTAATAAAACCTATCAAACATTATTTTCACTCATCTATCATTCTTCAAGACTAAATCATAATGTCCTAAAAAGACATTTCCTTTGGAAACACATCTATCTATTTATTTAGACCTAATTCACTAAACATTAAAATAGACTCGTGCTGAATATAATTCTAGAATTATATAAAACTAATTCTAATTTAAATTAACTCACGTGATGATTCAGACTTATAGAACACGAATGCTAAATTCTACAAAATGCGCTAAGACTTACAGCTCACGTGCTCTGGTCCATCTGCTAACCACAAAGGTCGCATCGCCTCGTTTCGTTCCCTCTTGTCTGGACTGATACTTAAAAAAAGGGCCGCTGGTAGTTCGCTATCTCTTTTTATAGGCACTAGGCTAATCACTCACTTTACTGCGCTGTGCGGATTAATCTTGGCTACTTAAATATCACACGCGATTATCGCTTAGGAATAGCGAAAACACAAATAAAACTTACAGCTATTTAATATAACACACGAATCTCAAATATAACTCACAACTATACACCACAATTAATATTTAGGCGTTATTGTGGCCTAATTAATATATTTTCTATCTCGTTAGAATTTTCACATCCCAGCATGCTTCGCGCACAACGAAAATATGTGGGGGACAAACATGCCTTGAACTGAAGTGGGGGTGGGGCCTCAGGGGCGTCTTCCCGGGCCCATCACATATCTCCCTCCTGATTTTGTTGTCGTCCCGACAACATCACCACCTCTGGCGCTTCGATCGTAGCCTCTTAGATCGTTGGTGCTGCGTATGACTCTTTCTCTGCGGCGATGCTTTGGGCTGAGCTTCTGTCATCGGTACAACCCGGCTGGGGACTGTCTTGGTCGACATGTCCCTAGTTGTGCTTTGTCGGGCTGGCAGTTGCTGTGGTCTAGAAGATTCGCCTACTTGTGCCGCGTCGCTGCTGGCTTGTGACATCTGCTTGCCAGTGCATGTAGCTGTCGAATCTGTAGGGGGATCGCTCTTGACGTGTTCTGCACTCATTTTGCGTGGACGGTGGCTTACATTCCCCACAGTCTGCTTTTGATGAGTCTCCTCTGCTGAACCTTGATTTGCACTCCCTCCTATCTGCTTAGGACGGGTTTCCTCCCCTAGACGACGGGTAATTTTCTCGGCGCCCTTAGTGTGACAGTTGTCACGGTCATCTCTTGGCTTGCACCCGGAAGGAAACCTGGTTGTGGTAGCACGTCTCGGGAAAGAGCTCTTTGAGGGACAGGCGGCTATCAAATGTTCAGTTGACTTGCAATGAAAACATCTCTTCGGAAGCGGGCCTTGAGGGCACTTGGCTGCCATGTGGTCTGACAAGTCTCCACAATTGTAGCATCTTATCTTTCTGGGCTTCCTCTGTGCCATGGGTCGCTTTCTGCTGCCCTTACACTCTTGACCGCCAATGCCGCATACATAAATTGCTTCCATGCCCTGGACCGATGGTTTGCTGTCAAACTCTACTCTCTCATTTCTCGCCAGACTCCGGAATCCCTTTCTGAAGATCTTGGTCTGATGTACAAATACATCAATACCTCCATCATCTGGCGTGATGAATCCCCATCCCCTGCGGACACTGTACCACTTGCAAACTCCTTTTCGCCTTGTCGGTGCAGCTGCACTGGTCGGTACTGTCAGCTCACTGCTTTCGTTAACAACAGCTTGACTCTCACATACCAGAACATGCACCTCCTCGTCGTGCTTTGGCTGTTCCCGTGGACACACCTCCTTGTCTTGCGTTGGCTGTTCCCGCGGACACACCTCCTCGTTGTGCTTTGGCTGCTTCCGCGGCTGGCATGGTGCTCTCTTTCTCTGCACCTCCTCTTGTGCTGGCGAACTGGACTCTGACATCTGTGCTATCTGGGATTTTAGGAAGGATAACTCTGCTCTGAGTGCCTCCTCCTCCTTCTTAACTTCTGCACTTGCTATCTGGACCCGTGTCTCAGGCTTTTTACTTCCACCATAAACAGCATATTCCCAAGGGAAATTCCTGTTCACCTCACTGACTTGTGGTTGCTCGCTGTAGGCTTTTTTTACAATTTCCAGTAACTTCTCAGGGCTGGCCTTGGCTCCACCTTGTATCCGTAACTCTCTAGATACCATTGGTGTAACGTTGTTCCATATCATGTCTAACTTGTCTTCTGCGCAAAAAGGCGCCACCTTCCACGCGGCTTCCACATCCTCCACAAACTCTTGCCAAGTGGGTCTCCCCTCTCCACTAAATAACCTTATCTCTGGCTCCTCCACGTACAGTACCTTCATATGCGCATTAGCCATCTTGCTGCAGGAATGCACTGCTGGGTGTTTACACTATTTGTTCGTTCGCTGTTTGCTCGGTGTCACTGTCTGCCTTATCCTACCGACGACGCCAATTGTGGTAGGGTGGGCGAGATGATGATGATGATGATGTATTGTGATGTGTGATCACTCTCTTGCTACACTCGCACCGACCCGAACAACAATAAAACTCTTGATTCTAGAGGCAGGGACTATATTTATTTTTACAGCCCATTCAGTGACAAAGCAAAAATTAAACAAATAAACTAGCGAACATAACACCAAACCAAACAAACACCCAACAGTGCCCGATGCTAATCTGAAGAAGCAAACAAAGCACAGAATAGTTAAAATCATAATATAATACTGAATGAGAAACACCACGGTCTCACCTGTCAAACTGTCCTACGCCGCCACCTGACACACTCAACTATCACACACACACACACTCATGTGTGTCATCCAATGCGACTAGTAAGGTGTTGTGCGTGGGGCTGGCAATCTCACCATGTAACACAGGTTGCTACAGAAACCACTACTGCAAGAGCACACACTCAGCTATCACACACACACTCATGCATGTCGTCCAAATGAGACTAGTAAGGTGTTGTGCGTGGGGCTGGCAATCTCACCATGTAACACAGGTTGCTACGGAAACCACTACTGCAAGAGCACACACTCAGCTATCACACACACACACACTCATGCATGTCGTCCAATGAGACTAGTAAGGTGTTGTGCGTGGGGCTGGCAATCTCACCATGTAACACAGATTGCTACCGAAACACTACTGCCCTAGCATATGAATACTTAATATGGAGGCAAACCACACTGTTGGCCCCATGCTCCCTCGGGAGCGGAGAAGAGAAATATATACCTTGAAGTGAGCCCACGTGCTCTCACAACCATTCCTCACATAACCATAATTAAATAATCATAAAATGGACATAGAATAATATTCAACTGTATGTACAACAAATACTCTCAGTAATGAGAATAAGCTACTACCTCGTAACTGATCTATCTCAATATTCGTTACTGCATTCTGAAGCATGTCGTATGTGACGACTGGTGCGACTGAGAATCTCATCACACGAAACACATCGTTACCGAAACAAATCACTGCCATAGCATAAAAATGCTTCTTGTCGGCTTGTGATAGACACCAGCCACATTGGTGTTTCCATGCTCCGCCGGGAGCAACCAGAGAAACACATGTCTCAACAAAGGAGTGGCCTCGCGCTCTCCAGAAATCTAAATACATATTCTCACCTCACAGTAACCCATTAAATATACAGTAGAATTATCAATAAACGTGAAATACACTAAATTACTCTTACATTAGAAAAATAAAATATAATTATTCTCGACTTAAACCAAACTGGAACTAAATACACAACGTGTCACATGGCGTAACATTATAGGTTTACCACGCGGGGCGTGTTATTCGCTGCTTTATATATAGTCCTCGCCACGTGGCTACAATTTTGCTATTGTTAATCTTATCTACATTCCCGTGAAATAGCTTCATACTATATCTGCCTTTTTGATAACATTTCTGTCCAGTTTCATGTATAAAACACTCTCCTACTAAATTTGCCCGGTCTGATGGATGAAATACTTGATACTAAATTCTCACATCTGGATTTAGGCTTTGCGTGCCTAATAAAACCTATCAAACATTATTTTCACTCATCTATCATTCTTCAAGACTAAATCATAATGTCCTAAAAAGACATTTCCTTTGGAAACACATCTATCTATTTATTTAGACCTAATTCACTAAACATTAAAATAGACTCGTGCTGAATATAATTCTAGAATTATATAAAACTAATTCTAATTTAAATTAACTCACGTGATGATTCAGACTTATAGAACACGAATGCTAAATTCTACAAAATGCGCTAAGACTTACAGCTCACGTGCTCTGGTCCATCTGCTAACCACAAAGGTCGCATCGCCTCGTTTCGTTCCCTCTTGTCTGGACTGATACTTAAAAAAAGGGCCGCTGGTAGTTCGCTATCTCTTTTTATAGGCACTAGGCTAATCACTCACTTTACTGCGCTGTGCGGATTAATCTTGGCTACTTAAATATCACACGCGATTATCGCTTAGGAATAGCGAAAACACAAATAAAACTTACAGCTATTTAATATAACACACGAATCTCAAATATAACTCACAACTATACACCACAATTAATATTTAGGCGTTATTGTGGCCTAATTAATATATTTTCTATCTCGTTAGAATTTTCACATCCCAGCATGCTTCGCGCACAACGAAAATATGTGGGGGACAAACATGCCTTGAACTGAAGTGGGGGTGGGGCCTCAGGGGCGTCTTCCCGGGCCCATCACAGTAGCTTGATCTTTTTTTTTGTTTTTGTTTACTGTTTTAAATATTATATTAAAAGTGTGTTTACGATTTTAAACAAAGCCATAGTTTTTGTTGTTTTAAACACATTTTCAAACGTAGTCATCATTATGTATTTATTTATTATTATTATATTATTATTATTATTATTATTATTAACGGTGGCGCTATTATGAAATATTGTTAAAACTTGTAAACAAAGTTACGCTGTTAATTTAAACCGATCGAGGAAATGAAAGATAAAGCGCAAAACTGTACCAACTGATCACTCAAGGATATAAGAGAATCCAGGTGGAAACTAAGACAACTAACTTCATTGCACATACTTCACAACTACATTCTGGCATTCACATAAGACAATTCTTGCATTAACATAAGTTTCCTACTTTCACATAATACATCCATGCATTCACAGAATGGACTCCTACATTGACATAATGCATTCCTGGATTCATAGAATACATTCTTGTGTTAACAGAATACATTCTTACATTCATTGAAACCATTATTGCTTTTTTGGCACAGCAAAGTATTCTGAGGGCAGTACAGTTCCCTGGAGTCTCGGAAGATACAAAGAAAGAAAAGAACTACTGTACAAGCAGGCATATCGTACATGACGACTAACATGAGGTTGTGTGTGTGGAGCTGGCAACCTTCTCATCTTAAACAAATTGTCGCAAAAACCACTTCTGCATGGGCAAGTGAATAATTGGTGATGTTTACCTACACCTTCCTGTCTCCAGTTTATGTACTGTTTATCAATTGTGTTGTTGGCTTCTTTCCATAATCAAACTGTTCATGCACACCGTCATTTGCGCACCTTTCTATTGTCGGGAGAGTACATATAAGAGAAACAATACAATTATAGTCTAACTTTCAACCACAGTTGCACCTCTTAGCTGTGGTTGAAAGTTAATGTACTCTCTCGAAAATAGAAAAGTGCGCAAATATGACGGTGAGCATGTGGTCGACCGACGTACTTAAGGCGGGAATCATGGTATTGGATATATTTTCGAAACTGGACGTCGACGTTTGATGAAATTATCTGTATGCCACGTATCTCTTTTGTAACACATAAGGAAGGGAAATCCGAGGCCTGTAAACAGTAAATTAATATTAAACAAACATAAAGGTATGTTTTCAGGCACTCGTAAGAAATAAAGAAGTAGAACACTAGACAACAGAAAAACAACAGACGTGAGTGGCTTACCCAGGGTTCGAACCCCGTACCTTCCGTACGACAACACCGCCTAGCTATACAAGCGAATCACACTAAGCGAATCCCCTAGGGATGCCTAGCTGGCCGAGACGATAGTGTGATTCGCTTGTATAGCTAGGCGGTGTTGTCGTACGGGGTTCGAACCCTGGGTAAGCCACTCACGTCTGTTGTTTTTCTGTTGTCTAGTGTTCTACTTCTTTATTTCTTACGAGTGCCTGAAAACATACCTTTATGTTTGTCTAATATTAATCTCTTTTGTACCGTGTAGTTCCCGATGGTCCCGGATGAGACAAAGCATGAATAAGCTTACTGCTCCCTTTTACATGTCGTATAAGGCGAATAATATGAAGTTATTTATGAATCTCTTCATGACAAGCAAATTGCTACAGAGACTACACTTGTATACAGAAGTATACAAGGAATAACACGGTTTAAAAAAGAAAAGGGGTGGGGTTGGATTTAGTAATTAAAGAAACTCTGACTTACAGTTAACGAATTTTGAATCATTGTTAACAGGATAAATGTAAATTTTAACATCACCATTTTGGAACTTCGTTTCTTTGTCGCCAGGTCTGTCACTTATTTATGCAAGAGTAGTTGATTTGGATAGCATTCAATTTGTTGTTCGTACGAAGCCATCGTAGCCTGTAACTCGGCGAATACTTCTGCATGCAGGTAAACATCATCTGAATCAAGTTTCGATGCTAACTTTAAAGTTTTTTTACTTGTTGTTTTTTTTTTAAAATATCTGTGACAGCTGACTTTCCAATGTCGTACACTTTGCTAACGGAGACCCGCTTTCTCTTGTTTAAAATATGTTTAAAATCTTAATCTTTGATTCAATTGTTGAAAATGTCTGCTCATTTTTAGATGAAGAAGGCGTCACAGTTACAGTGCGGTAAAAGAACAACTATGTAAACACTTGACAATAACACTCGCACTAAGTCAAATGACGAACTGACTGGATAAATGTGAGAGTTAAAAAAAGGCAATCCTTCTATTTAGAACTTTCGCAGTTACTGTGACATTTTGGTTTAGTTCAGGCACACTCCTCACTTTCTGCCACCACATTATAACAATATTGGCTCTGTCGGATTATTGACGTTTCGAATTATTGACGTTCGGAATACCGAAGCTCTACTGTATTTGATTAACTGTAGACTGAACAGTTAAGGGAATTAAGCTTTGACGGACTGAATACTGATATCATTTTTAGAAACGGGGACATTGTTCATGTTAATACGAGCAAGGTTTGAAACAGAAAAGCCCCATTAAAAGCGCCTGGCCTGAATAACGTATTTAAAAAAAAAAAAAAATAAGTCAACTGAATATCCGTGCTTGTGGGACCTAAAGATGCAGCAATAGAGACTGCAGTCAGCGACCCATAGCTTGACTGCTTGCATCAGGGTCAGTGAACCAGAGCTGACCAAGACCGTACTCCACCTCCACGTGGTGGTCCTGGAAACAGTCTGCAGCAGTGCAGTCTGGCTGAGCGAGTACGGATCGCAGAGGGAAGGCAAACCCGGTCCCAAAAAATGCCGTGCTGAAGTCGGATGTGTCGACCGAAAGGTGCAGATATCACAGCTACGGCGTAAACAGACACAACGCAACCACCGTCCTTTTCAGGGCGAACGAGGAAGAAGAGTAAGAAGAAAAAGATCCGTGCTTGTGAAAAACGTGCAGTTTTAGTCGTCAAAGAGATTTGCTCTACTTGTTAACGTAGCCTGGAGATAAAGTTGATGATTATACTGCTTGTCCTGGCCTGCCTTGAGGAATGTGCGCATGCGCGGGTGGTGGTGAAAGTACAGTGAAAGAAATCTAACATTTGGCGGTTTATCTCTGTCAAATATACGTGTATATAAGAGAGAGAGAGAGAGAGAGAGAGAGAGAGAGAGAGAGAGAGAGAGAGAGAGAGAGAGAGAGAGAGAGAGAGAGAGTGCGTTCGAAAAAGAAAGCCATATTTATTTTAGGATTTCAACGTTTAATCCAACAGGTAAACAGAAATGGAAGGTGTATAAAAGTGGCTCCATATTTTTTAAAATTAGAATATCCTCACTTGTATACACTATATATCAAAAAGGTAGTCTCGTAGCAGATACTGACGTGGGAGAGTGAAATGTTAGAGACTTCACTATACTAGGTCCAGCATAGAGAGTAGGATAACCAATTCCCTTCCTCGCTGCATTTTTCCTTCCCTAACTGAAGGAGAGAGACACGTGCCCATTTACAGGTGGGTAGACTGAAGCTTGACGCCACCGTATGTCGAGCCCGGCACAATTGCCGCGAGAGACCAGCACTCTAACCACTCTACTAATTGAACGCATTGGATATACATAAAACAATTATCACAACAAGAAGAAACAGCTACCATTTCAGAAAAAAATTTGTTTCCCCAGAGACAAAATACAACAAAACAAAATCTAAAATAGCCAATAAACTGGACTTTACGAGAGACAGTAAACAATGATGCCCACTATAACATCACGTGGTGAACAAACAAAATCTCACGTTCAGATGCAATGTTAATGTGGCATAGCATTAGACGTAATATAATGGCCGTAATTGTCTATTTTGACGTTTATTTCACGTAAATTTGTTGGATGTCCGTGAAGAAATAACAATTTAGAAATAGGAAGTGATTTTCAAATCACCCAGTTGTCATCAATGTAGTTTGTGAGCGCGAATGGATTTTTTTTTCAGTGATGAGAAGTTATCACTGCGCTTTAATTTCCAAATAACAAATGGTAAAAGTAGTCCTTATGTTCTCACTTTCACTTTTTATATTTGGTTTTAACGACCAGCTTCATTGCACACGAACAACTCCATCATGTGCTCTGATTTCCTCCCTTAGATCACACACGGAGGATCTCAACACAGTGTCCGAACGCTGTAGCAGCGGCGAGGATCACAATGTGTGTATATACAGGAATCACACATTCTCTAAATATTTTGTGGTGGGTATGTTTCCAAATTTTTAAATTTTGCAATGGCAGCCACCATATGGCCTACTCTTTACGATTTCTAACTGTCGAGGTATTTTTAACGTGCGTAAGCGCAACTTGCACACGGGAGCTCCTATTTTTTGGGCCCTAATCCGAGAAAACTAGGGATCCGATCTCACTACCCAGCAGATCAGGGGCTTGACATCAATAGCAACCAATGGTTCTGAAAAAAAAAATCATCAATTATATTCCCTTTACTGGTAGCGAACCCGGTACATTTAAAATAAGAGGCGGACGCCACACCTCTTGGCCACTCCGACCCCCATTTTTACATTTACCAGACCACAAGGTCTTCTATATTTGTACGTGCGACCTAATATAACCAGGGGAACCTTGTATTTAGGTTGAACTGTGTGCGGCTCGTAGTTCCATGGCAGATGTTGCCGTTGGCCGTTAATAAGAAAAAGATCGGTGACTGCAATAAAACAAATGGCTTCCTGTCACGACCAAGTGATATATTTTTTAATATTTTTTTTAAATATAAATTTTCTCACGTCTCTTACTTAGCTCTCGCTTTTTGTCCTTTTCCTGACGAAGGCCTTGTGGCTGCAACGTGGTCACTTTCTTTGTCTTTTATCCTAGTATGACGCACTACTTTGTTAATATTATTTTTATACTAAACCCACATTAGGGGAGTGAAGTGTTGGAGACTTGTCAAAACTAAGTCTAGTTTTAAGTAGTGGGAGTGACCAGTTCAATTCCTCACTTCCTATGCCTTCCTCAACTTAAGAGCAGAGTCAAGAACCCATTTACGACTAAGTAGACTGGAGCGTGACACTACCAGGTTTAAATCCCGGAACCCAGTAACTTTGTCGCGAGAGGCAAGCACTCTATCCGCTTAGCCAATAGGACGCTCAGTTTCCAAAAAACTTGAAGTTCACTGATCAAGATCTACCACTTAATAGTTCTTCACGCTCAGTTTCCAAACACTTGAAGTTCACTGATCGACATCTGCTACTTAATAGTTCTTCATCTTTTCTCACTTTCGCTCCCCATGGAGTATAGAGCCATTTTTGCAGCTGGTCCTCTGGATCAAAGCATTCAGTGGTAGTTTCTGAAGCCATTTGTTTAACATGATGAGATTGCCAGCTCCACGTACTTATAGAATAGATAAAGGTGGATTATGTCATGGCATTGGTAGGTTATAGTTAGGAAGCTATAAAGGTGGGTTATGTCATGGAATTGGTAGGTTATAGTTCGGAAGAGATAAAGGTGGATTATGTCATGGCATTGGTAGGTTATAGTTAGGAAGCTATAAAGGTGGGTTATGTGATGGAATTGGTAGGTTATAGTTAGGAAGCTATAAAGGTGGGTTATGTCATGGAATTGGTAGGTTATAGTTAGGAAGCCATAAAGGTGGGTTATGTCATGGAATTGGTAGGTTATAGTTCGGAAGAGATAAAGGTGGAGTATGTCATGGCATTGGCAGGTTATAGTTAGGAAGTTATAAAGGTGGGTTATGTCATGGAATAGGTAGGTTATAGTTCGGAAGAGATACAGGTGGATTATGTCATGGCATTGGTAGGTTATAGTTAGAAAGAGATAAATGTGGATTATGTGATGGCATTGGTAGGTTATAGTTAGGAAGAGATAAAGGTGGATTATGTCATGGAATTGGTAGGTTATAGTTAGGAAGAGATAAAGGTGGATTATGTCATGGCATTGGTAGTTCCACTATAAGAAGCCTGCCCCAAACATTCACATGCTCCTACAGTGGTAGTTAAAGTAGCAAGTTGTATTACATGATGACGTTGCCACTGTCATGCTCAATCTAATACTAATCGCCATGTATGACATGCTTGATGGAGTAGTAGATTTATTCTTTGTCTCATTAGTGACCCCCACGAAATACACGCGGCAATACTTATTGTTATCAAGCAAACAAACCAAGAAAGCTTGTGAAAAAAATGACACATTCTTTGGTACCTGGGTAAAAACGTAAACACGGCTTGGGACAGAATTACTTAAACCAAACAACAAGAAAGAACAAAATTACAAACGGTGAATTAAATGTCTGAGTAAACACCAAAAGAATGAATTAGACAAGGAGAGATTAGTGCCAGAGTTAGAATATCACAGCTGAAAACATTAATTTGATAAACAAAGAATTGACGGAAATGAAGATATAAATACAAACGAAGTTTATTTTAACAGGGTTGTGAATGGGGAATGCAGGCCCGCCCGACACCCTTCCCTTTTATATTAATTTTTATCGTGAATGGTGTTATTCGCCCATGATGTCAAATTGCATTTCTATGAATTTGTGCACACATCAGTCCTAAAATTATATAAACATATTATCGCATATATCATTATATTCTGGTGTGGGAGGAGAATGACTTTCTTACACAATTATTCAGTAGCAGAAAAATGTCTCCGAGAATAAATTGCATGACCAGCTGTAGGAAACCATGGCGACAGAAGAGCGTAGATTTCTCACAAAGAACGGCACAGGCAGATTAGACAATATCATTACACTGGCAGAGCGATTACACATATCACTTATGGAATTCCAAGGAGCAAGGAAGAAGTTTCCAGAGCACCCGCCGAAACAACCAGCTCGCTCAAAGCCAGACTAACAAATCAAAGGACCACATACCTCGCACAGACAACAAGGTAAACAGGATGACAGCAATAAAAAATATCAGAAAATCCTGCCCAACGCCAGAGGCAAGGAGAGAAATGTACTGCAGTTTGAATAATCACAACACTAATGAGTAAAAGCGCTGGCCACACTCTCAACATGCTGCATGTTTCCAGAAAATAGCTTTACCCCGGAAGGAGCAGAGGTCGTCTACTGAAAACCCCTATGACCCTCCTATGATCGAATTAGTCCTTGTAAACGCAAAATCCTTGAATGCCTTTATGACATGGGACTTGCATTCGACTCGGTAGTCAGGGTATCTCTTGTCACCCCAGACCAGATGACATAAGACAGTGTCAACATCCAAGGTCCATCAAAGAATGTAGCACCTATGACACTGCCTATTGCACGTATCCGAGAGGAATATGGTTACGTGACAGCAGAGCTTCGTGCAGTCATAATGGAAGAACCAATCTAGTCTCTAATATTTGGATGTAGATATGTGTTTCTTGGAGAGCCTACTCAACCATTAGTCATGGTGGCCGTACAGACTAGAGGAATTGAAGAGGGCCCACAAGGATGATTCCTCACTGGCGCCCTGTTTTTAAGAATTACCTAGAACACACAACCCACCTACCAAGGGAGACGTCTTTATGAAGAATTGATTTTTTTTTTTTTTTCGTACGCCCGCTAATACTCGAGGCGAAATCTCAGGTTATTATTATTGTCTAACCTGACATTGATTTTACTTGAGTATCCCTTTTTTTCTTGTACAGAGACAGGTGTCCCTCGCCATTCATGCAAATACTCGCCGATTTCGGAGGTACCCATTACAGCTGGGTCGGCTCAGGAGCCACCAGTCCCTGGTCGACGACACTCCTTCAAATGTCCTCGCCAGGTCTCGAGTTAATCCAGTCCAATTCCCGGTCGACGAAAAATCCTCAAATGCCGTCACCCGGGTTTGATCCTGGATCACTCGGTCGCCAGAGCGGTGTGGTAACCACTACGCTAGCGCGGCTCCCTTGATTTATGTATCGCAGGGCTGGAAACGAAGGACAGGAACACAACCAATTAGTAGTTCCTGCTATTTATAGGAACGAGGTGCTGGAGATGGGCCATTCCATTCCATTTAGTGGACCCTTGGAAATGAGCGCCATGTCTCAGTGGGTCGTCTGCAACTAATATTGGCCAGAGATCACCAGTGACATCGAACGGTCCGTCAAGTCTTGTCCTCAGTGCCAGAAAGTTGCACCAAACCACAGGACAGCACCAGCGACATTCGGGGAAATGACAATCTTAGGCACCGCATTTGAAAGAGTGGCAGTGGATATATTTGAACCTTTACTGAGAACTAAGAAGAGGAACACCCATGTTCTTACCTTAGTAAACACAGGTTCCATGTAGGGCGAAGATACAGCCATGTGCGCATGCATCGTAATGTGGCAGGACTTTACTCAATATTTCTGCGAGATTGGGCGTCCAAAACCAGATTCTCACAGACAACAGGTAACAATTTCGAAGCAAGTTGACAGAAGAGGTGCTTAGGATATTCAAGGCTAGGCATATCCATACTTCGCCCTATCGCATTCAGAGTAACAGGCAAGTAGAAGAGGTTTAACGGAACGCTCACCTTTATTCTCCGGGAATATGTAGACGAGAAACCCTAAAATTGGGCCCAGTACCTTCCTGTCGCAACATTTGCTTACCGAGAAGTACCCCATGCTTTGACAAAAGTCCCTCTTGTCACACTACTCTTCGGAAGGCTTATAACAGGTCAATTGGAAGCTTTATTAAGGACATGGACAGATGCCAAGGCAGATGACATTGTCATATCAGCCTTCCAATATGTCACAGACTGAAAAACATCTGAAGACTGACTGGAAATTAACCACCGCTAAGGGACTGGAAGGCCGGTGCAAACATGCCAAATATCATCGCAGTATAGCAAAAGATCGCGAAATATAGGTCAGTCAAAAGGGTCATTACTTACTTTCTAAATTATGCGGCCTTTCACAATCCATGGTTTTTCTTATCACCTTACATCAAGCAAGCAGGCGAACAGATTGTTGCACGAACCCACCCCCTTTTTTAGTATTGACAGGGACTGGATGTGTAAACCAGCGTTCAGAGGCGACATTTCAAGATGCTAGTGTGGATTTACATTACATTCCCGTGGAGTTTAGTTTTAAAGGTGTTCTTATGGAATTCGCGAAAAAGAAAAAGGTTTGTGACTTTAGAACAATTATTAATTTTTCTTTGTCATTATTAGTGAACACAATAAGCGTTGGGGGACATTACATCTTACAAATTCTTACTACTACATGTGCAAGAGTTTCAGCAATAAGTACTCGACTTGGAGATAACCCACACTGTGGAACAGACTGTCGTGGAATATTCTAATCCACATATATAAATTATTAGGTAAATATGAAGCCTAACAAATAAAATTAATAAAGAAAAGAGCAATGGTAAAATAACAGTGCTGTCACAAAGAAGGTACTCGAAATCCCCCTTGTTTTCTGCTTCGTCTGCAAATTGTAACGCTTTCACGTTGATAGTAAAAGCTTACTGTATTATACCCGCTTTCTTCAATGAAACGTGTGCTGTATTTCTTGGAAAAACATTGAGAGGCAGACTGCGTAATGACCTAAATTAATCCTAACATTAATTATACTATGTTACCAAAAACCAAAAGACAGATGGACTAAAGGATAGCGAGAAGGGAGAGGCAGAAAGCCGAACACTAAACACGCGTCGCGCGATACACAAATGCTGCCATCACGCGTGTAAGACTACATGCACTAACTTTTTCGGACGAACAGTGATAAAATACACTACCCTTCCCAGAGTTAGGTTTTAAAATCACAAAAAACGCTTATTAGGAAAGATAACAATAGATGGGTTTACGTTTGAAAACATTACAGTACCCAGACAGCACATCTTCGAAACAGGAGGTAGAAGGAATTGCATATTTTGAACGCAGCCACGTAGCTCTTTTAAATTTGGATATTTGGGTTCCTTAGGGCTTGCTGACAAAGAATATGTAAAACGTTACGCAAATAGTCCAGGAATTAATAAATTATAACCAAAATAAAATAGTGGGGATGCCTGACAACATAAAATCATTTCTGCTCATAAAATTTTTTTATAACGTGTTTGAAAAAAACCTTACGTTACAGAAATAGCCTACCATGTAAACTCCAAATTGATTGGAGCGCAACAAATGAAAGACTAACCACGATTGGTCGGGCTATAAATACTATCTTGGTTGTTAGGGAGACGTAGGAAGGTAACATTTTTTCAAACACTTGTCGAAACGTGGCTCGATTGGCCAGACTCGCTGATATAATCACTTAGGAGCGTTAGTTCGAAACCACTTGTTTAAATAAGCTTGATAAAGCATCAGTGCGTTGAAGCCAGCTCATATTTTTGCTAAATAAAAGCCTGGAACATAAGCAGATGGGAATTTGTGCCAGTAATGTGCCAGAATTCATTGCTAATCAACGTATCTGTGTTTATTCTATGAATTGTGGTAAGCTTGAACCATTCAGTATCTTTTAATGAAAATTGAATGTGAATTGTTAATTTATGCCTGTATATATATGTGTAGTTCAGTGGCAAACAGGAGATAAAGCCTATAATGCTCCAGCCTGAACAGAGGGTGTCGGAGGAAAGTAAAACGGCATGGAATGGCCAAATAGTACACTGACACCTGGATGATTGACTAGAAAGAAATAATGCTGGAAGTGCAGAGGCGTGGTAACCATTAAGGAGGTAAATACTGGTATAAAGTATTTCAGATGAAGCTGACAGTTGGCCTAACGCTCTGAACTCAATGTTTGTGATGTATTGTGATCAGTGTAAAAAGAGAGTATAAGTTAGTTATGAAGTAGAAGGTACATCCTTCTTGATTTCAGGGACCGTGGTCTTGATGGTACTGAGCAGCACCTGGTCAGAGCTTTGCTGAATCCAGAGTCGGACAGCATACTCCTTGGTCTTTTTAGCTATCAGTGAGGTGTCTCCAGAGCCCAGGGGAGAATTCGAGCAGAGGAGTCCTTTCCTGCCGCCATCACGCAAGATAAGCTGATTTGGCCAGCTGAGCTCAACATTATGTCCCCTCATCTTGAAATGACTTTGTAAAAATAACATTCAGAGGGGAATTTAATTGTCTTAATATCAGGAACTGAGAACATCTCCAATACTAGTCCCAAAAGACAAACTATTGAAGTCATGATGACAAATACCAACAGAGCTTGAACAAAACAAAACCAGTATTACCTCATATTACTACTACACAACTGACACACATAGGATATTTTTAATAATATATGTCACTACAATATTCATATTGATAAAGTCTGTACATATACTTGTAATTAAAATTGATTGTGATTCCTGGTTCCTTTGTATTTGAATCAGGACACATATACCTTTATGACAACAATGAATACATATTGTTATTTGAAAAGTTATCAGTGACTCCTTAAGATATTCTCATAGAGTGTTATATGTATGTGAGTGTCACAGTGTTGTCAAGAGTAGTGGATTAAATTAAATTGTTTATCTGTCTGTTGTTGTGACTTACACTTCATCATACACATACCCTAGACACATAACGTAGTCATCACACTATTCCAGAATAATTCTGACTGAGATATATAGATATGTGGTAGCAAGTAAGGTTATCTATAATACACTACTCTTAATAGATATAGATACCTTCACAGCTGATCTCAGTCAGTACACTAAGTCCCCTATAAATATTTATAACATCCCACTTCACCACATATATTGGGGTCTCGCTCTTGGGATTTTGAATCTTTCCTTATTAAAAATATTGGGGGTAATTCACTTCAGGGAATATAAGAATTAAAAGGTATCCTTGGGTGGAATTAAATAAGGTTGAGCTCACGGTGCCTGTGTTGTCCATTAGATATATTTAGAGATTAAATTGTTGGTTAGACATTGTAGAAATTTACCTGATAGACAATGGCGGACCTGGCCAAGTTTCGATCTGCTGCTGTTCAGACTGCAAAAGAGTTAGGATTAGATGGGCAAGTTATGGTTGCCTATGTCACTACGGAATGTGACAAATTTATTGAACGCGAAGAAAGAAGATTAGAAAAAGAGGCCGAAAGAAAGTTAGAGGCTGAGACTAAGAGGTTGCAAGCTGAGGCTGAGACTAAGAGGTTGCAGATTGAGGCTGAGGCTAAGAAATTGGAGGCAGAAAGAGAAGACAAAAGATTAGCTGCAGAAAGGGAAGAGAAGAAATTAGCTGCAGAAAGGGAAGAGAGGAAATTAGCTGCAGAAAGGGAAGCAGAAGATAAAAGATTACAAAGGGAACATGAGTTACGACTAAGGGAGTTTGAGTTTCAAGGCCATGCTCCTGAAAATGGTGCCAGTCCCTTTGCCTCTGATGCTACGGTTACTCAAGGAGCCTCAACCTCAGCTATGAATTTTCATTTAGATCATTTTGTTGAGAAAGACGATGATATAGAGAGCTACCTAAATAGGTATGAACTATTAGCTACCACGTATGGGTTAGAGAGAGAAAGGTGGAGCTTAAAGTTATCTCAGGGACTTCGTGGGGCAGCTTATGAAGTTTTTGCAAAAATGAGCAGAGGTGATCAGGAAAATTATGACATGCTAAAGCAGGCTCTTTTGTTAAGGTATGAAAAGAATGCAGAATTTTATAGGAAAAAATTTAGGAATGCTAAACTACTGTCAGGTGAAACCTATCACCAGTTCTCTGCACGAATAGAGACATACTTGGAGAAATGGACTTCTCTGGGGAAAACCCAAGATCTTAAGGAAATGGTCCTTATAGAGCAATTAAGAGAGTCCATGGCTCCAGACCTGAGAAAGTTTCTCATGGAACAAGGTGCAGAGAGGCTGGGTGAGTTGCTAAATGTTGCTGAAAGGTATCAAGCAGCTCAAGCAGAGGTAACAGGTAATAAAAAGAAACAGGTGGATAACTTTAGGGCACCACAGAACTTTAATAAATTTGATCCTAGGGATCAAAATAAAGGTAAGCACCAATTTGATAGGCCACGGTATGAAAATAAAAATAAATTCCCACAATTCGATGAAAGGAAATATGATGAAAGAAAATCTTTCAACCAAGGAAAAAGGTGGTGTAAAAATTGTCAGATGGACAATCATGACACTGACCGTTGCAGAAGGAAACCTGTGTATATGGCAACCCTTCAGGTCAGGTCGACCTCAAGACAGGAGGAGGATATTATGTTAGATACCACTCCAGAAGAGATGAGGAAGGCACAGGCTGGGGATAAAACACTCAAGCCTTGTTTCAGAAAATTGTCAACTTGTCATACAACTCCAGGCAAGGGAGATTTTTACATGAAAAACAAGTTGATGTATAGGAAGACTGGATGATCCAAAGGTCACGGACAGCTGGTTCTGAAAGATATAGGGCAGACTTAATAAGGAGCCTACATGTGAAACCAGATGGGGACCATGAGAAGATAGGTACCATCATTCAAAAGGTGGCTCACAATTATTATTGGCCCAAAGCAAGATGGGACATTGAGAATTTTGTAGAAAGGTGTAGCATAGCACATGAGGGAACACCCACAAGTGGGAACATGGATCAGGACCTGGACACGCCACGGGGCAAAATTAGGCCTGATAATAAAAAGAAAAATAGATTTGATAAAGTGGACCAAATGGAATGGGAAGCCCCTTTTCACGGACAAGCTTCACTTAACTGTTTTACAATGGCCACTATGCGGAGAGTGCAAAAAGATGTCTTACCCCAGGATAAGCCGAAAATCCCTCAATCGGACTTAAACAAACTGGAGGAAGAGGATGTAGAGAGGAAATCTCTCATCAAGAATTTTAAGTGGGGAGAAAGCCCCAAAAGAAAAATTGGTAGCGGTCGTTTTGTGAATGATAATTCTGGGAGGAAAAATCATCACTATAAAGCTTCGAGTGGAAGAGACCATACCGGTGCATGGACAAATAGGTCCACACAATTAAAGGTCCATATGTAGCTTTGTTAAGAACGTGGACTGATGAAAAGGCAGAGGAAAACATTACATCTTCATACCAATATGTGAATGAGCTGACCACTCGGTTAAAAACTGGCTGGAAACTTGCCAATGAAAATTTGAAACAAGCCAGGAAGAAACATGCTGCCTATTATAACAGGAAGGCGAAAGACAGAAATTTGGCTGTGGGAGAGAAAGTACTGCTTCTTTTGCCCGGGAGTCAGAATAAGTTACAAATTGGATGGCAGGGTCCATATACAGTTTTAGAGAAGGTGTCTAGAACAAATTATAAGATAGATAAGAAGGGGAAAGAAAAAATCTATCATGTGAATCTCCTGAAGAAATATTTGGAAAGAGAACATCAGGAAGAGACACACTTGTTGACCTTGTCCATCGCCATGGAGATGAAAAAGGAACCACTTTCATCATTTGAATATCCATTACACCCCTGTGAGACAGCAGCACAGGTGAAAATCAGTACACATTTAACGAAAACTCAGAAAGAGAGAGTGCAACAGGTTCTAAATAATCATGCAGAGGTGTTAACAGACCGACCAGGGCATACAAACCTATTGGAATATGATATGAAACTAATAGACTCCACACCTGTCTGTATGAAACCATATTCGATTCCGTTTGCTAAGGAGAAAGCTTTGAAGGAAGAGATAGACTATCTATTGAAGGAAGGAATTATTTCGCACAGTGAGTCTTCGTATAGTTCCGGTGTTGTACTCTTAAGGAAGCCCTCTGGAGAACATAGACTCTGTATAGATTACAGGAGACTGAATGCTATTACAGAAGGACAGGTGGATCCATTGCCGGATACAAATCAGCTGTTTGCCAGACTAAATAAAGCTAAATATTTCTCAAAAGTGGATCTGAGTAAAGGATACTATCAGATTCCAGTAAAGCCTGAGGTTAGACCATACCTAGCTTTTAGTACCTCAGAAGGACACTATGAGTTTAATAGATTGCCATTTGGATTGAAGAATGCGCCTAGTGTCTTCTCTAGAATGATGAGAAAATTATTGGATCCTCTGAATAATCCCTGTATAACAAATTTTATGGATGATATCCTTATAGCAACAGAAACATTTGAGGAACACATTGACTCTCTGAACATGCTGTTTGATCGACTTAGGGAGGCAAATTTAACAGCCCGACCAACCAAATGTTGCGTTGGATGTAAAGAATTGGAATTTTTGGGACACACAGTTTATCAGGGAAACATGACCCCTGACCCAAAGAATTTAGAGAAACTACAGAAAGCCCCGAGACCACAAACCAAGAAGGACGTGAGATCCTTTGTCTCATTATGTGGTTTCTACCAGAAGTATATCAAAAACTTTAATTCCATATGTGCACCGTTAACTGAATTGACACGTAAAGGACATCCAGATCGCATTACATGGACACCACAATGTGAAATGACTTACCAAGAATTGAAGGAAAAGCTCACAAGTAAACCCATTTTGAAATTACCTGACTTAAGTCAAGAATTCATAGTAAGGACGGATGCAAGTAATATTGGGTTAGGTGCAACTCTACTACAGAAATCAGATGCATTGGATGGGGAATTAAGCCCAGTGGCATATGCTAGCAGAAAGTTGAATAAAGCTGAAATCAACTACTCAACTAGCGAAAAAGAATGTCTTGCAGTAATATGGGCAATAAAGAAATTCAATATTTATCTATATGGGAAGGCATTTAAGTTGCAAACAGACCACAAACCTTTATCGTTTCTAGCACAGGCTAAGCATGAGAACTCTAGGTTACTCCGATGGTCTTTACTTTTGGCTCCATATAATTTTAGCATTGAGTATATATCTGGAAAAACCAATTTGGGAGCGGATTTTTTAAGCCGCCATCCGTGTGATGAGAATCACCGTAAACCCCAGAAATAATAATAAATTTCTCTATGTGTATATAGAATAAAGGACTGACATATAATGTCTGTTTTAAGAGGGGAGGTGTCGTGGAATATTCTAATCCACATATATAAATTATTAGGTAAATATGAAGCCTAACAAATAAAATTAATAAAGAAAAGAGCAATGGTAAAATAACAGTGCTGTCACAAAGAATGTACTCGAAATCCCCCTTGTTTTCTGCTTCGTCTGCAAATTGTAACGCTTTCACGTTGATAGTAAAGCTTACTGTATTATACCCGCTTTCTTCAATGAAACGTGTGCTGTATTTCTTGGAAAAACATTGAGAGGCAGACTGCGTAATGACCTAAATTAATCCTAACATTAATTATACTGCGTTACCAAAACGAACGAACAGATGGACTAAAGGATAGCGAGAAGGGAGAGGCAGAAAGCCGAACACTAAACACGCGTCGCGCGATACACAAATGCTGCCATCACGCGTGTAAGACCACATGCACTAACTTTTTTGCACGAACCGTGATAACCTACACTACCCTTCCCAGAGTTAGGTTTTAAAATCATAAAAAACGCTTATTAGGAAAGATAACAATAGATGGGTTTACGGTTGAAAACATAACAGTACCCAGACAGCACATCTTCGAAACAGGAGGTAGAAGAATTGCATATTTTGAACGCAGCCACGTAGCTCTTTTAAATTTGGATATTTGGGTTCCTTAGGGCTTGCTGACAAAGAATATGTAAAACGTTACGCAAATAGTCCAGGAATTAATAAATTATAACCAAAATAAAATAGTGGGGATGCCTGACAGCATAAAATCATTTCTGCTCATAAAATTTTTTTATAACGTGTTTGAAAAAAACCTTACGTTACAGAAATAGCCTACCATGTAAACTCCAAATTGATTGGAGCGCAACAAATGAAAGACTAACCACGATTGGTCGGGCTATAAATACTATCTTGGTTGTTAGGGAGACGTAGGAAAGTAACATTTTTTCAAACACTTGTCGAAACGTGGCTCGATTGGCCAGACTCGCTGATATAATCACTTAGGAGCGTTAGTTCGAAACCACTTGTTTAAATAAGCTTGATAAAGCATCAGTGCGTTGAAGCCAGCTCATATTTTTGCTAAATAAAAGCCTGGAACATAAGCAGATGGGAATTTGTGCCAGTAAATGTGCCAGAATTCATTGCTAATCAACGTATCTGTGTTTATTCTATGAATTGTGGTAAGCTTGAACCATTCAGTATCTTTTAATGAAAATTGAATGTGAATTGTTAATTTATGCCTGTATATATATGTGTAGTTCAGTGGCAAACAGGAGATAAAGCCTATAATGCTCCAGCCTGAACAGAGGGTGTCGGAGGAAAGTAAAACGGCATGGAATGGCCAAATAGTACACTGACACCTGGATGATTGACTAGAAAGAAATAATGCTGGAAGTGCAGAGGCGTGGTAACCATTAAGGAGGTAAATACTGGTATAAAGTATTTCAGATGAAGCTGACAGTTGGCCTAACGCTCTGAACTCAATGTTTGTGATGTATTGTGATCAGTGTAAAAAGAGAGTATAAGTTAGTTATGAAGTAGAAGGTACATCCTTCTTGATTTCAGGGACCGTGGTCTTGATGGTATTGAGCAGCACCTGGTCAGAGCTTTGCTGAATCCAGAGTCGGACAGCATACTCCTTGGTCTTTTTAGCTATCAGTGAGGTGTCTCCAGAGCCCAGGGGAGAATTCGAGCAGAGGAGTCCTTTCCTGCCGCCATCACGCAAGATAAGCTGATTTGGCCAGCTGAGCTCAACATTATGTCCCCTCATCTTGAAATGACTTTGTAAAAATAACATTCAGAGGGGAATTTAATTGTCTTAATATCAGGAACTGAGAACATCTCCAATACTAGTCCCAAAAGACAAACTATTGAAGTCATGATGACAAATACCAACAGAGCTTGAACAAAACAAAACCAGTATTACCTCATATTACTACTACACAACTGACACACATAGGATATTTTTAATAATATATGTCACTACAATATTCATATTGATAAAGTCTGTACATATACTTGTAATTAAAATTGATTGTGATCCCTGGTTCCTTTGTATTTGAATCAGGACACATATACCTTTATAACAACAATGAATACATATTGTTATTTGAAAAGTTATCAGTGACTCCTTAAGATATTCTCATAGAGTGTTATATGTATGTGAGTGTCACAGTGTTGTCAAGAGTAGTGGATTAAATTAAATTGTTTATCTGTCTGTTGTTGTGACTTACACTTCATCATACACATACCCTAGACACATAACGTAGTCATCACACTATTCCAGAATAATTCTGACTGAGATATATAGATATGTGGTAGCAAGTAAGGTTATCTATAATACACTACTCTTAATAGATATAGATACCTTCACAGCTGATCTCAGTCAGTACACTAAGTCCCCTATAAATATTTATAACATCCCACTTCACCACACAGACATCTACATTGGACAGTCGGTGCATACATATGTATAATCATACAGTGGAGGAAATTTGAAAGACTCAAGGAGAGTGTAGATTTGTCATCAGTGTAGTAACATTTAATATATCCTATAATCACCATTAAACTTTTTTCACCATCATATTTAATTAACTAAATTTTTACATTCTGAGTGTGAATTGTCTTCCATCATCCTCCTTTTTAATTTCTACTAACCCTATATGCGTATAAATTTAACCAATAAACTGTATAACCGCGGTGATCATTACTTAGTTATTTACTGTATCATTCGTGCTGTCTGTGTTTATTTACCTATAGGCAAAATCCTTCATTCGAGAAATTGGGAGCTCTTTCTTTATCAAGATCTTAGGGAAGAAGTAGATGTCGTAGGAAAACAGAAAACTTTCCATGATTTATTAGAAAACACTAACAAGTGGAGAGCTTTAAAACTTCTCTTCTTCTGGTACTTATCTCGGATAGGACTGTTTCTTTCTTAATTAATTAATAATATAATTTATGGAGATCGTCTAGACAACTTTCCATAGGTCATCCACATTATACTCTAACGGTACAACAACGTCTGCCGATTGCTGACAATTGCTCAGTATAACGTGTACGACAGTAAGGGAACACGATGCAGGGAATTTGCAGGTTAGTTAGGGGACATGATACAGAGAAGTGTAGGTTAGTGAAGGAACATGATCCATGGAATTTGCAGGTTAGTAAAGAGAATGTGATCCAAAGAATTAGTAGGTAAGTAAAGGAACATGATCTAGGGAATTAGTAGGTTAGTAAGGGGAACATAATCCAGGAAATGTGCAGCTAAGGGAACATAATCCAGGGAATTTGTAGGTTAAATTATTGTATGACTGGATCATCCTGATTTTCCTTTTCCCTCCCTATGGATTATGGAGCCACCACTCCAGCTGGCCCCTTTACAGAAAATATGCACATTCACATGGTCTTGTAACGGTGGTTTCTGTATCAACATGTTTTATGTGATGCTGGACTTATTATTGTGAAGTCTCTAGCACTTCACTCCTCTACGACAGTATATGCTATAGAACTACTATTACCTTTTATGATGCGATTGCCAGTATATGCACAACACTACATTACTTGCACTGTACGACATGTCTGTGGGAGCAGTAGTACTATTCTGTCTTTGTGTTATAAGAAACATCTGTAAACTATACGGGTCTGTATGAAATACGTATATTAATACAATGTAATGCTGAATGTAAACGACATCTTGGCCATTACAAAGTTTAAATGAAATGTTAATAAAACGAACAAGTAACTCGCCAAAACAATGACGTGAAATAATTGTGCTCTGTCTGCTGCAAGCTCCGATGACGTCATTAATCCGTCTTGTGAAAATTAGATTCCTTCCCATGTTATTTCAAGTTAATTGGATCTTTGCAGTCAAACTTAGCATGACGTATCATCAATGCACTAAGACAAAAAAATTGCAGGACCTGCGCGTTCTTTTAACGTGTGTTTAACTTCGCTTTAATATGCATTGTTCATCTTTTACCGAAAGGTCACAATGTTTGTTTTATTGTTCATTATAGGACGTTGAAACTTACATAGGTGGTAAAATAGAGGTGCTGAACATTTTCAACATCTCATCTATCAAATAATGCAATATCAGCAGCATTGGCAGCCACCACCTTCTTCTCCGTACACTCTCAGACGGCTACTTGAATATTTTCAAAGAAAACAGCGGTCAGCTTGACCAGGAATTGTACTTGTGACGGCCATATGTGCTTTCTGTGTTCCTCATATGATGGGCAACTTTGAAGCAGATGTTCAGTAGTCATTTTTTCAGTGCCACAGTCATACTGAACGGTAGTTCCTATCTTTAGCTTGTTAAATAGATGGTCTCCTAATCTGTTGTGCTCCGTGCGGAGTCTGAAGATTATCACTTGTTGGCTTCTTCTGATGCATTATAATATGCATCTTTTTTTTATGGTATCCATGCTCTGCATCACACTTGTCGTTATTATTGTATTTGCTTTCTGGTAAAACTCTTTGCCTCTTCGAAATAATAACAGCAACTTTCAATAACATGAAAACAAGTAAAAACAAGAAAATTGGACGCAAAAGTGCTAGTATCAGACATATGAAACTGTGTTAATGCGCTGACAGAAATATACGTACTTCCTGCGTACAGTTGTCTGTACTACATTCAGGGTAAGGTCTTCCATTAACCTAACAAGTTTGTAGCCTTGGGCAGACAATTTGGGAGTACTCCAAAAACATGACGCTTGCAGTGCCTTGTTTGGTTTGGAGATAAGTTGTTTACAATAGTAATGCGGTTGAAAATATAAATTATTGATAATTTTAATGATTAAAGAAAATTCATATCTACGTACATAAATATATAAACTTGGACTGAAGTTTAAATTGATTAATTCTTAAAGGGCGAAAGGATAATATATGGGGCCGATATTCCAAGGCGCTCTGGAAGAGAGACCAGTTCTTAAGGAAAATGTATTTGAACTAAAAGTTTTTGTTTCGCTTTGTCCCAAATTGATATTTTATTAATCTCCATTCAATATTCTTTACATCTATATATAACATTACCCTATTTAAAAAACAAAACACTTGCAGATAACCGATCCTTAAACTCTAAGACTAAGTGAAAACTCAAACCGACAGAAAATTCCTACGTCAAACAAAGGAAAACCACTGTGTCCTCAATGAGTTAACCACAAACAAGCAAACAAACAAACACAAATAACATACTCTAACTTCTCCTGTTCTTCCATTGCAAGCTTCGTGTCCCAGACATTTTAATAAGCTAACTAGCGCGAAAATAACAGATTTAAAGAAGAAATACCGACAAAAGGGATCTTGAGAGGAAAAGTCGAATATAGGTGTACTGATGGTGTAGATGGTGTACTGATGGCGTGTGTCTCTGTCTGCATGAAGGAAAGTGACAGAGAGAGATAGAGAAACTGAGAGAGAAGTAGTAGGTGGGTGAGCAAAAGATAGACGGAAGAAATGTCAAACAAGTTATCTTGAAACAAGACTTCACATAATATAAGGATGCATGTATCTGTCCGTCATAGACAGACAAAGAGAGAGAGAGAGAGAGAGAGAGAGAGAGAGAGAGAGAGTGAGTGAGCGAGAGATAGACAGAGAGAGTGAGAGCGAGAGAGAGAGAGGGAGAGCGAAATAGTGGGTAGAAATGTCAACAAAAAAAAAGCCGAAAATTGCACAAATGGTGGGTGCATGAGTCTGTATAAGAGAGAGAGTGAGAGTGAGAGAGAGACAATGCGAGAAAAGTAGTAGTCGGAAGAGCTAAGGATTGAAGGAAGATATGTCTAAAGATTATCTTCAGAGGGAACTTGGCAGAATATAGGTATGAGGATGGTATGTATATCTGCCCGTATGAGAGGTACAGTAAGAGAGAGAGACTGATAGAAAAATAGCAGGTAGACAGAACAAAGGGTTGCAAAATGACAGGTCGACAAAACGTAATCTTGAGAGGAGACTTAATAGAATAGCTGTCAGCTGGATCCTTTAAGAAGCCTGTGTCAAAGCACATGTTGCTGCAGTAGTGGTGTCTCTATTATATTGTTGAACATGAAATGGCATTCTCAGGCACAATCTGACACTAGTTGCCTTGTACGATGTGCCAGAACTAGCAGTAACAGAATTATTGTCCTGCCCAAAGACGCGCGGAAACTTCACAGGGCCTGCATTACTGAAACTGAAATACCCCCATATTACCAACTGGACGTTTCGAAATGTCATGTAATAATGATACATTGAAAATCCCGCCGGAGTGTCTTAAAAACACAGAAACGACGCGCAGTTCCGTGAAAGCTACAATAAACATGAATTAAAACAGCACGTAGTGTCTCATCTGACACCCCTCAGGAAACTATACGGGGAAGAATCAGACGTAACGGAAGTATATCACTGCAATGTGTAGTTCCCGGAGAGGGGGGGGGGGGGGGGGGAGAGGGGGTCTCTGTAGAGCCAAAGAAAGAAAATGACTACAATACTCTCAGGAATATCGCACAACGCAACTGAAAAACATAGAACCGGGATGGAGAACAGGGAAAAACATGGAGAACAGGGAAAAACATGGAGAACAGAGAAAAACATGGAGAACAGGGAAAAACATGGAGAACAGGGAAAAGTATGGAGAACAGGGAAAAACATGGAGAACAGGGAAAAGTATGGAGAACAGGGAAAAACATGGAGAACAGAGAAAAACATGGAGAACAGGGAAAAACATGGAGAACAGGGAAAAGTATGGAGAACAGGGAAAAACATGGAGAACAGGGAAAAGTATGGAGAACAGGGAAAAACATGGAGAACAGAGAAAAACATGGAGAACAGGGAAAAGTATGGAGAACATGGAAAAACATGGAGAACAGAGAAAAACATGGAGAACAGGGAAAAGTATGGAGAACAGGGAAAAACATGGAGAACAGGGAAAAACATGGAGAACAGAGAAAAACATGGAGAACAGGGAAAAGTATGGAGAACAGGGAAAAACATGGAGAACAGAGAAAAACATGGAGAACAGGGAAAAGTATGGAGAACAGGGAAAAACATGGAGAACAGAGAAAAACATGGAGAACAGGGAAAAGTATGGAGAACAGGGAAAAACATGGAGAACAGGGAAAAACATGGAGAACAGAGAAAAACATGGAGAACAGGGAAAAGTATGGAGAACAGGGAAAAACATGGAGAACAGAGAAAAACATGGAGAACAGGGAAAAGTATGGAGAACAGGGAAAAACATGGAGAACAGAGAAAAACATGGAGAACAGGGAAAAGTATGGAGAACAGGGAAAAACATGGAGAACAGGGAAAAACATGGAGAACAGAGAAAAACATGGAGAACAGGGAAAAGTATGGAGAACAGGGAAAAACATGGAGAACAGAGAAAAACATGGAGAACAGGGAAAAGTATGGAGAACAGGGAAAACATGGAGAACAGAGAAAAACATGGAGAACAGGGAAAAGTATGGAGAACAGGGAAAAACATGGAGAACAGAGAAAAACATGGAGAACAGGGAAAAGTATGGAGAACAGGGAAAAACATGGAGAACAGAGAAAAACATGGAGAACAGGGAAAAGTATGGAGAACAGGGAAAAACATGGAGAACAGAGAAAAACATGGAGAACAGGGAAAAACATGGAGAACAGAGAAAAACATGGAGAACAGGGAAAAGTATGGAGAACAGGGAAAAACATGGAGAACAGAGAAAAACATGGAGAACAGGGAAAAACATGGAGAACAGAGAAAAACATGGAGAACAGGGAAAAGTATGGAGAACAGGGAAAAACATGGAGAACAGAGAAAAACATGGAGAACAGGGAAAAGTATGGAGAACAGGGAAAAACATGGAGAACAGAGAAAAACATGGAGAACAGGGAAAAGTATGGAGAACAGGGAAAAACATGGAGAACAGAGAAAAACATGGAGAACAGGGAAAAGTATGGAGAACATGGAAAAACATGGAGAACAGAGAAAAACATGGAGAACAGGGAAAAGTATGGAGAACAGGGAAAAACATGGAGAACAGGGAAAAACATGGAGAACAGGGAAAAGTATGGAGAACAGGGAAAAACATGGAGAACAGGGAAAAACATGGAGAACAGGGAAAAGTATGGAGAACATGGAAAAACATGGAGAACAGGGAAAAACATGGAGAACAGGGAAAAGTATGGAGAACAGGAAAAAACATTTAGAACAGGTAAAAAACATGAAGACAAGGGGAAAAACATGGAGGCCAGGGGAAAAATATGGAGACAAGGGAAAAAGCTTGGAGAACAGGGAAAAACTTGGAGAATAGGGAAAAACGTGGAGAACAGGAAAAAAACATGGGGAACAGGGGAAAAACATGGAGACAAGGGGAAAACAATGGAGAACAAGGAAAAACATGGAAACAAGGGGAAAAACATGGATAAAAAAGGGAAAAACATGGAGAACAGTGAAAAACATGGAGAGCAGGGAAAGACATGAAGAAAATGGAAAGACATGGAGAACAAGGAAAAATATTGAGAACAGGGAAAAACATACAGAACAGGGAAAAACACATGGAGACAAGGAAAAGATAAGGAGATAAGGGAAAGTTATGGAGAAAAGCAAAACACATGGAGAAAAGCAAAACACATGGAGAAAAGCAAAACACATGGTGAAAAGGGAAAGATAAGGAGACAAGGGAAAGACGCGGTGAACAGGAAAAGACATGGAGAAAAGGGAAAGATATGGAGAAAAGGGAAAGATATGGAGAACAGGAGAAAACATGAAGAAAAGAGAAATATATGGAGAAAGGGGAAAGGCATGGAGAAAAGGGAGCGATATGTAGAAAAGGGAAAGATGTGGAGAAAAGGGAAAAACGTGGAGAAAATGGAAAGATATGGAGAAAAAAGAAAAGCATGGAGAAGCGGAAAAACAAGGAGTAGGGGGAAGATACAGACAAAAGGGAAAGACATGGTGAAAAGAGAAAAACACACGGAGAAAAGGAAAAGACATGGAGGAACCGGAAAAGACATGGAGAAAAGGAAAAAAACATGGAGAAAAGGAAAAGACATGGAGAAAAGAGAAAAACAAATGGAGAACATAGAAAATCATGGAGAAAAGGAAAAGACACATGGAGAAAAAGGAAAGACATGGAGAAAAGGGAAAGACATGGAGAAAAAAGAAAGGCAAAAACACGGAGAAATAGTAAAGATATGGAGAAAAGGGAAAAACATGAAGAAAAGGGAAACGCATGAAGAAAAGGAAAACATGGAGAACAGGGAAAACATGGAAAACAGGGAAAAACTTGGAAAACAGGAAAAAACATGGAGAACAAGGAAAAACGTGGAGAACAAGGAAAAACATGGAGAACAGGGAAGAACATGGAGAACAGGGAAAAACATAGAGAACAGAGAAACACATGGAGAAAATTGACAAACTTGGAGAACAGGGAAACACATGGAGAAAAGGGAAAACCATAGAGAACAGGGAAAAACATAGAGAACAGGGAAAAACACATGGAGACAAGGAAAAGATATGGAGATCAGGGAAAGGTATGGAGAAAAGCAAAACACATGGAAAAAAGCAAAACATTGTGAAAAGGGAAAGATATGGGGACAAGGGAAAGATATGGTGAAAAGGGAAATACATGGAGAAAAGGGAAAGATATGGAGAAACGGGAAAGATATGGAGAAAAGGGGAAAACATGGAGAATAGGGAAAAGTATGGAGAACAGGAAAAATATGTAGAACAGGGGAAAAAACATGGCGAACAGGGGAGGGGGGGACATGGAGACCAGGGGGAAAATAAGGAGACAAGGGGAAAAACTTGGAGAAAGGAAAAATTTGGAGAACAGGGAAAAGTATGGAGAACAGGGAAAAATATAGAGAACATGAAAAATATAGAGAACAATGAAAAACATGGAGAACAGGAAAAAGCATGGAGAACAGGGAAAAAACATAGAGACAAGGGGAAAACAATGGAGAACAGGGAAAAACATGAAGAAAAGGGGAAAAACATGGAGCAAAGGGAAAAACATGGAGAACAGTGAAAAACATGGAGAACAGGGAAAGACATGGAGAAAATGGAAAGACACGGAGAACAGGAAAAATCATGGAGAAAAGGGAAAACATAGAGAACAGGGAAAAACATAGAGAACAGGGAAAAACACATGAAAACAAGGAAAAGATATGGAGATCAGGGAAAGTTATGGAGAAAAGCAAAACACATGGTGAAAAGGGAAAAATATGGAGACAAGGGAAAGACATGGTGAACGGGGAAAGACATGGAGAAAAGGTAAAGATATGGAGAAAAGGGAAAGATATGGAGAAAAGGGAAAAACATGGAGAAAAGAGAAAGATATGGAGAAAAGGGAAAAACATGGAGAAAAGGGAAAGATATGGAGAAAAGGGAAAGACATGGAGAAAAGGGAAAGACATGGAGAAAACAGAAAGACATGGAGAAAAGGTAAAGATATGGAGAAAAGGAAAACACATGGAGAAAATGGAAACATATGGAGAAAAGGGAAAGACATGGAGAAAAGGGAAAGATGTGGAAAAAAAGGGAAAGACATGGAGAACAGGGTAAAACATGGAGTAGGGGGAAAGTTACAGACAAAAGGGAAAGAGATGGAGAAAAGAGAAAAACACACGGAGAAAAGGAAAAGACATGGAGAAAACGGAAAACACGTGAAGAAAAGAGAAAACACATGGAGAACAGAGAAAAACATGGAGAAATGAAAAAGACACATGAAGAAAAGGGAAAAACATGCCTCATTGCCTCTTGAAATCATCCACACACTTCCAGGGATTCCCCCTGTGGTGAAACATGTTGAGAACCTAGCATTGCACACTAAGCTTGGAGGAGTCACTTGAGCCCCAGACTTAACTCTGGCTTTTACCTGGTTGGCTGCATGCAGGAAGATCTCACTATGGGCCCATGATAGGTAGGTGGCGCTGAGAAGTGGCTCTATGTAGGACGTAACAATCTTTTGGAGAGCCCAGAACCAGAGCAACAGTGCTTTAGCCCTGCATATTTATGGAGCCCCCTGGATGGTAGGAGATGCACACTATGCCAAACGATTTTTCCTCCTAGCTTGGAACCAGATGTGATGGAGAAACTGGAGATATGACTTCAACTCAACACGTTTCGGAATGACAGAAACGCCAGAGAAAAACCCTCGATCTACTGTGTAGGTAATGCCAAGGTATCTTCAACTTGGTATTGGCTGCAAAACAGCAAGAAACTCAGCATCCCTAGTTAAACAACAACAATGAGAGAAATATACTTGATTATATAACAGCGAATGTGGAACTGATCACAGGAACCAGACAAGTACCAGTGGAACAAGAGATGAGAAGAAGATGCTGGCGATGAATAGGATACATAATGAGGAAAACTGTTGATAAATTAACAAGGGAGTGCTTGTTCTGGAATCCACATGGAAAGAGATAAGTGGAGGCTGAAAAAAATACACCGAGAAGAGAACTTGATAAAGAAGTAAAAGGGATAAAGAAAACATAGGAGGACCTTAAGTGGCCAGTACAGTACTGGAGGACTTGGCTTCAATTTGTTGAAGGCCTATGCTCCTAAGGGAGCTGAAATTAATGAATAAATATCTGGTCTGTAGCGGCATAGGTGCCGGGTTTGATTCACGGTATGCACAATGTCCAGCCTACCCAGCTGTAAATGGGTACCACACTTTGCTCTTGAGTTAAGGAAGGAAAATGCAGCGAGGAAGGGAACTGGTCACCACATATCTCAAAGCTAGACCTAGTATAGTGAACTCCAACACTTCATTCCCCTACGTCAGTATCTGATATGGGACTGCCTTTTTATGAGAGCGGAATACGAAGATGTCTCCCTCCTTTCGCATCCTCATTAAGCAAATGTTTACCTACAGTACTTCCATTTGCATACAAGTCAGTGGTAAATCCCAAAACTGGAAAACTCAAAGCTACGCTTACCGACGATCATTAAAAAAAGCATTGTAATGTTACATTGGCTCCGCTACCCATTTTTTTGATTAGGCAATCAAACGCGTTACTACGGCCATTATCGTAAAATCCGTAGACGATCTAACGATTTAGAACCCCCTATACGCTCGATACCGGCAGCAGCACTGAACTGAAAGAATGTACTGTGGGTTGCGTCGTCCGGTAACTGAAGCGTTGGGAAAAGTGATGCAAACGGAAGTTTGAGACTGCCATTTTGAGTACTGTCAGCTAGTGAGAGTTCTTGCTGTTCTGTACAGATTATTTATTCATTACCGTGTTAGAAATTACCTCAGAAATTAATGAATAACGAACTCACGATAAGTGCTGAACTTGATGGGAGGCAGGGCTTTAACTTTCACATACACAGTGTAGTAGAATGGCGAAGAAGTATGGTAGCATAATGAATCATGGCCCCAAATTTCAATGTAGTTCTATGGTCATCTGTAACACAGAACAACATTTTCGTTGCTACAATGTCCTTCTTTAAGAGAGAAAAAAAGGTGAGAACGCATAGGAAGCTCGATTCGTTTTTTTAAAGACTCTTTGAATATCTCCTACATCTCTCTCTCTTTCTCACTCTCTCTCTCTCTCTCGCTCTCTCGCTCTCTCCCCCCACCTTTCCCATTGATCATGAGTATATGAGGAGGACTGCCGTAAGACGGGTGTAAAACAAAATGAACAAAACAAAAACACAAATAGTGATACGTCTAACTGGTAGAAAGGACAAGAAAAAGCCTACGTTGCGGCCACAAGGCCTTGGTCAGGGACAGACAAACAAAAACTATTTTTTTTTAAACCAGCGGCACTTGGGCTTTTAGCCCTTCGGCCCAATGACATGTCATTGTGAGGCTGGGGAGCCTGAGGACTTTCCTTCAAACCCGGTCAGGAGCTTCGCTCCTTCCCATCCACAGAAGGTTTATCTCAGAGCCGTTCAGGTTATTCAGTCAAAATCCCTGTCGATGTCACTCCTTCAAATGCCCACGCCCGGGCTTGAACCTTGAACACCTGATCGCCAGCGCAATGTGGTAACCATAACACCAGCGCGGCTCCCACAAACAAAAACAGAAGGGAAAGAAAGTGAGAACTAAGTAGAGAATATAAAACTATAAAAATAAGAGAAAACACTCCCTGATGTGTGTGTGTGTGTGTGTGTGTGTCACTTGTTGGAAATAACATGTCTGTCCCATTATATCCGATTGATCAAACAGCCGTGCCTTTATCATCTGAAGCAAAATAAACATTTTAGCACCTACAAAACGGTCTGCTAACCCGTCGTCTAATGATGAAGACAGCTCTGCCGTGACAACTGCAGCACAAGCGACGGAAGTGACAACGATTAAATTCCTATTACAATTATCAAAATATTTTTTGTAAGTACAGTACATACATAATATTTCGTTTGTGTTCAGTACGTCTGATAAATATTTGTATCACACACACTATTTAGTTTTATTTTTTTTATTATGATATAACTTTCTGAACCTTGGAAACGAATTAATTTTATTTCTATTAAGTCTTATAAAAAATCGATTTTCTTTTAGCGCTTTTGTTAAACGCTCTATTTTTCAAGAACGAATTAACAGCTCTAACTGGGGGATCCCTTATATTTATATATACATACATATATATTAGGGATGCACCGAATATCCGATTCGTATTCGATTCGGTGCCGAATGGTGCCTTCAATGAACTATTCGTATTCGGCCGAATAGTAGTACACTGCTGTCAAATACGAATAGTAAATTAAGGTCAACCCGCGGCGTGATAATTTTAGACCGAGTTTCCATTGGTCCTGCTACTAACTCAACTGAAGCACTGACACAAATGTTGACCGAATGGAAAATTCATTGCAACAAAGTGCATGTTGTATTGAGTGATAATGGCGCAAATATGGTGAAGGCAACAAAAGAAGAAATGACAAATGTTAGCTGCTTATCTCATACATTACAGCTTATTATTCAAGATGCCATTCTATGTCAGCCCTCAGTAGAAGAACTTATAACATCTGCCCGCAGAATTGTTGGGCATTTTAAACATTCTTCTGCAGCAACTGATCGCCTTCATGAAATACAAAAATAACTGGGATTGCCTGAACATAAGCTATGTCAAGATATTGTGACTCGTTGGAATTCAACATTTTACATGTTTCATCGTCTTGCAGAACAGAAACGTGTAATCGCATTGTTCAACGTAGAGGTTGGCGATCATGACAGCAAAAGTCTGAATTTGACAATAAATCAGTGGAATCTGGTGTCTCGTGTTCTGACATTACTGAAGCCCTTTGAGCAACTGCCTCGTGAAATCAGCAGCGCAAATGCATGTTTGTCAGTGGTCTTGCCAGCCATTCAAGCTATCTTGCTGTATCTGCAGAAGGACATATGTGATGATGGAATCAAGAAGACGGTCACAGAAATTATATCAGCGTTGAAACACAAGATTTCTGGTCTGTTTGATCATGAACTTTTTATAGTTTCTGCAAGGTTAGACCCCCGTTTTAAACTTAACTTCTTAACTGAAGTACAGAAAATTAAAGGCAAGGCAAAAATATTAGCAGCTGCAACATTATGTCAATCTCAGAACGTCAACACTGTTAGTGACAACAGTATGTCGATCTCAGGACGTCAACACTGTCAGTGACGACAGTATGTCAATCTCAGGACGTCAACGCCGTCAGTGAAAACAGTATGTCAATCTCAGGACGTCAACACTGTCAGTGACGACAGTATGTCAATCTCAGGACGTCAACACTCTCAGTGACAACAGTATGTCAATCTCAGGACGTCAACACTGTCAGTGACGACAGTATGTCAATCTCAGGACGTCAACGCCGTCAGTGACGACAGTATGTCAATCTCAGGACGTCAACACCGTCAGTGATGACAGTATGTCAATCTCAGGACGTCAACACCGTCAGTGACGACAGTATGTCAATCTCAGGACGTCAACGCCGTCAGTGACAACAGTATGTCAATCTCAGGACATCAACACTGTCAGTGACGACAGTAAGTCAATCTCAGGACGTCAACACCGTCAGTGACAACAGTATGTCAATATCAGGACGTCAACACCGTCAGTGACAACAGTGTATCAATCTCAGGACGTCAACACTGTCAGTGACAACAGTATGTCAATCTCAGGACGTCAACACTGTCACTGACAACAGTATGTCAATCTCAGGACGTCAACACTGTCACTGACAACAGTATGTCAATTTCAGGACGTCAACACTGTCAGTGACAACAGTATGAAAGTGAAATATGAAAATCTACCCAGTAAGAAGAGTACGATCGCATCAGATGATTCCTGGGTCTCATGGGATTTGTGCAAACATCCAATGACCAACCAGAAACCAGAACCTTATTGTATATATCAACGGTTTTCAACCTGTGCGCCGCTGCGCCCTGGGGCGCCATGACTGACGGTCAGAGGCGCCGTGGGTGGGCGTGGATTTTTTCGCATTTAGCTGTAAAGAAAACACAGAGCTGTGGGGAATTTCATTTTTGGTGTTTGTCAACCTGCGTGACCCCGGAGAAATTTCACTTTTGATGTTGGCGAGCTTTTGAAGTCTAGCTCCCCCGACCTGCCTATCAACTTTCCGCGCATTCTCCTCGCGCGATCAGAGTAGGTAACACGGTGATTTTCTGTTTTCAAACGTTTTGGATGGGGTTGTGAGTGTGATATAAACTATGGACAGATTTTTTTTAAAATTTGGCAAGTGTTAGTAAAAAGCGAGAACTTGTTGAGGATGACAAGGAAAGTGGTAATAAGGAAAGGAAACGTAAGTATAGAAAATACGACGAAGGTTACTTAGATTTTGGTTTCACGTGCACTCTTGTGAACAATGAAGAGTGTCCACAGTGTGTTTTGTGTTTCAAAGTACTCTCTGTCGAATTTATGCTACCTAGCAAATTGAAGCGCCATTTAGAAAGTGTTCATAAGAATGACGTGGGCAAACCAAGAGAATATTTCTCTAGAAAGCTGAGTCAAATGAAAGAGCAAAAATCAGCATTTTCTAAGCAGGCGACAATTTCGAGTAAAGCTCTTCTAGCCTCCTACAAGGTAGCATACCGGGTAGCAAAATGTAAGAAACCCCATACGATTGCAGAATAACTCGTTTTACCGTGTGCTATTGATATGGTGTCCATTATGGTTGGAGAGTCCGTTGGAAAACAGCTTTGCCCATTCCTTTGTCGAACAGTACAATCAGCCGTCGAATTTAAGATTTAGGAGAGCTGTGTAACAACAAGCAAACTCAAGTTTCCCACTGACGTGACTGGTACTTTATTCATCATATTTTTGTTTAGTTTTACTATACAAGTTTATGGTTATGGAGATTGAATCATGAGTGCAGTATATCAGTGAATGATTTTCAGAGAAAAATATAAAAAAATGTTAAAAAGAAACTACTTTATCTGTGCTGTTTTCTTTTTTATAGTAAGGGTTTTCAAAGTGCACTTTGTGTAATTTTTTCACAGATTGTCCAATTGCATGTTAAAAAAAATTACATTAAAGAATTACATTGTTTAAAAGCTTTTCCAAAGCTCTCCTGCTCAAAAAAGGTTAGGCTAAATGTCGAAATATCGCTAGAGTTTTTACAAGTTATCCCACAGGGGAGCCGCGGAAACAATGTAGTTGGTCAGGGGAGCCATGGACTCAAAAAGGTTGAAAACCGCTGGTATATTTGAATACTATGATTTATATTTTATTAATAAATTTATCATTATCGGAATAACATTTACTAATTAAAAATCTACATACATTGTAACAATTATGTATTAATACTTGACGCACTGTCACGTAGGGTTTATATTCATTTAATTTCCTACATCTTCTTCCTATTCTTTCACATAAATTCTCTCTTTTATTATCTCTGTATTTTTTTTTTCCTGTATAATTTTCATCCATTCGTTTTGCGAATATTATTTACATATAATTCGCAAACTTTACCTGTTTTCCTTTCTCTTAAACTGAGAATCGCGCTAGGACGATATTACGTAGATGTCAGGGCTGCAGGGCGTCAGAAGGCGTGATAAGTCGGTTCGCTGAACATAGGACGTAGCAAATCGTCTACATTCTCAACGAGCGCGCGAGCTTCTTCTCGGCATAGTCCCGGTGAGGTGTGATACTTTACATCTGCACCGGTCAGTATCCAGACATTTGTCTCGAAAATCCCAAACTGACACGGCGCTCACTTGGGCCATGGTCAGCTGTAGTGTGAAAACTGCCCTGAAATGGAGTCAGGCTGTCTGGGATTTGAAACTGACACGCGTACATCGTGGTCAGTAGGTGACAGTTACGACACGCGTTAAGCGGACGTAAATGTTGGGAGTAGGGGAGATAATTTCGCGTGGCGAAATAGTTTGGGCCCTTTGTCTGATTTTAAGATATTGGCCAAGTTTGAAACTTTAATTTCATTCTCGCTCATAGACTCCACAGTAGATAGGTCGCTCGAAAAACAGAATAGCTGTTAGCGAAGATCTCAGTTTGTTTCGGCAATTTGTCGAACTTCTAGACTTCCAGAAATATTTTCAGCATTTTTATTCTTAAGTTGTGCGACTACCTGTAATTCTGTGGTTGAGGTAATTAATATGATAGATATATAGATTTTGTGAGTGTTAAAGTGTTAAATCGCTTAATTCATTTTAATCTATTTCTTTAGCGCAGAAGAGAAATAAAGTGGTAGGCTATTATATTTTCTAGGGAAGCATTCAGTGGAAAGCAGAAGGAAATTTAATTTCTAGCTTATAACGGCAATTGTAGCTATTTATGAATTTAATTTAACTGCTAATACTCAGTCGAGTGTATTTTTCTAAACTAACGTATAAACTCTAGAATCGAGCCTCATGAATGATGACGGGATACGCACGTGTTCCTAATTTATGAGGAATGCTGATTTTTAAATATAACTTACGTCACGGGAAGTTTAAATGATAAGCAAAGCTCTCTGCTTGCAAGTTTAAATGTAAGTTATAACCAGTTCAGATTCTGTTTATTATATTATATGTGTTATTTTTCCTCCACACAGTGAAAGTTTTGGGGTGACCCTAACTTTACCAGCACCTAGTAGTAGTTTCCATACTTGTGAAGAAATAGACAGTCCTTATTTTGAACCACGTGGGTTTTCTCAAGTAACACTGATCTGACGGTGCAAGTTAGACAGAAATACTAATATCCCTATAACGGGTTTTCAAAGACTGTAATGATAAATACTGGACCTTGGAACCAGCACTTAATTTCTTCTAGAAACTCTATATAATTTGCTGCCTGGTGGCGTGAATATTTACAATCATTTCCCGACTAGATTATATCTTGTGGACAAATCTGTGGTGTGACTAAAGTGAATCCTATACTGAGGGAAGGCACCGACCTGACATTCATCATTTTTTAGAAACCTACGCTATTGACACTGTGCTCTGCTAACTCCCGCGCCTGGAATAATTGTTAGGTGACTTAATCAGACATTTGAACAAATTTGCATACCCAAGTAGTCGTTCCCGGAGACTCCAAGTTAAATACGTCTTTTGGAACTGGGGACTTCTTGGCAGAAGACTGCATTTTTTGAGTCTGTGTGAAAATCTAAAATCAATGTGTTCCAAGAGGCAGCGAGCAAAGTCGTGAGTACCTGAATGAGAAGCCATGGCGGAATGAATGAGTGTACGCTGGTCTGAGTGATATTTTCACTATTATATCTTTGACACCCTGTTGCTGTCCTAATTTTTTTTTCCAATCTGCATAATTTGTTGCTAAGGCTAGAGTTCTTGTGTTTTTGTCTTAGGTTAAATCAGATTTTTTTCAAACTCTGTGCATATAATTACGAGATAAAACAAAGACAACTCTTAGACTCAAACCCTATGTATCTGTGACTCGGGCGCCATCATCTGTTCTCTTAACGGGGCCGGGCTAAACCTAGAGTTAACACTATAACGGGGCTATCATCCTTGCAACATTTCCTTGATTTTTTATGACTATGTGTATATGTATTTTCCTTGATGTACTTTCTTTGATGTTGTGAGCCGATTTTTCCTGATAATAAAATCGCTCTTGAACTTAAAAATAGTGTTTGGTCAGCTCGTTCTAGATAATATATATATCATTGTTATAGTTTTCCCACGTCTGTGTGTTTACCTGTCGTCACGTGTATGTGCGTGCCTGTGAGTGATAGAAATATACGTAATATGTATATTGGTGTAGTCTGTCTGACGCTGTAACAACTGTTGTAGAAGATAGGTGAGAGAGAGAAGAATTCTTTTCGCTTTCAGAGACAGCCACTATATCAAATCTATCATCTCACGTGTGTGGAAATTCTATTACCTTTCACTAACTCTCACTGAGTCTATCACCTATTCAAACCTATTCAGAAGGGACCAAACCTAGTCTTAATTCTCCTATCGGAAATCTACGACAAATGGGTTCTCGTCCGACGGATTTTTGAACTTAGAATAGGAAGACGAGTACGACAAATGAGGGCTCGTTTCCGGTCTTTGAACTTAGAATAGGAAGACGAGTACGACAAACGTGGACTCGTCTATCTGGATTTTGTACTTAGATTCTGTATTCTGATAGAGTAAGAGTGTGATGTCTTGTGAGTTGTTATATCTTTAAATAATTACCCCCTAGACTAGCGATCTGTTTACGGGCGTGCTGACCACACAAACTAATAAGTTTTTTTTCCACAGCATCTTTGAATAATATACATTTTGGTTACAGGTTGATTTTGTCGGGATATATGTTAACTGCTGATTGTAATACTAAATGCTGGTAAAGTGGTGAGTGTATAACATTCACTGGGTACTGAGGCAGAACGGCGTTTGAACTAAGTTAAGGAGTGTGTTTCGGACTTTTTGTCCAGATTAATTCCCTCCCTTACCCGATCTGACTTCAGGGGCGAACTTATAGTGGATTTTTAAAAATTAAGGGATTATTTTTCTCTTTAATTTTTGCAATATTCTTTTGCTTTTCCACTGTAGCAACTTATTTTTCAGTTGTAATCTTAACTACCATTTATTTGGCGTAGTCGTGTTTTGCATTGAGTGCTTTATTGCCGATAATAGCAGCGATAGTTAGATTTTATTTTGGAGGAGGTATCCCAGGGTTAAGGATATCATCTTTTGATTTTTTGGTAATTTTTTTTTCTCGTAAGTGGTAGGAACCAGGTTATTCTTTTTCCTATTTTCTATCTCCACGTGTCTCAGTCACTGACATAATATGGCCGAGAGGGCAAAGCTTAGACAACTTCTCAGGGACGAAGCGAGAGAGGAGGGACTGGAAGGAGAGGAAGCGAAAGCTTTTGTCAGAGACGAACTTGAGAGATATGACGCGGAGAGGAAAGAAGAAGCAGCCGAAGCTTTACAGCAGAAGAAGATGGATGAGGAAATGGAAATTCGCAGGATGCAGCATGAGGAAAAAGAGAAGGAGAGACAGCATGAGAAGGAGAGGGAGGAGAGACAGCATGAGGAAAGAGAAAATGAGCAACGACAACAGCATGAGTTGGCTCTTAAAACTCTAGAATTCCAAAGTCGTGGTGCTGCCTCTACCTCCAGCAATGGAGAGTCTTCTCCTCATTCTTCCTTAACTGACCCTGCTAACACTCAATCTCTTCAACTAAATGCTATGTCTTTCACTCTTGAATCTTTTCCTTGTCCAAATGAGAAGATTGACACATGGTTAGAAAAATTTGAGAAAATTGCAACTCTGTACGGGTTAGAGAGGTCGCGTTGGAATATGAAACTTTCCCAGGCCCTAAAAGGTTCTGCTTATGATGTTTATTCTAAGCTGGAAAGTAGCCAACAAGACGACTACGATGTGTTGAAGAAAGCGTTACTGGAGCGCTTTGAAATGAACGCTCGCAAGTTTTTGCAACTGTTTCGCAACAGCCGGAAAGAGAATTCTGAAACTTTTCACCAGTTCTCATCTCGTCTTAAGGGATATCTAACAAAGTGCCTTGAGCTTTCGCAGCTCCCCTCTACCTATGAAGGTCTTGAGGAACTTGTTCTAACTGAACAAATAAAGAACACTTTGTCTGCTGATACCCGGAGATTTCTCGCTGAGCAGGGGGCAGAAAAACTTGAAGACATTTTGGAAAAGTCTGAGCGTTATCACAATGCGCTGGCTGAACTACCGGCCACAAAGCGGAAACCGACAGAGGAGCATTTTCGAAAACATAACCTAGAGCAATCTTCTCAGGCTTCTAACCAAAATAACCACAGAGAAACTGGACCTCAAAACCCCCCTCCTGAAAAATCCAAGTTCTACAAGAACAAGTACCCCAACCACCCCAAACAGTCTGATCAACCCGACCGCCCTACATGGCAGCGTAGCCAGAAAGGACAAGGTGGCAAAGGGAGAACCCCTGAGCACGGGACATATGATCAGACCGAGCACACCGAGCCGAAACGCATCGGATGCTTATTGACAGTCTCGCAAGGCGGAATTATTGACAGTGATTCCCAACCTGTTGGGGATAGACCCTCAACGCGAGGTACTGTTACTTTGAACGGTTCTCAAACTTCTTGCTTATTTGACACGGGGCTTTCTTACGATTGCATTGTTGCCAGAAACCTGGTTAAACCCGGTCAAGAGACAGGAGAGACCGTCAAACTTTGTGGAGTTCGTAAGAGTGATGCACCTACAGCGCTTCCCATCGCATTGGTGGAGATACACTCTGACTTTGTCAGAGGTGTGATCAAAGCGGCTGTTATGGATGATCCCATCTACCCAGTCATACTTGGCGGGAGATACGTGTGTATTGGGAAACCGGAAGAGCCGATTGTGGCAGCAGTAACTACAAGAGGGCAAACCAAGAAGGAACGGGAGCCTGCGCCTAATTTGTTACCTATGGAACTTAAAGAAGCGCAATAAAAGGACCCTACTTTGGCACCCTGCTTTAGGAAACTGCCCATGGCTAAGGAACCCAAACAGCACGGGGACATTTTTTCTGAGGATGGCGTACTTTATCGGAGAACGGGCAAGCCTGACCAAGGTTACAACCAGCTCCTAGTACCGAAACAGTACAGAAGCCAAATCCTAGAAATGGGGCACTCTCTTCCCTTTAGCGGACATATGGGACAGAACGCCACAAACCAACGTATAACCACTCATTATTGGTGGCCAGGAGTAAATACTGATATTATCAGATATGTCAAATCCTGTGCCCAGTGCCAACGTGTGCCACCCAAGCAACGGGCACCCCCAGTCCACATGGGTGAAATGCCAATAATGGGAACACCATTCGAACGGGTTGTGATCGACATTTTAGGGCCTTTCGAAAGGACTAAAAGAAGGAACAGGTTCATCCTGACCTTAGTCGATACATGCACTTTATGGGCAGAAGCTATCCCGCTAACATGCGCAGATGCCAAGCATGTCGCAGAAGCCCTCGTGCAGATTTTCACTCGGTTGGGATTCCCTCAGCAAGTGTTGACGGATAATGGATCTCCATACCGAAACCTGTTGATGGATGAGATCGTTAAGATCTTGAGGACCCAGCACATCCACACTAAGCCATATACTCCGGCCGGAAATGGGCTCGTGGAACGTGCTAATGGAAACCTCACCATGATGCTAAGTAAGCTGGCACAAGTGAAACCTGAAGATTGGGATCTCTGTATTCCTGCAGCATTATTTGGCTACAGAGAATCTCCTCATACTTCCACAGGATTTCCGCCAGCTACACTCTTATTCGGCAGACCCATTAAGGGCCCGCTTGAAGCCTTACTTCAGTCTCTGACAGACGAGAAGGCTGATGAGACAGTTGTCTCAGCAAGTAAATATGTGTCGGTTTTAAAGGAAAGGTTGAAACTAGGGTGGGACCTAGCAACGACTCACTTTAAGCGAGCACGCACCAAGCACGCTAACCGATACAGGAAAGTCGCGGAAGAGAGAGAACTGGAAGCAGGAGAGAAAGTTTTGGTGTTGCTCCCTACCGAGAACAACCAACTGAAGATCGGATGGCAAGGGCCGTTTACCGTCCTGAAAAAGATTTCTAAGGCTAACTACCAGATCTCTATTGAAGGAAAGGAGAAGGTTTTCCATTTAAATCTCTTAAAGAGATACTTGGAAAAACCAGTGCCAACCTCCGACCATCTCCTGACGATCGCCAAAACTGACGAAGATGACGATAGTGGCAGGGATATTCCACCGCTATCACAGGAAATCTTTCAAAAATGTCAGAAGCGGCGACGCTCTTTCAAGCGCGCATATGAGACATTCCAGGGGAAGGAAACTTTGAGGAGTGGACTTGAGTAGGAATTGGACAGAGATGGAGGGGGAAGAGGAGAGGGAAGAAGACAGACACCCCGAAGCTACGGTTATAGGAAATTAAACTCCATAACGTAGACATGGAGTGCTTCCATATCTTAAAGGGGGGAGGCTCTGTCACGTAGGGTTTATATTCATTTAATTTCCTACATCTTCTTCCTATTCTTTCACCCAAATTCTCTCTTTTATTATCTCTGTATTTTTTTTTTCCTGTGTATTTTTCATCCATTCGTTTTGCGAATATTATTTTCATATAATTCGCAAACTTTACCTGTTTTCCTTTCTCTTAAACTGAGAATCGCGCTAGGACGATATTACGTAGATGTCAGGGCTGCAGGGCGTCAGAAGGCGTGATAAGTCGGTTCGCTGAACATAGGACGTAGCAAATCGTCTACATTCTCACCGAGCGCGCGAGCTTCTTCTCGGCATAGTCCCGGTGAGGTGTGATACTTTACATCTGCACCGGTCAGTATCCAGACATTTGTCTGGAAAATCCCAAACTGACACGGCGCTCACTTGGGCCATGGTCAGCTGTAGTGTGAAAACTGCCCTGAAATGGAGTCAGGCTGTCTGGGATTTGAAACTGACACGCGTACATCGTGGTCAGTAGGTGACAGTTACGACACGCGTTAAGCGGACGTAAATGTTGGGAGTAGGGGAGATAATTTCGCTTGGCGAAGTAAGTTTGGGCCCTTTGTCTGATTTTAAGATATTGGCCAAGTTTGAAACTTTAATTTCATTCTCGCTCATAGACTCCACAGTAGATAGGTCGCTCGAAAACAGAATAGCTGTTAGCGAAGATCTCAGTTTGTTTCGGCAATTTGTCGAACTTCTAGACTTCCAGAAATATTTTCAGCATTTTTATTCTTAAGTTGTGCGACTACCTGTAATTCTGTGGTTGAGGTAATTAATATGATAGATATATAGATTTTGTGAGTGTTAAAGTGTTAAATCGCTTAATTCATTTTAATCTATTTCTTTAGCGCAGAAGAGAAATAAAGTGGTAGGCTATTATATTTTCTAGGGAAGCATTCAGTGGAAAGCAGAATAAAATTTAATTTCTAGCTTATAACGGCAATTGTAGCTATTTATGAATTTAATTTAACTGCTAATACTCAGTCGAGTGTATTTTTCTAAACTAACGTATAAACTCTAGAATCGAGCCTCATGAATGGTGACGGAATACGCACGTGTTCCTAATTTATGAGGATTGCTGATTTTTAAATATAACTTACGTCACGGGAAGTTTAAATGATAAGCAAAGCTCTCTGCTTGCAAGTTTAAATGTAAGTTTTAACCAGTACAGATTCTGTTTATTATATTATATGTGTTATTTTTCCTCCACACAGTGAAAGTTTTGGGGTGACCCTAACTTTACCAGCACCTAGTAGTAGTTTCCATACTTGTGAAGAAATAGACAGTCCTTATTTTGAACCACGTGGGTTTTCTCAAGTAACACTGATCTGACGGTGCAAGTTAGACAGAAATACTAATATCCCTATAACGGGTTTTCAAAGACTGTAATGATAAATACTGGACCTTGGAGCCAGCACTTAATTTCTTCTAGAAACTCTATATAATTTGCTGCCTGGTGGCGTGAATACTAACAATCATTTCCCGACTAGATTATATCTTGTGGACAAATCTGTGGTGTGACTAAAGTGAATCCTATACTGAGGGAAGGCACCGACCTGACATTCATCATTTTTTAGAAACCTACGCTATTGACACTGTGCTCTGCTAACTCCCGCGCCTGGAATAATTGTTAGGTGACTTAATCAGACATTTGAACAAATTTGCATACCCAAGTAGTCGTTCCCGGAGACTCCAAGTTAAATACGTCTTTTGGAACTGGGGACTTCTTGGCAGAAGACTGCATTTTTTGAGTCTGTGTGAAAATCTAAAATCAATGTGTTCCAAGAGGCAGCGAGCAAAGTCGTGAGTACCTGAATGAGAAGCCATGGCGGAATGAATGAGTGTACGCTGGTCTGAGTGATATTTTCACTATTATATCTTTGACACCCTGTTGCTGTCCTAATTTTTTTTTCCAATCTGCATAATTTGTTGCTAAGGCTAGAGTTCTTGTGTTTTTGTCTTAGGTTAAATCAGATGTTTTTTCAAACTCTGTGCATATAATTACGAGATAAAACAAAGACAACTCTTAGAATCAAACTCTATGTATCTGTGACTCGGGCGCCACCATCTGTTCTCTTAACGGGGCCGGGCTAAACCTAGAGTTAACACTATAACGGGGCTATCATCCTTGCAACATTTCCTTGATTTTTTATGCCTATGTGTATATGTATTTTCCTTGATGTACTTTCTTTGATGTTGTGAGCCGATTTTCTCCTGATAATAAAATCGCTCTTGAACTTAAAAATAGTGTTTGGTCAGCTCGTTCTAGATAATATATATATCATTGTTATAGTTTTCCCACGTCTGTGTGTTTACCTGTCGTCACGTGTATGTGCGTGCCTGTGAGTGATAGAAATATACGTAATATGTATATTGGTGTAGTCTGTCTGACGCTGTAACAACTGTTGTAGAAGATAGGTGAGAGAGAGAAGAATTCTTTTCGCTTTCAGAGACAGCCACTATATCAAATCTATCATCTCACGTGTGTGGAAATTCTATTACCTTTCACTAACTCTCACTGAGTCTATCACCTATTCAAACCTATTCAGAAGGGACCAAACCTAGTCTTAATTCTCCTATCGGAAATCTACGACACGCACAAAGGACCTGATCAGTCGGCCATGTATCTGAAGCAAAAGTGAGTATTATTCTCCAGCACATAAATGCTGGAAATGCGCATACGTGGCCGACAGGACTCAGACTTCGGGGGAAATAAAAATAGAAAAAAAAAGAAACAAAAGAAGTTTGAAAAAAAAAAAAATAAAGAAATGCAAAAACAATCAAGCATTACATCTTTATTATCTATTCGTATCATCTTGACAAAATAATAAAATACTAAAAAAAAAAAAATTAAAAAAAGAAAAATTCGACCACAAAATACGAAAGTCGAATTGTACAAATTAAATTGCTGATAATATCAATGACAGCTAAATTGGGCCTCGGGAGCCGCGGTAGCGCAGTGGGTAGTGCACTGGCTTCCTAGCTCGGTGGTCCATGATTCGATCCCCAGTTGAGGCGGGATATTTTTAGACCGCAAACGGCTCCGGGGTCGACCCAGCCTCATAAATTGGGTACCAGAGCAACTCTGGGAAGGTTAAAGCGGCCGGCATGATGCTGACCACATCACCTGTAGTGTGCCGATGGTTAAGAAAATACGCCTCATTGAGCGTGTAACGGGATCCTAAATTGGGCCACGATAACCCTTGTGAGACATTTGAATCCTTCTTCAGCAGACGACCAGCGACAGAGAATTATATCACATGCGGGAAATACAAGTAAACGACTTATGACTTAATTTTATTTAGTCAACGATTTGTCGAGACCTTACAGACCAGTTCTAGCCAGGTACTTTGTGTAAGTCACAGCTGGAATCTAGATTTTATTACTTTTCTGTCGTCAAATTGTGTTCTTTTTTTAAGTCTAATCTAGTTGTTTTTTTTTTTTAATTTCTCTCTGCAAATTTAAATTCTTTTTTTCTTTTCCTAGCCAAATTCTACCGCTCTTTCTTTCTCCCCGATTTTTGTTGTTGTTGGTCTTCTATTTCTGTTACCTTGGTGGTTCCAGAACAATGACTGACTTGCAAGGCAGTATTACATTATTATGTCACGGAAGGTTACATGGTAGACTGAGAGTATATGGAAGACAAATAAAAAGGTATATACACGAGGTTATTATGAGTTATAAACAGGAAAATCATAGCCCATGAAAGGTGATGTAGCGAATCCGAACCACTGATCTGTGAAGACAAGACATCAGCGTTCGGTGTGCGCGTGGCAAGATACAGTAGAACTCCATTTATCCGAACCCCAATTATCCGAACATCCAATTATCCGAACACTTTTTCGAGAAAAAAAAATCAGGCGCCACCAGTCATGTTAGACTTTATTTTTGAATCTTTTGATGCTGCAAGCTTCAGATGTGTGCGAACAATTTGTAGAGGATGGAATGGGCTAATGGTCGGTCGCTTACGTACAGGAAGTCAGTTAGATCATAAAGTCAGTTAATATCTGGTTTACCAATCTAGTCTACGTGTGCGTTCTAGGCAGAACACTGGCTAATCAGACAGTTCAACTTAAAATAATTGTGTCTGCTACTACAGCAGAATAATTTTGGTGTGCAAGTATTTCTCTGTGCGATATGGCATCTTCAAGAAGGCCTAAAGCATATAAAACGAACCGCAATGTTTTGTCAATTGAAACGAAAACAGAAATTATCAAGAGACTAGGAAAAGGTGAAACTGTGTCTTCACTTGCGAGGATTTTCAATGTTGGGAAAGCTACCGTCTCTGACATCAAAAGTAACAAGGATAAAATTATGAGTTTTGCATTGAAATTGGATAGTGAAAATGGGTCGAAGAAACGTAAACCATGAGACATGCGAAAGATTTGAAATTGGAAGAGGCTTTGTATATATGGTTTGTGCAAAGAAGAAGCAAAGGGGAAATTATCTCTGGTTCTCTATTGTGTGAAAAGGCACTTCAGCTCAACAATGAACTTGACTGTCCTCCTGACTTTAAGGCTAGCCAGGGATGGTTAAGAAACTTTAAATCTCGTCATGGCATACGAGAATTGGAGATCCAAGGGGAATCCGTATCTAGCGATGCAACTGCCGCTGAAAATTTTAAAGAAACATTCTTGGCTTTTTTGGAAGAAGAAGGTTATTCACTCGATGTGTATAATGCCGATGAGACTGGCTTATGCTGGAAATCATTACCTCAAAAATCACTTGCATCTCAGCGCGAAGCAGCTTCCCCTGTGTTTAAAAAGTGCAAAGAGAGAGTAACAATTTTGGTAGCCGTGAATGCCAGTGGAAGTCATCGTTTACCGGTGCTAATGATCGGTAAAGCCAAAAAAACCACGTTGTTTAAAGAATGTGACATGTCTTCCATTGTGCTACAAAGCACAGAAGAGTGCTTGGATGAATAGTGAAATATTTCTTGATTGGTATACAAATCAGTTCATCCCAAATGTGAAGAGGTTGAGAGAACAAGAAAAGAAAACTGGAAAAGTAATTCTTCTACTGGACAATGCACCATCTCATCCAGAGAAGGATACATTGAATGCAGTTGATGCAAATTTTAAAGTAATTTTTCTGCCTCCCAATGTAACAGCACTGATTCAACCAATGGATCAGGGTGTTATAGCAAAGCTTAAAAAGATGTACAAGAAGGAAGTCATGCGTCGTTTATTGTTGGCTGAAGATGAAGAAAGTGTGGTGGCGTTTTCCAAAAAGCCTAATCTCAAAGACTGCTGATATATGTTAGCTGATGCTTGGACCACCCTGTCACAAGATAATCTCAACAAGGCTTGGAATAGATTGCTTGGGAAAAAAGGAGGAAATGAAACTACTGTAGTGGACACAAATGATGATTGTATAAATGAAGTTGTGGAACTGTTTCAAGCAATGCCCGGATTTTCGGACTGTGACAAAGATGATGCACACATGTGGCTAGAAGATGATAATGATTCTGGTTTTCAGTTTTTGAATGACGAAGAAATTTTGTCTTTTGTGCAAGAAGAAAACCAAATACATGTAGTGACCGATGATGAAGACACCTCAGAAGTACATGATGTACTTGTAGATTATGAAGAAAACCCAAAACGTCGACCAAGTCCTGAAGAGGCCTTTATAGCACTAGAAACAGCGATGGCTTGGTACGAGCAAGAAGATGACAGCTGTCCTACACAGCTTCTGCTGTTGAAGAGAATGCGGGACTTAGCAGCCAAAAGGAGACTATCCAGTTTGGTGCAAAAGAGGATTCCTCATTATTTTAAATAGTGGGTTACATCGTTGCAAGTACATGTATACGTAAGTTGCGCCTGGTTTTGAATCGTTTGTAATGTTATTTTGAAAACATTTCTCTTTCTTAAAAAAAAATAATTAATAGAAGTAGTACATGCACTGCAGTGTAATGAAAGATTTTGGTGATACAGTGATCTAATACAGTGTGGGTATGATTATTACAGTACAAGTAAATATGTTTTATAGTGTAATTTCCTTGTGATGGTTAATTATTTTTAGAAATATGTGTACATGTACTCGATACATTATGTAATCCAATTATCCGAACATTTGATTATCCGAACGATGCTCGGTCCCATGGGGTTCGGATAAATGGAGTTCTACTGTAGTTGTAGTAAAGGGCAGGCAGAAATGGTCCGTGTTCACGGTCAACAAATAATAGACGCATAATGGAGATACAAAGTAAATGTTAGGAGAGAATATACAAAATAATTTTGTGACAAAAGACTAATATCAAAGGTAGTAAGAATTAATAAATGACAGTACTTTTTTCACTCAGAAAGAAGGCTCAATACCTTCCATCTATGGTGTATACACCACATCCTTGGTATTTTGTGGAAGGAAAAGGTGACAAATGTCAAGGTGCTGTCACGTGCTAGCCTTCAAAGCATGTATACACTGCTTAGACAGCGCAGACTACGCTGGCATGGCTATATCCACGGCATGGAAGATGGTTGCATCTCCGAAGATATTTTCTACGAACAACTGGCAGACGGTAAAAGAACAGTCGAGTGACTGCTGCGCTGAGGTTCAAAGATGTGTGCAAGAGAGACGTGAAGGCACTGGACATAAATCCAACAATTTTGGAGGATGAAGCTGCTGATCGCACTAAGTGGCGGTAATCCCTACGCCGCCACCTCAGATTGGGCGAAAAGAAGCTCTCACAACAAGCAGAAGAGAACAGAACACGCCGAAAGGAACACCAGGAAATAGACAACTGAGGGCTATCAGCTAAGGGGCGCATTCCCATAGTCATTTATGACTGAAGCTAAGGGGCGCATTCCCATAGTCAGTTATGACTGAAGGGAGCTATTGCTACTACTTTTTTCACTCGGAGAGATAAAGTAGATACAAGTACTTCTGGTAGAGTGAACTTCTAAATTTAAATATTCATAATGAGGAATTTGCACATTGTTCTTGAAATCACGTCTATAAGAATGGGTTTATAAAGATTCGTGTGCCTTCCCCCTCTCCCATCTATCCATGGATGTTCTGATGTAAGGAAACATAAATACAGCTTTGTGCTCTTACGTTTGCTTCCGCATCATTTGCCATTTGTCTGCGCGGAGATATGTCAGTAGTTCATGTTCCTTCAAAGTCATGTGATACCTATAGCCTACTGGAGACACGCCCCCTTTGTCATTCTCTGGGGTCTATGAATAGACAAAGAAGCAATAAGATTACTGAGCCCCAAAGCATGTCGTAAAAGTCGACTAATATGAGATTGTGCATGATAATGCCAACCTCATCATTTAAAACAAATTACCATAACAACCATCGCTGCACGAGGATGTGACTGCTTGGGGCAGGCTTCCTGCAAGAAGACCAACTGCAGTTGTGGCGCCAAGCTCCTTAACTTGGAAAATGATGATGATGATGAGGATACTGGAGATAAGCATTTTACAGAGAAATATAGTTAGTGATTGGGATATTGACTGAAGATACTCATGGTTGTTAATTTTGTATCATCGGCAAATAAATACACATGAATATGTAATAGCAGGCACTCGAGAAAAATAAAGTAGAAAACTAGACAATAGACAACTATCCGCCCTGCCAACTAGGCACCACAAAATAGTGATCGATAACAGGGGTCGTTAGCACGAACTCTCCACGTATCTCATGAAGGACCAAGGAACGACCCAGACTAATTATAGACACTGCACCATTTTTGTAGTGCTTAGTTGGCAGGGTGGACTATCACGATGTACTCCCGCAGCGAGTTGGTGTTGCAGTTTGGATGGTCCTGAGTTCGAGTCCCCGGTGATCCTATCACTTCTGCTGCTTTTCTTTAGTCTATTTTTCCAATTCTGCCCATTGTGGGGCTACAGTTGTCACAGCGACGCTGTCTTAACCTTCAGACGACTGGTTAGCAGAAAGTTGTTTAGCTGTTCAAATAGTTTTTCTGGTTCTGTACGTAGAAGGCATGTCTACTTGGTCAAAGGGGCAGAAGATATTGCAGGAGACTTTAACAAAAAAATAACCAATCGAACTTGTTTCGCTTTGCTACTTTTTTCTCTTCAAGAAACACTTGGTAGCAAATAAGATCTTTTCTATGTTACGGATTGCCAGATTACTGCATTCCATTTTTGGGTCATGCTTCAATACGCCTTATGTTGTTGTTAAAGTTAAGTCAACACTTTGTTTCCACGGAAAACAGAAGCTGGAACGACAGAAAGAAAGAAAGAAAGAAAGAAAGACATATAGAAAAAAAGACAATAAAAAAGTAAGAAAGAAATGAAGACTTTAACTCACGGGCAAAAATCTGACATTTGTCGAAGAAGCACGTGCGTGGGTTTAGCGGGTGGATTTCCATGACCCATATACAAACTAGGATTCTTAAGTGCAAATGTCCTTGGTTTATATAAGAAAAATATCTTTAAAAGTGCTTTTGAAAATGTTGATTCATTTTCTGCCCTCGTTCAGAGTTTTTGGCACCTATCTTTTGTATATCTCGGGGATGACATCTTGGACTCGCAGGAGTTAACATTCTGCGAATGTTTGTAACACGCAGGAGTTAACATTCTGCGAATGTTTGTAACACGCAGGAGTTAACATTCTGCGAATGTTTGTAACAAAATAGACGTCTTCTAAATTTTAGTCTTTTTTTTTTCAACAACTTCTTAATCTGTTTCTCTTTTTTTTTCATTAATCATCACTGTAATCGCTATCTTCATCATTACTAATAAACCAGAGACCACCATGCGAAGCAATAACGCAGCTTCATTTGTCACTCTTTTGACTTAGATCTGTCCCATTTAATTTAGATTGTGTGTATGTCTTGAACCTCATTTTTAATCATCATCATCATTACCATTATCATCATTATCGCCATCATCATCATCACTTTTGAGCTTTCTGGGGAGTATGGGCCTTCAACTAATTCATTCATTGTTTTTTTTTTTTTTTTATCCATTTGATTTGTGTGTCCCCACTTCCTTTCTCAGTGGGTTTTTTGGATCTTCCTTTATTTCTTTTACATGTGTGATTACAGAACAAGAACTGCCTTGCAAAGCTCTCAACTGGTTTTCACCTCACTTGCAGTGTATTCATTGGCTGTTGTGACGGTTTTGCCTCCCCTGCTTTGCAGTAGTGGTCCAACAGTGGCCAAAACTCAAGAGCATCTATTATAGGCTTTAATGGAGTCTATATTTACACAAGATTTCTCTTGGCAGAAATGTCGATGGAAGGGTAGTAAAGCTTCTATCACATGTGAGTCTTCACAGGATATTCAGATAAGCGAAAACAATGCTGGCTGTCGCTAAGCACGTTAATTCTATAATCTGTCGACACTTTTATGAAGAATGTAGCAATGGTTTATTCTAGCTCGTTAAGCCCCCACCGCTGAGTTAATCAGTGGAATTTATTATTATAATGTTTATATATATAGCTCTGTTTAGAGTGTGTGTTTAGTAACTTTGACTGAGACAAACATGTAGTACATTTAAAAGATTAAATCGAAGTTAAATTTGTAACATTACAAAATAACAAAATTTAATAATCAATTTAGTTTTAACAGTTTGAAAATAATTTGAATAGTTATGGCTAAAGAAAAGCTATCATCCTCGTATTTGGGGTTGCGAAAAGGGTTAAGAATTTCAAGTGGTAGCATATGTTTGAACTTAGCTGCCAATGACGGTTCTGTCTTTTCACACTGATCACTCGTCTCTGGTCAAGGTTGTCGGGTGTAGCTCGTCTCCAAGAAACTTCAAGGAAAGTCTGCATAGTGCGTCCTTTGTCTTAAAGCGTAGGCCACTGATCCCGTCTTGTTCCAGAAATAGTACGTTCTGCTGGTACCACCAAATACTGTGATAGAAGAATAGAAAAGAACGCTCTTCTGAGTATGGCGTTCTCCGACACATAGTTATGTGTCCCCCCTCTTCTATTTCACCATCCCACTTAACTCAGAATTTACCCTCGATGAGAATTAAATTTAATCCCTCGGGATAAAACTTCCTTTACATTTAAACTGAATAGCTTTAGCTTTACATTACATTTAAATGAAACGGCTAAACGTACAGATATAATACGTTTTACATTTACATCTCCACTGTTTGAAAAGTGTTCACAATATAAATCCATTCATATTTCATTTACATTTACACTTGTGGAAAAGTTTGAAACTTCTATTAATTAAAATGAATATTTTCACATAGACATTTACGTTGGTTTAAAGCGTGAAATCTTACATTAGTTTTAAAGTGAATATGTTTATAGAGACATTTACACTGCTTTGAAAATGTAAGTCTTAGGCTTAGAATGTACATCATTTCTTTTCATCTTTCCCTCCCTGCTCCATAAGGAACCTGGAACTACTTTATGCTTTTAGTTCCCGATACGAAACTATCAATAAAGCAATCACCAGCCCGTGCAGTGGTGGTTCATGAATCATCATTCTATACGCTGAGGTTGCCATCCTCAAATGACTTTGACATCCAATAGCGAGGTTCACACAATAAAATTCACATGGTAATATATACAATAAAAGCTACAGACTTTTACAAACGGGTGCTTGCGTGGAATAGAAGGACTGAAATTGTATGACAAAGTCACAAATGTGGAATTGATGACAAGAACCAGACAAGTGCCAGTGGAACAAGAGTTGAGAAGAAGACGCTGGCAATGGATAGGACACATATTGAGGAAACCTGTTGATAGCATTACAAGGCAGTCCTTGTTCTGGAATCCACAGGGAAAGAGAGGCAGAGGTAGACCAAAAAACACACGGAGAAGAGAACTGGAAACAGAGGTGAAAATGATGAGGAAAACATGGAAAGAACTTGAGCTGATGGCACAGGACAGGAAGACTTGGCATGTGTTTGTTGAAGGCCTATGCTCCTTGGGGAGCTAAAGGGTATTAATTGATTGATTGAATATATACATATATATGTTAGTTCACATGTTAGTAATAAAATATGAAATGTAAATCACAACTTACGTCAATCCTGGCTACAGACGTGTCGCACAGATGAATAGAAGAGACGAATCGTTCTCTTACAACACGTGTCAGGGATTTCTTTTAATTTTACTATAGATTGCCCCTCCTGACTCCGTGTTTCTTCAATTTCCTAGTTCCAGTGTTCCTTGTTAAAATTTGAAGGAAATTTCCTGTGCTTTATAAGTCTTATCTGGTTCTCCAATAAAAGGTCCGGATAACAATTAGGAATTATGAATCTAGTTCTTAATCTGGCGAAGGTCTGATGTTGTCTTGGCGAGCGTGCAAATCACAGAGAAATAAAACTGTGAAATTGTCAGCCTATATTCCCTCCAGTGATGTTATGAATCTAATCAGAATGATCAAATCATTTCAAATCATGCAGATAGGGTGTGATATTTCAAAATAGTCCCACGTGAAATAAGGTGCGTGCCTGCAAAGGTCACCTATTGCCATATATGGACATCTGATGTCTTGCATACACTCTCACCAACACATTTGTAGACTCATATTGTCTAAAATGTAATAAATCCATGATTACTTTTTAACCAAGGACCAGAAGCGATTATATCGCATTTGTCTGCCCACATGCACGGGTTATCATGTGTTTCACCAGACAAACAAATCTGGTTCTATTAAACCTCCTTGGATAACCAAGCCCTGCCGCTTGAAAGGGTGGTCAGACCGATATTGTGATAAAATATTATCGCCGGCCGGGTCACCAAACCTGGCGAAGCGTAAATACGTATGATGAGTGGTAAACAATAAGATACGCATTACTCTCGTAGCAATTACTGCCATATGGGAGTTAGAGACTTCACTATGCTATGTCTATCATAGAGCAAAATAGTGAAAATACAAATGAAAAGGCATGATTTATGCCAAATAAAAGCGATGAGTGAGAAAAATGAAGAAAAAGAAAGGATACTGTCGGAGGGCTGAAGGTGTGAGAGATCAGACAAAAGAGCATGTTTAGACGTTTTGTCACAGCTGTATATGACACAATGAGCAATAACTGTCATCTGAAAAGTAAGTTTTACTTTTATATTTCCACGAACAAAATTAAATCTAAAATGGCAAATAGACGTTGCAAGGGACAATAACAAATTACTGCCAACTAAGAAATCGTGTGTTGAACAGACGGGATCTGACGCTGAGTTGTAATGTTCATGTGATATAACATCTGATGTAATAAAGTGGTAGTTAATTGTCTTTCATGGAGAGCAACAAAAACAACAACCAAAAAGCTAGACTTTTATAAACGGGTGCTTGCGTAGAATAGAAGGACTGGAATGGTATGACAAAGTCACAAATATGGAATTGATGACCAGACAAGTGCCAGTGGAACAAGAGTTGATAAGAAGACGCTGGCGATGGATAGGACACACATTGAGAGGACCTGTTGATAGCATTACAATGCAGTCCTTGTTCTGGAATCCACAAGGAAAGAGAATCAGAGGTAGACCAAAAAACACGTGGAGAAGAGAACTGGATACAGAAGTGAAAATGATGAGGAAAACATGGAAAGAACTTGAGCGGATGGCACAGGACAGGAAGACTTGGCATGTGTTTGTTGAAGGTCTATGCTCCTCGGGGAGCTAAAGGGTATTGATTGATTGATTAATTGTCTTTATTTCCCCCTTTGTTTCATATACAGTTGTTGAATAGCAGTGAAGAAATAACAACTCAAAAATAGGAAGTAACTTTTCAATCAACCTTATTTTGGCTAAAATATAACCTCTTGTCTTCTTCTTAGCAGCATATTTATTATACAGGTTCTCTCCCCCCCCCCCTCCTCCTCCCACCCCATAGTCTTTATTTGGTTTTGCTTATTGATATAAATGATTCGCTTAGCATTATCGCCAGAAAGCACAATTTTTTCTGTCTGCGATTGATTTATCTGTTTCTGTATTCCTTGTCGGAGACTTACATCGATGTATTGTGTGTAAATAATAAAGGGGGTTGAGGCTAAACTAATTATAGAAAGAAAATAAAAAGGGTATTGGGGTCAGTTTAACTAATGAACAATACCCACCTAGAACCTCGGGACAATTCGTGGTTACGTTTCATGAGTCACAGTAAGAAACGTGAAACATAGATGAGAAAGGTAAAGACACGGCAAACATAGATGAGAAAGGTAAAGACACGGCAAACATAGATGAGAAAGGTAAAGACACGGCAAAAATAGGGGGAAATAATGATAAACTAACAAGTATAACCGTTAAAACATTGACGAGAGAAAAAATAAAGGCAACATCTTAAGCTAACTTTCAAGAGCAGAATCAAGTACCTATTTAAAGCTGGGTAGACTGGAGCGTGACACCACCAGGCTTCGAACCCAGGATCAATTAACATTGCCGCTATAAGCAAGAGCTCTGCCCATACTGCCAATCGGCCGCTTCTAGTGAGTTAGGGAGGTCAAATGCAGCGAGGAATGGAAAGGGTCACCCCATCTCGTAAAGCTAAGACGTAGTGTAGAAGAAGTCTCTAACACGTCATTCCGCTACGGCAGTAACTACAATGAGATTACCATTGCCGTGACAATAACACGATAACCTAACGTATCTTCTTCGTCCAAGCAAATTAACACAAAGATTAATAAATACAAGTAATTTTTACGAGTTATTCTGCAGTGTTGTAGATGATAAAAGCGATTTATGTGAAGGGAACAGTTATGAAACAAGTCAATAGATTCAAATATCTGGGAGTTTTAATAACATTAGATGGAAGAGGCATCCTTGAGATAAAGAGAAGAATAGGCAAAAGCAGCATTCTATAAAATAAGCATTTTATTAAAAAAAATACTTTGCTAACGTAACTAAGAATGAGAGTTCTTCGGTGACATATAGAGCCAATCCTGACATATGGATGTGCGCCAGGGACGATAGGTAGACAAGTAGGAAAATCCACTGAGGCCAGAAGATGAATGACTGAATAATGTTAGGAGTATCATGGACAGCTAACAAGAGTAATAAGCATGTCCTGACAGAAGCTAGTTCGTAAAGGGAGATTATTATTGACATTAGAAGGAAGCACTACACTTTGTTTGTACATTTTATGAGAACATGAAAGCATGAATATAGTGCCACGACAGGAAATACGTATGGAGACAGAGGATTACAAAGAGAGAAGGTAATGCACAGTTCTGGGGCTAACTACAAAATTAATAAACATCACAGTTGACGTGGCATACGTTTGTTGAAGGCATATGCTCCTTTGGGAACTAAAGAGTGAATGTAATGGACAGCTAACATTAGTAGAGGCTGTCGCAAAATTGGTTTCAAGTCATTGCAAACGTGTTCAGGTAGATTTATGAACCCGTCAACGATCGATTGACAACAACGCGACAGTCAAAATGGCGGCGTATCAGCGAAATGTGTATCAGACAGAGGAAATCGCCAACGATAAATAAAAGCAGAAGGGAATCATTAGGAAAAGGATTTCACATTTTGGTCCAGGAAAGGATTGTGTATAACTGTATAAAAGAAGAAAAGGTAGGAAATTATCATTTACGGGAATATATGCGTATTACGGCTGCCCACAGTTACGCTAACAGCTGGTTAACCTACTTCTGTTCTAAATATTAAAATCAACAAATAACAGTTTGGGAAATTACAGGGATAGGAAGATAGAGATTTATCGGCTGGATAAAACTAGATAAGATGGAACAATATGGATATTATATATGCCGAGAATGAGAAAGGCAAAATTTCAGTCGACGCACAGATCGGTTGAAATCGCTGTTCGGGAAGGATTTTTCAGGCCTAGGTTTAAGCTGTGACGTCAGCACCCTCCGATACGTCCGCGCTATACGTACATAAAAAGGTAAAGGAACCCGTTACACGCCCATTGAGGCATATTGGGAATATGGTGTTAGGCCCATATTACCTTGACCGTCGGCACACGAGGGGTGATGTGGTCGGCATCACGCCGGCCGCCTTAACCTTCCCAGAGTAGCTCTGGTACCCATTTGGGGCTGGGTCGACCCAGGAGCCGTTTGTGGATTAAAAATTTTCCGCCTCATCTGGGGATCGAACCATAGACCACTGCGCTAGGAAGCCAGTGCACTAACCACTATGCTACCGCGGCTCCGTATATAAAGCGTATCGGTAAACTGAGACACAGACTCTAGAGGTAGCTCTCGGCATACCTCCCCTTGGTCTAAGACGGAAAGAACTGAGATTAAATTATTGGAGTAAAGTAGCACAAGAAGTGACCCACCCAGCACATAAAGCATTTGTCAAAAACCAACCAAGTGTATGGGACGTCCCCTTAAATAAAGATAGATATCCAACAGGGTGGAGAACTATAGAAGGCCTAATGCTGTTCAAAGAACTATCAAACACAATTGAAAATAGTAATAAATACAGAAGCAAAATACCACCATGGGAACTAAAAACACCAATCATAGACTACTCACTTACTGAAAAGATCAAACAAAACATAGAAGATAAGGAAGCCAAAATGATAAGTAGAAAGTTCATAGAGCAACTAACTAAACAAAGTCTGGCCGTCTACACTGATGGATCCAAGGGTGATAGTGGGCAACTAGGTGCCGGAGTTGTAATACCACAATGGGGAATAAAAAAGAGCTACAGTGTAACGGAAGGGGCATCGATTTTTACTGCAGAGATGGTAGCAATTCTTAAAAGTCTAGAAATAATCGAAGATAACCCACCAGAAGCTGTTACGATATTTACAGACTCACTATCATCACTACAAGCACTAGAACACCCCGGTAAATGTAGCCGGCCAGACATAAAGGAAGAAATTCTAGCAATTAATACATCACTAGAGAACAGAGGATGTAGTGTGAGGCTAGTGTGGGTTCCAGCACACATAGGTATAGCTGGCAACGAGTTGGCAGACCAGAACGCCAAGAAGGGAAGAACAAGTAAAAACAATATAAAAGCAGGACTGGGGAGGTCAGAGATCAAGAGCCAAGTGAAGGAAACTATAAACGAGGAATGGAAGACAACATGGAAGGAAAGTAGAAAAGGCAGACACGCGTTCAAACTGCTGAAAGAACCAACGAGGACATGCCAGGTCAGAGAAGAATTAAAGATACCATCGAACAAAAAACTGTGGCGTCTCCGACTCGGTGCAGCATACTTCATGGTAGAAGAACCACACTGCCAAGAATGTCAGGAAGAGAATGACATAGACCACTACCTGATCCACTGTAAAAAGTATGAACAACAAAGGCTTGAATTAAAAACTTACTATATAAATCACAATATAGACTTAACAGGTGATAAGGTTTTAAGTATAGATGCCCCAAGAGATGCCCAATCAATACTTAAAAGATATATACATAAAACAAAGGAAAAAATATAAGGTTAGAACTTCAGGAAAATCATCCAACTAAATAGAAATTAAGCAGCAAGAACTAACAAAGCATTAACAAAAAAATAACTACTCATAGGACAAGGAAAGACACGGTAATAAAAAAAGGGGACAACAACTCAAAAAGAACAAATACTAATACAAATTAAAACCAAGTGTAAAGGACAATAGTTATCTAGAAACAATACAAAAGAGAAAATAAAATTGACAAATACTAATATAAATAAAAATCAGCAACTGCAAAAGACAACAGTTATTTAAATTGAATACAAAATTAGTAAATAAAATGACACTAAATACCCCAATTATAACCAACTTTCAGGTTGAACAGGGTAGACCAAGATGGAACGAGAAGAGGCAACAATGATCAGATGTTGAGTGCCCGATCTCCACCCATCAACTCATCAAAACAACAACAACAGAGACACAGACAACGAAAGAGGTTTGAGACAGACTGGAGGCAGAGTTTCGCCAGTACCCATGAATTGTGAGCGGATCGCCAGAAACATTGTTCAGTCCAGTATCTGAAATCTGAGGGTAAGCGAAATTATGATAACTACCGTGTATAATATTTGTTATTTCAGGTTCATATAGAATTCACAAAATATGCCTGTATAATAGTCATTGATATAATGTATTGTATTTTTAATATGATCTAAACATGTGCATTGTGGATGATTGTTGCTTGTACAAAAATTAATCACAAATAGCCCCACAGCCTAATGAAGATATATTTATCATATTGCTTTATCGCTTACGAAGATAAAGGCAGTCCCATGGCAGAGATTGTCATAGGGAAATGAAGTGTTAGAAACTTCATCATAGAAGATCCCAGTTTACGAGGTTAAGGTGACTAGTCCCCTTCCTCGCTGCCTTTGCCTTCCCTAGTTCGAGCGCACAACTTTGTACCCATTTACAGCTGGTAAACTGGAGTGTTCCACAGCCAGGTTTCAATTCCAAAACTATGTAATTGTACTACCGAAGAAAGCAACTTGATCGCTTGGTCACTCTTTATTTATGTATTAAATTTGTGTAGATGCTAAGAATAGCATCAGTATTTGAATTTGTACTTGATATGATTTAGAAGGATCAAGTTATAGATCAGAAAAGGATGTATAGGAGCAGAGTAAACCAGATGATGTTTATTACGGATATGTTAATATTAATTCTGTATCATTGAAATGAGGTCCTTGCTTACTATGATTGTATAACGGTGACATCTGATGACTGACTGGTCTGACATCTGTGCTAGTCAGCTACAGGTCTAGCCAGATACTAGCCAAGGCTGATATGTTGCAGGTTCCATGAAATAACTCAAACCGGACTGTCAAGTATCAGAAGCCTGTGTTGTTCATCAGAGGCAATCCCACAACAGTGCAGGACCCCAAAGAGTGAACTTCAACTGGTTATTGGCATCCCTACAGCTGGGTCTACCAAGTCTGATATTTACAGAAGACAGTTCAGTGTCAGCATTGTCAAGTTGAAAGATAAGTGTCCTGTTTGACACTGACCACCTATACATGTGAAACAGCAAATAGTTGAAAACAATAATTAACCATACAGAAACTCAGTCAACTGATGACAGTTATCCTTAAATTCAAAGGACTAATAACAGTGATTTCAGTAACTTTATTATTTAATCTTGAAGTCTAACCAGACAATAATAGTAATTGTGTGACTTAATTTTATATATATTTATATATTTCAATGCTCTGTTCCAACTAGCAGTAATAGAATATTAGTGTAAATATTAAATCATTTTAACTGTACCTGAGGAATTATTCACTTATTACATCTGTGGTCTCAGTGAATGTTCATTTTATTATCCCCTAGAATATAATTAATCATAAGATAGTTACAGGGAGGAGACGCCTTAAATCCGGGTACAACTTCTTACCATCTGGCCAGGGTTTTCACAGTCTGACTATTTCTATGATAGCCATACACCAGTGCTTATTTCTAAGACTGGGGTATTTCTTGTAAGACAAGAACTCTTTACTGGCATAATCTTACATAGATAAATAATTTTAAATAACCTCCCGCTACAGAGGCAATGTCCTGAAGGAAGCCAAATTAGAAAGGAAGCTTATTTTTCACATTAGAAAGACACAATCTGCTTCTTTGGACATTTTATGAGAACGCAGCAGCAGGAATATAGTGTGACGACAGGAACGACCTAGAAAGAAAGAGACACTAAGAGTTCAAGGACTACAAAGAGAAAAGATAATGAGGAGCTTTGATATTGTGACATTATAAGAAGTCAACAACAGAATCAACAAATATCTGTCGAAGATGTCGACTTTACTCGGTTTAGTGAAGTCTGAATCAATGTCTCGGCGATCATTGAATATTATACACCGCCAAAAACCCGCGTAAGTAACCAACCAACGAAGCACAGCTTGGTACACAAAGGGTCAGAGACATGTTAGGCCATTCAACATGGAGGCAACATAAGTGTAGATGCTGGAAATATTTCGGAAGGCAGTGTGAGAACATAAATGGAGTATCTCGTTAAAGACGGACTAGGTTTGATAATAGGGATCATTAGCTTTAGGCAGATATCTATATTTTTACTGGATGTGGTGTAGAGCAGAAGGTATTGTGAAAAGAAGACGGTGGAGCATGAACCATGTTGTGTTTTTCCCTGTTTCGGCTGCTCCAGTGAAAAGTCCGATAAACTAGGGAATAGGATAGATATTTCATTTGATAAAGCTCATTGATATGAGTAATATAAGCCTAAGATGAAGGAAATCCGTTAAGAAATAAGGAAGCCATAATTATTTTGGATTTTTAGTAAGGCACGACTTGCCCAAATACACATATTTTGCGTGAATGCAAAATACTTTGGCCTAGATACTTTCCGATACTGTGGCCTGTGACACATATATAGCGGGAAGGAACGAAAGGCGGACACACTTGCCACGAAACTCAAAAACTGCAGACACGGAGAGCAGCATCTGCCACAGGCTTCATTGCCATCTGCATATGTGTGAGCAGACTGTTATAATTCTTGAAAGCCTGTCTGAGATGGATGGTAAGCGAGATATTAATTACCAATTTGTGCTTTATGGAAATGGTTGCTTTTGTGTAAAATCTCAGTGTACAATTCCTGGAAGGAATCCCGGCATGTGTTTGTCGCATGAAAATATAATTAATAGTAGGTAAAGCTTGACAGCTGTATAGGCGTGATGGACAATAGTGCACACGGACGTGTGATAGTGGTGCGCAAGAGAGATAGGCAGAAGGCACAGGCTGAGTCAGTGAGTTCTTCACTAAGAAAACCACACACACAGCTCTTCTTGTTTTCTCTGGCGACAATATTACTCTTTTGCACACACTGTGTCACTCACAAATAGTAGGGTAAAGGAGTAAAGGTAGATTGAGGATTTGGTAGTCTGAACTGAACGAACAATCCTATCGAGGTTAACTCAATTTATTTCAATTTAGAAATGTAAATAAATCAATAAGGATTTTACAGCACATAATAATAAAGATTATCACGAGAAAACAAACTCACAACAATTTGATGATTTTTAAAGAAGAAAAAAATTATTACACAAATAGTGAAAACAAGGATTATGAATGAATTGTGTTAGTAAAGTTCCCGGCAGGCCTGATAAGCTTTTGCTGGAAAATATGTGAAATACTGTTTGTGTGTAAATGAATGTTTGTTCCTTTGGTGTGAATGTTGGAAACAACTTATATCCTGGTGTTCTCTTGGAAAAATATATCGTAATCCAATGCTTGAAATTAACTTCACTTTTTGAATAAGGTATCCACAAAGGGCACAGAATCTGAACACGATTTTATAAATCCAAGTTTGGGGTAACGACTTCACTGTTCGAATAAGGTATCCACAAGGGGCACAGAATCTGAACACGATTTTATAAATCCAAGATTGGTGTAACGTATCCACAGTTGATGCGATATCCACAGATAACGAATTTGCTTCCAAAGGTGGGATGGAGGGTTAAAATGGGTGGAGTATGGTACGGGTGATGGTTGTTAAGGGTAATATCTGGTGTTGAGAATCATTGCAATAATTGCAGTAATTGAAGTAATTGAAATAATTGAAGGGAATTATTGTGACTGGTGGACGAGGACTATATGGCCACTGGCCAAAGGTAACATCTTTTCAGCAATACGAGACAAGACTTGCACTGCATAAATCTGTTGGACAAACCAAAAGTACATGTGTAACTACTCTTCTGCTGCAACATGCAGATTACAACAGAAACGATTTAAGCAGTGTCCAGCGTCGGCATGTTGATATCCATGCATGCGTCTCGTTCCTAAAATAGGTCAGTCCATTCTTAAACATTCCTGTCTGCTGTGAATGAATTAGCTGGCCAGTCCAGGTACATACACAATAACAAGACTGTTGCTTCCTCCCCTGTCAGACAAAGTTACATGAGGGTCCGCTAGAGAATCCTCCTGTGCTTTCCACCGTTTATTCCTTCCCGCATTCATAATAATATGCTCATACATTAATGTTACAAACATTGAAAAGTAAAATGATCATTGAAATTATGAATGATACAAACATTGTAACGTAACATCGCTTTAAAATACAAGCAGTGAAAATAAATGAATTTTCGTAAGCATTTATGATACATACACGATAAAGGAAACCCATTTATATAATACACTTAAACTCTCACCATGATAGTAAAATATTTCATTAGACTTTCACCATGATAGTAATATATTTCATATCTATATATTTGAGCTAATTTCCTATATACTGGAAAAGCGAATACATACCCGCTCCGGAATTTTATATTCTGTAAATTAAACTAGAGGGCACTTTGTTTGTTTAACTCAAGTCTCCCTATGCACAGTTTTACTTTACAAGACTAAGAAATGCGTCTTTCTCTTCCAGTATGCTTATCACCAAGTGAAGTCTAAAAAACTAGTTTCTTAAAGAAAGAAAGAAAGAATTATTTTCGATTTACCCGCTACATTTTAAACGTTCCCACGATAGCCAAAAGTATTGCCGCAAATTAGTTTGCATATTGAATGTCACTTGTACGTGCTGTGGTTCCATTAACAATGGGGAAGAAGACAGGCCATAAATCTAGAAAGCCGAGTCTGGAAAATCCTAACGAACGGGTTGACCGAAGCTTCACCTGAGTTAAGGTGCGTGAGAAACCGTTTTTTGTTGTTTCAGAAACTTAGGATAGACAGAAAATAAAGCAATATACAGGATGGATAGAACATTTCGAATAGGCAAATTATCTTCACTCTGCGACAGTGTTAGTTAAATTTATTTGTGTAATCGAATCAGAAGAAAGAATGGAATGAGATATTAGTTTTCGGAAAGCCTTTAAAGATTTTATGCTTGCTGGATCGGACTATACAAACTGGAAGAAGGAATGAATGAAAAGAATTGATTTTCTGTATTGTTTGAGATATCACACAACATTTGCCATAAGGCCTTTGTGTTTGTAATGAAGACATTCATGGACATAGATGTAAAAGTGGTTTTACTGGAATGCGCTTGTATTTGGATAAATCGTGTTATTTATGATTTGCTCTGTCTCTTATGGTTAACCCCAACTTGTCTGAACTGTCTCACTATACCTCCTGTCTGGATAGGGAGATAGTAGGACGATGCCACCTAGGAAATATTATATGTCAGGTCATACCCTGCACTGTGTCATAACAAATCCTGTAGATACATAGTCATCAATAGGATGGTCATGTTGTACTAGTGCCTTACTGTGAAAAACTGAGGTCACAAACATTGTCATCTCAACTGATTGGGAAACCCGCAGCTGTGGGGTTTTCTCAAGTCATCTTATGCTGCAAGAGTCCTAAGTGGGAGCTTCAAAAGTTAAGTGGCTCAAATTCGGGCTGCCTCATATTACATGTATTACCACGTCTGTGGCCTAATGGATATAAACGCAGTTTCATAATCCAGATAAACCAGGTTCGAAACCTGCTGCACGCGGTTTGGTAGCAGATCGCTTTGTGTGGATTTTTAACAATGGTATAAGCGCCGTACCGTTCAGAAAGCAATGGCAAACTACTGAATGAAAAAATTGCCTAGAAAAATCACAAACAGCCAATAAAAGCTGGGGTTGATTGCCACGTCATGTAAAGGATAAGCAACCAACTACCACACCTGGCAGAACTTTATATCATGCAATTTAGTCTGGTGCTGTAAACCAAGAGAATAAAGACAGTCATTATATCACTACCTGGAAAATAGAACCGCCAGAGTACAGCTGCAAGGACAGACTAGTAAAAAGTTTATATTAGAGCAGGGTCTCCCACAAGGGGGAGTCCTGTCACCTACACTGTTCCTTGCATACATAAATGACATAACTGACAATATTCAACAAATAGCACACAATGCTTCCTTTGCAGATGACTTAGCGTTGTGGATCTCTGAAGAACGTATCACTACTGCAAACATTATGATGCAGCAAGCACTAACATCACTGGAAGAGTGGGCCAAAACATGGCTCATGAAGATTAATGAAGAGAAAACAACGTACACTGTATTTTCCCTCACAACTAGACCTCAGAGCTTCAAACTAGTTCTAAACGGAGTAAATCTTCAATTAAATGAAAATCCGAACTACCTAGGCATTATTTTTGATCGACGTCTGACTTGGAGAAAACAGGTTGACAGAAATCGAATGAGAGCAAGACAAAGAATGGCAATTATGAAAAAACGTGCTGGAACAACTTGGGGTGCAGATGAGAAAGTGCTTAAGACGTTGTACACAGGGCGAGTATGGCCAGTTCTTGAATATGGCATGGCAGCATGGGCAACAGTGTCACGTAGGTCTTTATATCATTAAATTGCCTACATCTTCTTCCTATTCTCTCACCCGAATCCTTTTATTTTATTATCTTTCCGTACTTGTTTTTCCTGTATTTTTCGCATCACTCGGTTGCGAAAAATATTTTCTCAGTATTCTCAAACTTTACCTTGTGTTTTTTCTCAGACTGGGATACGTAATTTTATTACATAGATGTCAGTCAGACGTGAAGTGCGATTTAGTTGCAGTCCATCTCAGACATCGAGCCGACTTGGGTCTGCACCTTCAGATGACACGACACTCCTGAGTTAGATTCTCGACGTAAACGCGTGAGAATGCTAGGAGAGAGCCGACATCCGTCTGCATTTTCACCGGTCAACAAGTAGTTGCATCGGCCGAACGCTTAAGCAGGAGCGAATATTTACACCTTATAGTCGCAGTTTCAGACATCTGTCGTCTGGAAATCCCAGCTGACACGGCTCACTGTTGGCCCGGTCAGCGTGAGGTGCGAAGTAGTATAAGTGTCAGTTATGTAAGACGTCTAGTAATGGTAATGTTAAACGTAAGGTGTTTTACACGGGAAAGGGGAGATGATTTCGGAGGTTGAGGAAATATGGGATTGTGTGCTCCTGTTTTCAAATATCCACCCAGGAGCTGAAATCTGATTTCATTTCAGTCTTCAACATCTCCAGTAGACGGAACACACGTGCTTAGCGAATGAAGCTTGTATAGCGAATTTCATAGTTCTCGTCAGATTTGTGACGAGCTTCTAACTACCTATCTAGTGAATTATCCTAGTCGTGGTGTTACCGTAGTGCTGTGGTGAGATTAATAAAATAGATATCTAGTATTTTGGAAAGTGGTTAAAGCGTTAAATCGCTCATTTCATTTTAACTAGTTTCTTTTGAACAGATTGCTTAATTTATAGTTTGTATTATTTTGCTAGTGACGCATACAGTGGAAAGCAAGAATAAATTATATCTTTAGCTTACTAAACTAGTAGCTATAAGGAATTTAATTTAACGGTTAATACTCAGTGGAAACTGTTTTAATAACAAACTTATAAATGCTAGATGCGACATCAGTGAATATTGACGGAATACGCATGATATTCCTAATTCATGATGATCGATTTTTTAAAATATAACTTATTTCCCGGGAAGTTTTAAATAATAAGTCAAGCTGTAGGCTTGCTGTTTTAAATATAAGTTATATTGGGTACATAATGTGTAAATGATTTATATGTATTCTTTCCATTTTATATAGTGAAACGGTGGTACCCAACTTGCCAGCGTTTAGTAGCATTTAATAAGAGTTCATACTTGTGAAGAAATAGACAGTCCTTATTTTGAACCACGTGGGTTTTCTCAAGTAACACTGATCTGACCGTGCAGATGCAAACAGAGTTAGACAGAAATACTATATCCCACTAACGGGTTTTCAAAGACTGTAATGATAAATACTGGGCCTGTGAACCAGATCATAATTTCTTCCATAAACTCTACGTAAATTTTCTGCCTGGCGGCGAGAACTATTACAATCAATAACATTAACATTTCCCGACATTTATTTTCGTCGAAAGAGTGAATAGTGAAACAAGGTTATCTGTTGAAAGAAGTTGTCCACTGGTCATCTTTCCAAATTAAGGGAATCCTCGTGTTTCTGAACTCTGTGTGCCCGTTTAAACTTGCTTATCAAACCTGATTCAAGTGAAATTAACAGTAAATCTAAAATTTAACTGGTGAAGTGAACGCTCCCCGAAAACAGTGGAATAAACCTGTAATTGTAGAGCTGGGATTCGCTTTATCCAAAGAATACAGATTCACTGTAGAGAAGTGTCCTACGGTTGCGCCAGATGGTGAACTACATCACGTTTTGATAGGTAAGAACGTGTGCCAGGGATCCCTGATGAATGAACCGAGTGAAAGTGACGGAAGGATGTTCGTTATTTAATACACTCGCTTGTTGTATTAATTGTTCCTTTAGAATAGATACTGCTGTCAAAGTCAGTCTATACCTTCTAAGGGGGACCATATTAGACCCTAACCATATGTATTTGTGACTCTTTGGGCCATCATCTGTCTCATAACGGGGCTGTGGGCTAAACCTAGAGTTAAGATCATAACGGGTCTATCATCCTGGTAGAAATTCATTTGATTTTTTATGTCTATATGCATGCTATATGCATGTATTTTTTGGTGTTGTGAGAGATTTTGATATGATAATTAAAATATCTCTCTTGAACAAACAAATCAGTGCGTTGGTCAGCTCGATCCCAATTATCTGTATAATCATTGTTATAGATTTTTCCAAGTCTGTGTGTTTAACTGTCGTCACGTGTATGTGCGTGTCCGTGAGTAGATAGAATTATATGTAATATATATGTGGCTTAGACTGTCGGACTCTGTAAAAACCGTCGTAGAGGATAGGTGAGAGAGAGAAGAATTCTTTTCGCTTTCAGCGACAGCCTCTATACCACAGTCTATCATCTCACCTGTGTGGAAATTCTATTGTTTTACTAATTCTCGCGGTGCCAATCACCGATTCAAACCTATTCAGAAGGGACCAAACCCAAGTCTTAATACTCCTATCCGAAAATCTACGACAAATGGTCGCTCGTTACCGGGAATTGAACCCAAAATCCTAAGGCGATACGACAAATGGGTTCTCGTCCGACGGATTTTTGAACTTAGAATAGGAAGACGAGTACGACAAATGTGCACTCGTCTATCAGGATTTTGTATTTAAGATTCTTTATTCTGTAATAGAGTAAGAGTGTGATTGTCTTGTGAGTTTTATTTTAAATAATTTATCCCCTAGACTAACGATCTGTTTACGGGCGTGCTGACCACACAAACTGATAAGTTTTTTTTTGCCACAGCATTAAGAAGCATTATAAATTTGGTTTACAGGTTGATTTTGTCGGAATACATGTTAATTAATGATTTTGTAATACTAAACGCTGGTAAAGTTTTGTGAGTGTATAACATTCACAAGGGTTCTGAAGCAGGAAGGTGTTTGAACTAAAGTTAAGGAGTGCGTTTCGGACTATTTGTCCAGATTAATTGCCTCCCTCACCCTAACTGTCTTCAGGGGTAAACTTGATAGTGGATTAAAATTAAGGGATTTTTCTCTTTAATTTTTACAATAATTATTTTGTTTCCACTGTAGCAACTTATTTTTCAGAAGTAATCTTAACTACCATTTAGTTGGCGTAGTCGTGTTTTGCATTAGGTGCTTTATTGCCGATTAATAGCAGCGATAGTTAGATTTTTATTTTTGGAGGAGGTATCCCAGGGTTAAGGATATCATCTTTCGGATTTTTGGTATTTTTTTCCTGTAAGTGGTAGGAACCAGGTTATTCTTTTTCCTATTTTCTATCTCCACGTGTCTCAGTCACTGACATAATATGGCCGAGAGGGAAAAGCTTAGACAACTCCTCAGGGACGAAGCGAGAGAGGAGGGACTGGAAGGAGAAGAAGCGAAAGCTTTTGTCAGGGACGAACTTGAGAGATATGATGCGGAGAGGAAAGAAGAAGAACTAAAGAAGAAAGAAGAAGCAGCGGAGAGGAAAGAAGCGGAAGACCGTCTTTTACAGCAGAAGAAGATGGATGAGGAAATGGAAATTCGCAGGATGCAGCATGAGGAAAGAGAGAAGGAGAGACAACATGAGTTGGCTCTTAAAGCTCTAGAACTTCAAAGTCGTGGTGCTGCCTCTACCTCCAGCAATTTAGAGTCTTCTCATTCTTCCTTAACTGATCCTTCTAACAGTCAATCTCTTCACCTCACTGCTATGTCTTTTCCGCTAGAATCTTTCCCTTGTCCAAATGAGAAGATTGACACTTGGCTAGAAAAATTTGAGAAAATTGCAACTCTGTACGGTTTAGAGAGGTCGCGTTGGAACATGAAGCTTTCCCAGGCTTTGAAAAGTTCTGCTTACGATGTTTACGCCAAACTGGAAAGCAGCCAACAAGACAACTATGATCTGTTGAAGAAAGCGTTACTGGAGCGCTTTGAAATGAACGCTCGAAAATTTTTGCAACTGTTTCGCAACAGCCGGAAAGGGAATTCTGAAACTTTTCAGCAGTTCTAGTCTCGTCTAAAGGGATATTTGACAAAGTACCTTGAGCTCTCGCAGCTCCCCTCTACCTATGAAGGTCTTGAGGAATTTGTTTTAACAGAACAAATAAAGAACACTTTGTCTGCTGATACCCGGAGATTTCTCGCTCAGCAGGGGGCAGAAAAACTTGAAGACATTTTGGAAAAGTCTGAGCGTTATCACAATGCGCTGGCTGAACTACCGGCCACAAAGCGGAAACCGACAGAGGAGCATTTTCGAAAACATAACCTAGAGCATGCTTCTCACGCTTCCAACCCGAAATAACCACAGAGAAACTGGACCTCAAAACCCCCTCCTGAAAAATCCAAGTTCTACAAGAACAAGTACCTCAACCACCCCAAACAGTCTGATCAACCCGACCGCCCTACATGGCAGCGCAGCCAGAAAGGACAAGGTGGCAAAGGGAGAACCCCTGAGCACGGGACATATGATCAGACCGAGCACACCGAGCCAAAACGCATCGGATGCTTATTGACAGTCTCGCAAGGCGGAATTGTTGACAGTGATTCCAAACCTGTTGGGGATAGACCCTCAACGCGAGGTACTGTTACTTTGAACGGTTCTCAAACTTCTTGCTTATTTGACACGGGGCTTTCTTACGATTGCATTGTTGCCAGAAACCTGGTCAAACCCGGTCAAGAGACAGCAGAGACCGTCCAACTTTGTGGAGTTCGTAAGAGTGATGCACCTACAGCGCTTCCCATCGCATTGGTGGAGATACACTCTGACTTTGTCAGAGGCGTGATCAAAGCGGCTGTTATGGATGATCCCATCTACCCAGTCATACTTGGCGGGAGATACGTGTGTATTGGGAAACCGGAAGAGCCGATTGTGGCAGCAGTAACTACAAGAGGGCAAACCAAGAAGGAACGGGAGCCTGCGCCTAATTTGTTACCTATGGAACTTAAAGAAGCGCAATACAAGGACCCTACTTTGGCACCCTGCTTTAGGAAACTGCCCATGGCTAAGGAACCCAACCAGCACGGGGACATTTTTTCTAAGGATGGCGTACTTTATCGGAGAACGGGCAAGCCTGACCAAGGTTACAACCAGCTCCTAGTACCGAAACAGTACAGAAGCCAAATCCTAGAAATGGGGCACTCTCTTCCCTTCAGCGGACATATGGGACAGAACGCCACAAACCAAAGGATAACCACTCATTATTGGTGGCCAGGAGTAAATACTGATATTATCAGATATGTCAAATCCTGTGCCCAGTGCCAACGTTTGCCATCCAAGCAACGGGCACCCCCAGTCTCTTTGGGTGAAATGCCAATAGTGGGAACACCATTCGAACGGGTTGTGATCGACATTTTAGGGCCTTTCGAAAGGACTAAAAGAAGGAACAGGTTCATCCTGACCTTAGTCGATACATGCACTTTATGGGCAGAAGCTATCCCGCTAACATGCGCAGATGCCAAGCATGTCGCAGAAGCCCTCGTGCAGATTTTCACTCGGTTGGGATTCCCTCAGCAAGTGTTGACGGATAACGGATCTCCATACCGAAACCTGTTGATGGATGAGATCGTTAAGATCTTGAGGACCCAACACATCCACACTAAGCCATATACTCCGGCCGGAAATGGGCTCGTGGAACGTGCTAATGGAAACCTCAACATGATGCTAAGTAAGCTGGCACAAGTGAAACCTGAAGATTGGGATCTCTGCATTCCTGCAGCATTATTTGGCTACAGAGAATCTCCTCATACTTCCACAGGATTTCCGCCAGCTACACTCTTATTCGGCAGACCCATTAAGGGCCCGCTTGAAGCCTTACTTCAGTCTCTGACAGACGAGAAGGCGGATGAGACAGTTGTCTCAGCAAGTAAATATGTGTCGGTTTTAAAGGAAAGGTTGAAACTAGGGTGGGACCTAGCAACGACTAACTTTAAGCGAGCACGCACAAAGCACGCTAACCGATACAGGAAAGTCGCGAAAGAAAGAGAACTGGAAGCAGGAGAGAAAGTTTTGGTGTTACTCCCTACCGAGAACAACCAACTGAAGATCGGATGGCAAGGGCCGTTTACCGTCCTGAAAAAGATTTCTAAGGCTAACTACCAGATATCTATTCAAGGAAAGGAAAAGGTTTTCCATTTAAATCTCTTAAAGAGATACTTGGAAAGACCTGTGCCAACCTCCCACCATCTCCTGACGATCGCCAGAGCTGACGAAGATGATGATAGTGGCAGGGATATTCCACCGCTGTCACAGGAAATCTTTCAAAAATGTCAGAAGCGGCGACGCTCTTTCAAGCGCGCATGGGAGACATTCCAGAGGAAGGAAACTTTGGGGAGTAGACTTGAGTAGGAATTGGAGAGAGATGGAGGGGGAAGATGAGAGGGAAGAAGACAGACACCCCGAAGCTACGGTTATAGGAAATTTAATTCCATAACGTAGACATGGAGTGCTTCCATATCTTAAAGGGGGGACGTCCTGTCACGTAGGTCTTTATATCATTAAATTGCCTACATCTTCTTCCTATTCTCTCACCCGAATCCTTTTATTTTATTATCTTTCCGTACTTGTTTTTCCTGTATTTTTCGCATCACTCGGTTGCGAAAAATATTTTCTCAGTATTCTCAAACTTTACCTTGTGTTTTTTCTCATACTGGGATACGTAATTTTATTACATAGATGTCAGTCAGACGTGAAGTGCGATTTAGTTGCAGTCCATCTCAGACATCGAGCCGACTTGGGTCTGCACCTTCAGATGACACGACACTCCTGAGTTAGATTCTCGACGTAAACGCGTGAGAATGCTAGGAGAGAGCCGACATCCGTCTGCATTTTCACCGGTCAACAAGTAGTTGCATCGGCCGAACGCTTAAGCAGGAGCGAATATTTACACCTTATAGTCGCAGTTTCAGACATCTGTCGTCTGGAAATCCCAGCTGACACGGCTCACTGTTGGCCCGGTCAGCGTGAGGTGCGAAGTAGTATAAGTGTCAGTTATGTAAGACGTCTAGTAATGGTAATGTTAAACGTAAGGTGTTTTACACGGGAAAGGGGAGATGATTTCGGAGGTTGAGGAAATATGGGATTGTGTGCCCCTGTTTTCAAATATCCACCCAGGAGCTGAAATCTGATTTCATTTCAGTCTTCAACATCTCCAGTAGACGGAACACATGTGCTTAGCGAATGAAGCTTGTATAGCGAATTTCATAGTTCTCGTCAGATTTGTGACGAGCTTCTAACTACCTATCTAGTGAATTATCCTAGTCGTGGTGTTACCGTAGTGCTGTGGTGAGATTAATAAAATAGATATCTAGTATTTTGGAAAGTGGTTAAAGCGTTAAATCGCTCATTTCATTTTAACTAGTTTCTTTTGAACAGAGTGCTTAATTTATAGTTTGTATTATTTTGCTAGTGACGCATACAGTGGAAAGCAAGAATAAATTATATCTTTAGCTTACTAAACTAGTAGCTATAAGGAATTTAATTTAACGGCTAATACTCAGTCGAAACTGTTTTAATAACAAACTTATAAATGCTAGATGCGACATCAGTGAATACTGACGGAATACGCATGATATTCCTAATTCATGATGATCGATTTTTTAAAATATAACTTATTTCCCGGGAAGTTTTAAATAATAAGTCAAGCTGTAGGCTTGCTGTTTTAAATGTAAGTTATATTGGGTACATAATGTGTAAATGATTTATATGTATTATTTCCATTTTATATAGTGAAACGGTGGTACCCAACTTGCCAGCGTTTAGTAGCATTTAATAAGAGTTCATACTTGTGAAGAAATAGACAGTCCTTATTTTGAACCACGTGGGTTTTCTCAAGTAACACTGATCTGACCGTGCAGATGCAAACAGAGTTAGACAGAAATACTATATCCCACTAACGGGTTTTCAAAGACTGTAATGATAAATACTGGGCCTGTGAACCAGATCATAATTTCTTCCATAAACTCTACGTAAATTTTCTGCCTGGCGGAGAGAACTATTACAATCAATAACATTAACATTTCCCGACATTTATTTTCGTCGAAAGAGTGAATAGTGAAACAAGGCTATCTGTTGAAAGAAGTTGTCCACTGGTCATCTTTCCAAATTAAGGGAATCCTCGTGTTTCTGAACTCTGTGTGCCCTTTTAAACTTGCTTATCAAACCTGATTCAAGTGACATTAACAGTAAATCTAAAATTTAACTGGTGAAGTGAACGCTCCCCGAAAACAGTGGAATAAACCTGTAATTGTAGAGCTGGGATTCGCTTTATCCAAAGAATACAGATTCACTGTAGAGAAGTGGCCTACGGTTGCGCCAGACGGTGAACTACATCGAGTTTTGATAGGTAAGAACGTGTGCCAGGGATCCCTAATGAATGAACCGAGTGAAAGTGACGGAAGGATGTTCGTTATTTAATACACTCGCTTGTTGTATTAATTGTTCCTTTAGAATAGATACTGCTGTCAAAGTCAGTCTATACCTTCTAAGGGGGACCATATTAGACCCTAACCATATGTATTTGTGATTCTTTGGGCCTTCATCTGTCTCATAACGGGGCTGTGGGCTAAACCTAGAGTTAAGATCATAACGGGTCTATCATCCTGGTAGAAATTCATTTGATTTTTTATGTCTATATGCATGCTTCCTTTATGTATTTTTTGGTGTTGTGAGAGATTTTGATATGATAATTAAAATATCTCTCTTGAACAAACAAATCAGTGCGTTGGTCAGCTCGATCCCAATTATCTGTATAATCATTGTTATAGATTTTTCCAAGTCTGTGTGTTTAACTGTCGTCACGTGTATGTGCGTGTCCGTGAGTAGATAGAATTATATGTAATATATATGTGGCTTAGACTGTCGGACTCTGTAAAAACCGTCGTAGAGGATAGGTGAGAGAGAGAAGAATTCTTTTCGCTTTCAGCGACAGCCTCTATACCACAGTCTATCATCTCACCTGTGTGGAAATTCTATTGTTTTACTAATTCTCGCGGTGCCAATCACCTATTCAAACCTATTCAGAAGGGACCAAACCCAAGTCTTAATACTCCTATCCGAAAATCTACGACAAACAGCAGCTAAGACAAACTTCGATAAAATTAGCAGACTCCAAAATCAAGCAATGAGAATTATAACGGGAGGCATGAAGTCAACACCTATAAAAGAACCCGAAAAGATTACATGCCTTCAGCCAATGACAGATAGAAGAGACTGCAGGGCTCAGCAATGGGCTGAAAAATTCAAAAAGACTAACAGACCACCCAATGTGCCATAGAATAAATGCTCTTAGAAGGCAAAGACTCAAACGAAGTAATTTTGTGGAATCAACCAAACCACAAATGACAGCAGTATCCATAGATGAAATATCCACTGCACTCTTCAGACCGGAAATATAAAAAATCGTTCCAAACGGAACGATGACTTTTGAAGTAAAAAAAGCACATTTATTTTGTAATTTTGACTTCAAATCTATGTTTTATATTAATTAAGAATACATGTTAAAAATTATATTTGTGCTAAAAAATATACAGCTTTCACTTATTTTGACTTTGAAATTACACGCAGAAAAACGTAAACACCGCATTTGTCCGTCCGCCATTTTGGATATTTTCCAATCAACTCGACTTAACAGGTCGTAAACCAAATGCAGTCTGAAAATGACTACAATACATCTAGTGATGTAGATTCCTGTTCTGATGATTATTCAGAGGACGTGGAAACGTCTGATGAGTTGGATGGCGAAAATACAGCTCAGAACAACTCAGATCACCAGCCGTACATGCAAAGGTAATGTTACTTCGTTAACGAAATGATAACAGCTGATTTTGAAAAGTAGTAAAACAGTAGTTTTAGTGGGCTATTGTAGTCAGTATAGCTGCTTTATGTTTGTTTTTGAAAAAAAAGAAACAAATATTTCACCTTTCAAACAGTTAACAAAGAACTCATGGCACCAGGAAATAAATATAAAGTGGATCGGACGTAACTTCTGAATCAGCTGATTTTTCTGACCTCATTTGCCCTGTGTCTCTGCTTTTAAAAATTATTATTTACATCATATGACTTTATGATTGACAGTATTCCTTTGGACGGAAAATGTAATGTGTGTCAATTTTCCTGTGTACACTAAACTTTGAATTCTATTGTTGATCTGTAAAAATTAATTTTAAATTGTTCTTCTTGCAGATGTTTTGGTTATGATGGACTTGATGAAGGCCCACCTTCCAACCCTCCACCTTTTTTGCCCGAGAGGGTTCCAGGTCTGCAACTGTCAGAGGTAAGCACCAGAGAAAATACAAAGCAGTTTTTGAGACCCATTGACTTCTTCAAACTGTAATTTTATGAAAGAATGGTTATAAGAAAAGGGTGTTTTCTTTTTGACAGTATATTAGAGACAAGCCAACAAAATGGGGCATGAAGTTATGGGTTCTTGCTGATGCTGTTAGTGGATATACTTTGATGTTTATTTAGGTAGGTGATGCGTGATGCCATATGATGATGGATGGTATCCGCATGTCTGGTTTTGTGTAGTGTGTAGATGTGTTCAGTCAAAACAATGTTCATACAACAATAACAGGGCAATCCACATAGGACGTCAGTAAACTCACGACGTATAAAGTCAATGAGTCTTGAAACAGCCGTTGACGTTTTTCTTCATTATTTATTGTGGACGCCACAGTGACAAAATGGTTACGCAAATGTGTAGGCACATCAAACAGTCATTATCACAGCAACATTCAATACAGCAATAGACGGTAGACAGCATTACAATGATGAGTCAGATGCATGTTATATTTCATAGTGCTGTAAATGTAGTCAGGTGAAAAACTCCATCCTTTTCTATAACAGCCAGGAGATAACCAGATGTATGAGATCAGTTCACTCTCCTTAGTTTGACTTCAGCAAGACAGACACGTCTGCCGAAGTATAAATAATGTCCTCAAAAATATCCTCTAGATAATAAAGGTTTTCCAAACCTAGTTCATTTAACAAAGTAGCAAGTAATGGTCCTTGGTACATGCATCAACCGATGCAGTACAATGCAGCGACATGTGAGCTGGGAAAAACATCTCGTGACGACGACTTTCGAAGACAGGCTATGAATCGAAATCGCTCACGACCCAAAATCGATAGAGTTAATGAAAAAGTCAATTTACCTTGCTTTCATGAAATACACAGAAATATCACGCCTCCCGACATGTGGGAAACACTAGAGGTATTATCTCGAATAAACGAAATATCCATTAAGAGGACTACACATCCCTGACAGAACAAAAATAGCGGAGATCCCCTCTTCAACGAGGCATCTCTTTCGCCATTCCAAATCGCTCACTCCACTAGTGGTGGGCGGAAACCGATCGACCAAACAACAAGACAAGTCATGCGCAGTCCAGCGCAAAAATGACCACAGCTCAAACTTAACTGCATTCGATACCAACGCGAGAAGACAAATGCTTACCGAGAAAAGTGACTATAAATTTCAAGCAGTTGTTGCCCTTGCGTTATAAAACAGATATTGAAATAAAACGATGTTGCGAGAATTTATCACGCAACATATCACCACCTCCTCCCGATAAAAAAAAAATGTGGAACATATTTTTTTTTTTCAATATCAAAGAGCATGCGATAAGCGGCTCAAAACGCACGAATTATGCGCTGATAATTAATTAAATTGCCAAACAATAGGCTAATTATAGAGTGTCTGGTGAGGATATACCTCAACAGAAAAATAAATATGTCTCAAAAAATATTCACATCGGGGAGGTGTCACCAACACACATCACGTTAGCATGTAAACACAATATACGTATGCAAGTTACTATAATCATCATTAAACAGCATACTCTAATATTGTCTTTAAAAATGGATGTACAAATCTGATAGGAAAATTTAAATAGTACATTCTTTGACATGTAATGACATAAGTACATAGTAAAGTTAAACTACATGACGATCCAGGACATATGCTCTGGTATTCCGAGGGTAAGTACACAATCTAGAACTCGTCATGCTTGATACTAGTAAGGTAAGTCCTCAGCTCAACAATGACATTCTGAGAAAGTACAAGCAATATAATGCTAATTAATAACTAATATGCTTCATAAGGTACAATACATTATTAATAATTGTGGCTGTTTAGTAAACTAACGGCCCTTATATTAACTACTCAGTCCTCCTCTATCATCTTAAAAAACGAACAGAAGAAGATGACAACAAAGCACGATAGTGTGTACATATAAAGTAAGTACAGATGTGCTAATCTATTGTAGAAATATAGGTGTGTTATGACTCTGTAATATATAGAAATATAGGACAGAAGTATTAGTTGGAGTCATGTGGGCATCTAGACAAAATGTCAGCCATCACATTATCCGCACCACGGATAGCTCGTACCGTGAAGTGAAAAGGTTGAAGAGCTATAGCATATCGAGTGGATCTCGAACTCTTCAAATTCTTAGTCTGAATAGCTGTAAGAGCTTTCTGATCAGTCTCTAGAATGAAATGTGCGCCCAGGAGGAATCTTTGTAGCTTTAGAATTGACCAAACCATCGCTAACAACTCACGGTCTAAAACCGAGTAGTTCCTCTCTGCCGCATTTAGTTTTCTAGAAATGTACATAACAGGATGCAGAGTATTTGCATATTCTTGCATCAGTGCTGCTCCAATCCCAGTGGATGAAGCATCACTCCGAAGAACAAAAGTCCTATCAAGAGTAGGTAATCTTAAGATGGGAGGAGAAGAAAATATATTCTTGATTTGGTCTAGTGAAGATTGGCATTCTTCAGACCAACGGACCAGATTAGGCGAACCTTTCTTCAACAATGTTGAGAGAGGTGCCATGATCGAAGATAAATTTGGAATAAATCTCCCATAAAATTGAATTAAACCTAAGAGACTCCTAACTTGTTTCTTCGTTTTAGGAACAGAGATGTTCAGTATTTTGGAAGTATTGTGGTCTTCTGTCTTCAAGAGACCATGACCAACACGATGACCCAGGAAAGAGATTTCACCAAAACCAACAAAAGCTTTAGAAGGTTTTGCTGTCAAATTATTCTCACGTAGAGTGGACAGTAAGTCATATAACCCTAAATAGTGATCTTCCCAGGTATCACTGAAGAGACAGATGTCATCTAAGTATGCGATGACATCCGAACGATGTGACAGAATTCGACGCATCATGCGAACGAAAGTGGCAGGGGCGTTCATGAGACCAAAAGGCATAACATTCCATTGAAATAGACCCCTAGGTGTAGAAAAAGCAGTAAGAGGTTTGGCATGCTCTGCTAAAGGCACTTGCCAATAACCTTTAGACAAGTCAAGTTTAGTGAAGAATCTAGAATTAGAAAGTCTAATCAGTAGATCTTCTAACAAAGGCATCGGTTCAGCGTCGAACTTTGTGACCTGATTCAATTTGCGATAATCAACGCAAATTCGTATGTTCTTATCCTTCTTCCGGACAATAACCATGGAAGAAGAATATGGTGAAGTCGATGGTTCAATTATATTTAATTGAATCATTTCATCCAATTCCTTTTCCACTTGCGACTGAAAGTGTATAGGAATAGGATACGGCCTAACCCTAATTGGATTATTGTCGGTAAGAATTATGTCATGTTCTATGACATCTGTGTGTCCAGGAATGTCAGTGAGAACATCCTGAAATGTTTGTAACATCGACGAGACTTGTCGATGTTCGTCACCAGAAAGATTAGGAGAAACAGAAACGTTTTTCCAAGATTCCGTGGAATGTAATGGAACCACTGGAAGGGGAAGGTTGACATCAGAGAAGGTAGCTTCCTCATCCTGAATGACAGACAGGGATGAATAATGACCGTGAGGTGCAGGAGCATCATCCGTTGCCTGGAAAATAGGCAGCAAATAGTCCGGACGTTCGTGAAATTCCGAAAGCATGTTTATGTGGAAAGTTTTATGCTTTCCATCAATATCGACCACATAGTCAACATCGGAAATCCGAGAGACTATTGCATACGGACCTTTCCATGCAATAAGAAGTCTATTTTCCCTACTGGGGAGTAGGACGAATGCTTTGTCACCTGGACAAAGTTGTCGTAGACATCTATTCTTGTTAGCAAACTGCCTTGCCTTCTCTTTAGCAATTTCTGATGAAGCAGTTGCTAGCTTACATGCCTCAATGATCTTTTGTCTAAGAGCAATGACATACTCATATGAGGATTGAGTTTCATCGCTAATATCATCGGCAGTGATGAGATCGTGTAATAAAGACATAGGGCCGCGTGGACGCGCGCCAAAGACAAGTTCGAAGGGAGAAAATCCTGTGTGTTCATTAGGGACTTCTCTATAGGCAAAGAGAGCCGCGGGTAAAACCCTGTCCCAATCTTGAGGATGATCTTCAGTTATCTTACCAAGCAAAGTCTTGAGCGTTCTATTCAGACGCTCAACTAACCCATTAGACATAGGATGGTAGATACTACTGAGAGATCGTTCAATATGTAAGGTAGACATTACCTGTGACATAGTGTCAGATATGAGTTGAGTGCCATGGTCTGACAATATTTCTCTGGGGAACCCCAAGCGAGAAAATATCAACCAAAGAGCATCTGCGATATCTGTAGTAGATATGCTCTTAAGAGGAATAGCCTCTGGCCAACGTGTGCACATATCGACACATGTAAGGATAAACTGATGTCCTCTGGCCGACTTGACCTTAAAAGGGCCAATAATATCTATGGCCATTTTCTGAAACGGCCGAATAGGAATGTCAGCAGCCTGGATAGGCGCAGCATGTCGTGGTCCTCTAGATTTGACCTCCTGACATACCTTGCATGATCGGCAGTAAATACGAATGTCCTTATTGACAAAAGGCCAAAAGAAAGCCGCAAGGACTCTCGACTTCGTACGGGCAAAACCCATATGTCCAGCACATTGCGAGTCATGAGCATGTTGTAATATTTGGACTCTCATGCTCTTGGGAACAAGAATTTGCGAATGTGCCGACGTAGTCGAATCTTGTACCATACGTACAAGTACGCCGTTTCTCATTGCAATCCAAGATTTTCTATTTGTATCCTGATTCGGATCACCTTTCTTCGCAAGAACGAAGAATTTTTTTAAAGAAGGATCTTCTTCTTGCAATTTTATGAAAGAGTCACGAGTGATTACTAAGTGACTATCTTGGCTATCAACTTCATTATCACTATTCAGTGAAGTTTCGGGTGTTTGTAGAGCTTGTGCTCTTGTAACTACTGCATTTGTAGCTTGCATGTTATTATCTTCCCAAGCAGCAATCTGCTGTGGGGTACACTCCCTAACTCCGTGAATACGACCAATAATAAGGTCCGCAATAGGATTAGGTAAGAGACAAGCATGCACATCTCCAGTAAAGAAAGGAGTGGCAATGCGAATTACAGCAGTAGGATATTTTTCTAGAGTGCCGCCAAATGTGACACATTTAATAACCCTTCCTGTAGCACAAGATGGATCTACAAGCGATTGTCTAACACCAATAGTGGTGCATCCGGAATCGAAAAGTAGTGAGACCGGAGTATCATTAACAAGACCCTTATGTAGAATTAAAGAACCCCTCCCGTCATGCGCAACAGCAGCAGGAAGAGCGGGAAGTGGGTGACCACAACTCAAAGTAGTTATGGTACCCGGTTCGAATAAAGTACTGCATTGGGGGCATTTGTTTGCTCTCTCAAAGTCAAAAGCAGAACTAGTGACAGCGTCAAAGTTTTTACTATCAACAACATGATTACAGGCTCCCTCAGTTTCCTGTTGTACAGCATTAGCCTGCTGATATCTCTTTTTTTGTGTTGAGATCTACCCCGACTATTATTACCTCTGAAGTTATCAGAGTTATTATTATCTCTGCAGTTATTATTGTCTCTATTGTAATTGTTATCCTGGTTCGAATTCCAGTTTCCACGATTACTATCATGTTCACATTGATGCGAACATCTATTTGTTTGGTTCTGAGGTCTTCGGCAGGAATAACCTCTATTACCATATCCTCTTTTGAAATGCTTATAATTATTAGGGTGATAGTAACGAGTACTATCAGGTTGTCTCCAATTCTTCGAAGAAGAATCACCATGAAATTGATTTCCATGATTTTGACAGAAATTACCGCTACTCTTTCTATCAAAATTTTGTTGGGATCTACGAGCAAAGTTTTGACCATACGGAGCTGCCGAAGCAACTGGTAAACCTTCTTTCACCTTAGAGTTACCCATGGTTATGTGTGGGTGCGCAGTTACGTATTGGCAACAGAAATCTTCCATTTCTTTTATTGTTTTAGGTTTACGTTCATGAAGGAAAGCAAGGAAAGACTCATTGACAGACGACATGACTTTGTCTCTAAGTATTAAGTCCATAAGTCCTTCATAAGTTTTTTCCGTCTTAGATAGTTCAACCCATCGTGAGAAAGTAATGCGTATTCTTGCAATAAACTCGGAGAATTCAACTCCATTTTCAGGTAACATGTTTTTAAATTGTAGACGATAGCCGTCTTCGTTAAGCTGATATTTCTTTAACAAAGCGGCCCTGACAACCTCATAATTGTTCTTGTCAGGTTCATCCACCATATTTAATATACTTAGAGCTTTACCTGTCAGTATCCCTGATAACTGATAAACATATTTTGCTTTGTCTATGTTATGAGCTGTACATGCTTGTTCAAATCTGTCCAGATAGAACATTATGTCATCACTGGAAGGACTAAATGTTGGTAACTTAATCTTAAAAGTATCATTATTAGCCTTACCAGAAGATGAACCCTTGTTTGAATCATTACCATTACTCATGCTCGTCAATTTCAATTTTTCCAACTCTAAAGCTAAGAGTTTTTCTTCATGTTCCATTTTTGCTTTCCTCTCATCAGACTCTCTCTGTAATCTTCTTTCCTCAGCCTGCATTTGAAGTCTTTCATTTTCAGCTTCTTTTTCAAGTCTTTTATTTTCAGCTTCTTTTTCAAGTCTTTTATTCTCAGCTTCTTTTTCAAGTCTTTTATTCTCAGCCTCTAGCTGTAGCTGGAGTTTTCTCTCCTCAGCTTCTGATTCCCTTTTTTGTTTTTCCATTTCCATTTGGAATCTCTTTTCATCCACCTGCATCTGCAGTTTCTTTTGTTCAGCTTCCATTGCTTTATCATATCGAGCAGTTGCAAATTCTTCTAACTTATCACCAGTCTTCCCAAGCAATTTACCCTGCTCAATAAAGTGCTCAAATGTAGACATGTTGTCTAACATATGAGTCCAAAACCTGAAATAATTAACTAATTTATTTCAAACCTAAGTGTAACAAGTCTTAATTAAGCACTTGTATATTCACATCACCTTATATTATCCCAGTCTCTGTGGGAAACAAGTCTCCAATCAAAGAACTTGTATATGAAATATCAGCACTCAATTCTTGATCATAAGTGCACTTCTCATTCAATAGTGCACGACACTATTCATCATTCATTTATCATCAGTGTAGTAGTAACAGTGCATTAGCATAGCCCATTAACTAATTACTATAACTGTAAACAATGACTATGTAAACACATGCAGAATGTAAACATTGAAAATGTAAACAATACAAACAATGTAAACAATAACAATGTAAACAATAACAAAGATCAGCAACAATACAAAAACTTTCGCAGAAATCAACTAAAAATAAAGCAGAAATTAATGAAATATCACAAAAAATGTGACGATATCTGCGATAGAATTAAACAAAATACATGACACCACAGTGTATAAACAAAAATGTTGTATGAAACTAAATTATAGACAAGAGTAGGCTAACAAATACAAACAAATCAAAACAAAACTAAAGAATGCGAAATAATAACGAAAACAATATTAAAACATGTCATCACAGCTAACATAAATAGCAACAGAAGTCGCTTAGCAAATTCCAGTATCGGAAATTTGCAAACCCTACAGAAAACGCTCACAATAGACGACCTCTATGACGTGGCATAATCTAACGGAGACACCACCCAACCGAGAACCCGCTGAAATATAAACATATAAATATACAAATAACATATAAACATATAACATATAGAATGAGATGATACACAGAAGACTCAGCAGAAGTATAAGGGCACAGTTTACATACAAACAGGCCACTTAACTTATAGGCTTCCAATCGTAGAACAGCAGAAAAACGGATGTCAATCAACGTCCTAAAGAGCGAAGCTCCAACGATGATGGCACATCTGAACTGCTTCCACTGCTAACACGATGGTACAAGAGCTTCTGAAATACTGTGTGTTGAGTTGTTTCGGCACTTGACCTTCTAATCCAAAAGTAAGTTGATGGAAATCGGTACTTGGCCTTCTTCAGAAAACAACCCGTTTCAACCGGCACTTGACCTTCTCAAAAAACGACAGCACTGGAACCTTGACAGCAGCAACTTGCTTGACTTGCGTAAAAGATAACAGCAGTCCGAGTTATCCGGCAACATGTAACAACGCCGGGTACTGTCAAATTCTTGTTTCCGTCAAAAAATTGAAATTTTGACTTTTACCGGGCAACGCCGAGTACTTTGAAAATTTTGAAGATGTTGACTGTATTGAAGAATGTTAATTTCTTGAAGGATGCTGATGAATTCTTGTTGAAAATGAAGTGGGTAAGGGACCCCGTGTTTGCTAGTACCAGAATCAAACCAGCTTATGGCCACCAAATGATGCGTGATGCCATATGATGATGGATGGTATCCGCATGTCTGGTTTTGTGTAGTGTGTAGATGTGTTCAGTCAAAACAATGTTCATACAACAATAACAGGGCAATCCACATAGGACGTCAGTAAACTCACGACGTATAAAGTCAATGAGTCTTGAAACAGCCGTTGACGTTTTTCTTCATTATTTATTGTGGACGCCACAGTGACAAAATGGTTACGCAAATGTGTAGGCACATCAAACAGTCATTATCACAGCAACATTCAATACAGCAATAGACGGTAGACAGCATTACAATGATGAGTCAGATGCATGTTATATTTCAAAGTGCTGTAAATGTAGTCAGGTGAAAAACTCCATCCTTTTCTATAACAGCCAGGAGATAACCAGATGTATGAGATCAGTTCACTCTCCTTAGTTTGACTTCAGCAAGACAGACACGTCTGCCGAAGTATAAATAATGTCCTCAAAAATATCCTCTAGATAATAAAGGTTTTCTAAACCTAGTTCATTTAACAAAGTAGCAAGTAATGGTCCTTGGTACATGCATCAACCGATGCAGTACAATGCAGCGACATGTGAGCTGGGAAAAAACATCTCGTGACGACGACTTTCGGAGACAGGCTATGAATCGAAATCGCTCACGACCCAAAATCGATAGAGTTAATGAAAAAGTCAATTTACCTTGCTTTCATGAAATACACAGAAATATCACGCCTCCCGACATGTGGGAAACACTAGAGGTATTATCTCGAATAAACGAAATATCCATAAGAGGACTACACATCCCTGACAGAACAAAAAATAGCGGAGATCCCCTCTTCAACGAGGCATCTCTTTCGCCATTCCAAATCGCTCACTCCCACTAGTGGTGGGCGGAAACCGATCGACCAAACAACAAGACAAGTCATGCGCAGTCCAGCGCAAAAATGACCACAGCTCAAAAGTTAACTGCATTCGATACTAACGCGAGAAGACAAATGCTTACCGAGAAAAGTGACTATAGATTTCAAGCAGTTGTTGCCCTTGCGTTATAAAACAGATATTGAAATAAAACGATGTTGCGAGAATTTATCACGCAACAGTAGGATCACTGCAAATGGACCATTTGGTTTAGGTTATACTGTAGTCAGTTATGAATCTTATGAAATCTTTGGTGAGTCAAGGATATAGGGTTTATTTTGATAGTTTTATACATCCAATCAGTTACTGAAGGACTTGTGAAGTTAGGGGATTGGAGGTTGTGGCACATTTCTTAGAAACAAAAAGAGATTTCCAGCTGCACTTTCAAATATAAAGGAATTTGAAAAAAATAGTATCAAAGGTGCAATGATAAGGTTAGAGATGAAGAATTACTAGCACTGCAAGTGGAGAGGTAACAAAACTATAACACTGGTTTCAAGCATTCACAATGCAAATGGCCATAGGTTCGCTAAGTGTAGAACTAAGGTTAATTGGAATTTTCAAGAACTTAATGTTAGACAGCCAAATCTTGTAAGGGATTACAATATATACATGAAAGGAGTGGACAAGAGTGACCAACTGATTAACAAGCACAATGTTTTGAGAAAGACCAATAAATATTGGAAAACTCTTTCTTTCATTTTCTGGATATTGCTATGGTAGATGCTTACATTTTATTTCAAGACTAGCAGAAAAAACACCCAGATGTGGATGACCAGCTAGATATGGTCAGCTAGATTTTACAGAAGAACTAATCCGGAATTGGGGAACATAAATTTGTATGATGATGCACTACTTGCTTCAAAGCCACCAGTTTTTTCTCGGCACACCATGGACCCCAAATTTACAGAGACAAAAAGAAGTTGTAAGCTTTGATATCAGATTGTAAAGATTGAAAGAAAAACAAAAGTTAAATGTAAAGTTTGTGATATTTTTTGTAATGTTTTCATGCAGGTAGGAATTGTCTGTCAGAATACCACAAGCCTTAGTAGGAAATATATAAAGATGTGTTGAGTCTTTATTATGCCACCCTCATAACTGATTTTACTTATGTGTTAGTGATCATACAGTGTTACACTAGAAATATGTCTACTGAAGTCATATTTCATTATTTTAGCTAAGATGTTGCAGCTACCTAAAATAACTGTAATGTATTCAGTGGAAGATTTTTTTTTTTTGGAATTTTTTGTTGTTGAAAAGCCTAGTTATGTAACATTTCAAAAATTTGCATAATTTTATTATTTAATGTTGAATTGTTTTGGAAATGTAACATATAATGCAGAAATGGTCAGACTAGAATAAAATATGACTGTTGTTAATTGTTCTGATAATACTTTATTTTTTTCTTCTTTGTGAAATATCATGTTTATAATTTTTGTGTATTTTTCCTGTTGACTTTCCTTCAATTTTTTTAAAACTCACATCAATATAAATTTTTAAAATATTAATTTTACATCTAAATATGGTAGTCTGTTCAATTACAAACAATTTGATGTATAACACTCTTGGGTAGACTTCAAATTATAATGTATCAAGGAACATTAGAAGTCAGATATGTCAGAGTATGAGAAAATGATACAAAATGTCAGGTCTGAAGAGAGTTAAACCCATCTACACTGCACACAAGCTTCCAGTTTGGAAACAAAATCGTTTCCCTAAAATGATAGAAAACACTCCTGGAATTGAAAGTAAAAAGAGCCAAACTGTAACAGATAGAAAATCCATAGCGACAAAATACATAGAGAAACATTATCCACGCAACACCTGGACCCATGCATACACAGATGGATCAGCAACAAATGCAACAGAAAATGGAGGTGGGGGGTGTCTTTTTGACCTTAAGCACTGGTGCAAAAAAAAAGGCTGTCAGTGGCGACAGGACGATTCTCCAGCAACTTCAGAGCAGAAGCAGAGGGCCTTGAAAACTGCAGCAGAGGTTATATTGACAGAAGAAAGGGCAGAGCGACAAGCTGCTTTCTTTACTGATGCACAGTCAGTAATTGCAACGTTGAAAAGCCAAAATAATACAGACCTGGATGATCTCAGAGTAGTGCTCCACAAACTTTGTCAATGATTCAAAAGTGTTGTGATCCAATGGATCCCATCTCATTGTAACATCGCCGGCAATGAAGAGGCTGACAGAATGGCAAAAGAAGGTTCACATCTACCTCAGCCTGATGCAAGCATAACTTTTGAGGAGGCAAAGAGTTTTATCAGAATCAGATACAGAAACAAATGGAATGTAGAACATCCAGGGCACACACAGAATGATGCTTACTACCAGCTCCACAGAAGAGAACAAGTGGTAATCTTCAGACTCCGCACTGACCACAACAGATTGAGATACCATCTATTCAACAAGCTAAAGATAGGAACTACCGATCAGTGTAACTGTGGCACTGATAAAATGACTGCTGAACATCTGCTTCAAAGTTGCCCCTTATATGTGGTACAGAGAAAGTGCATATGGCCGACGCCAGTTCCTTTCGTGGAAAAGCTTTACTGGGATTCAAATAGCCTCAAACTGACTACTGCTTTCTTTGAGAACATTCAAGTGGACGACGTCTGAGAGTGTACGAAGAAGAAGAAGAAGAAGAATTATCAGTCTATGTGACATTCTTCATCTTCTTCTTCCTCGTTGGTCCGGAAAAGGACGTTGATTGCGTTGTGTCTGTTTACAGCGAAGCTGCGATATCTGCGTCTTTCGGCAGACACATCCTACTTCAGCACGGCGACATTCTAATTAAAAAACATTGAAGGAATAATTCAATACTAGTACAAGTGAGAGACAGATTGCAATAACAGTTATTTGTGGAACAGAGTTACTTCAAGGATGAAGATCAGAGAAAAAAAGATTGACATTGATAATTAAATTCAGTTAACTGTAAAATATTTATTGCAATTGAACCATAATTTTATTTTATTTTATTTTGAGTTCTATTTGAGTTTTCAAAGAATTTCAAAGAAAAACGATCATGTATATAAATAAAATTACCAGTTGTGTCCACAGTTTTGAGTAAATCATTTACATTGGTTCAAGTTACTTATTTGATAATTAATTATCCCTAGATAAGCTACAGTCTAAGGTTGTTCTGGGAGAGGATGCATCATAGGTGACTGAGATTGCACATTACCATCTCACCCAGTAATCTATACAGCCTGACTTTAACCTTTAATGTCGATACACCATTACTCTTTTCAGAGAATGGGGTATTTCTTTTAAGACCAATCTCTTATCTGGCACTATCCTGGTATCATCTGATACACCTAATTGTCCATTATCTTACACATTAAATAACCTCTCGTCACACTCGGCTAGAGTAAAGTGCGGGATCGTCGCCGAAGCAAGCGGAGCTTACATGACAACAACCAACCTCGAGCTTAAGAATGGAGATGCAGCTACTGTAGCACTACGGTGGTTATATGAAACTTCACCAACCAGGGCAGTTGTTGTGTCAGACTCTCAGTCCATGCTTCAGAAGGTCCAAAATGGATAGCTCCGGCATAAATGGAAAACATTCATAGAAGCCTCAGATCTTCAGAAACTGGTGTGGATCTACTGTCCTGGTCATGCAGGAGTGTGCCGCAATGAGACTAGCTTCGAGAGCACACATAGAAGGCGCATTGGATATGGATAAGCGAGAAATACTTAAAACAGTTAATGATTGCCTGTTAGAGAACGACGCTGCAGTTGATAAATCAACAAGGTTAAGACTGCTTGGAATTTAGCATCAAACGTAAGATTAGCAGAGATGGACAAATAAGAGGATGCGTTAGTCGTGTATACAACCATCGCGCTACAGAAACAATTAGCATACATGCTCTTCGACATTTGCTAAGGGAGACTGAGCACCTATGGGTTTGCCCTGAGTGCAATGATGTCGACTCTGATCAAAATAACAATAACTGGGGACAAAAGTTTTTGAGAGACACAGTCACCTTCGACAGTTGGCATTGTACTTAAAGAAGAAGAATATTTAAGTGCATGACCTAACCCAGCTTTATTAAAATTGTCCAACACCAGAATTCGTGCAGACGACTCATCACTCAGAAATCGTCTGCACTCACCCAGACAGAAATACTTGCTTTGAACAAAAGTTTGTTATGACAGTTCCTTTATAATATTTTCAGTTAATAACTGTTGAGAGCGATCAACCGATCTTTCTTTTTGTTTGGCCAATTTCTCAAACCAGGTTTAGTATATATTCAGAAATACAGCACCATCGCACTCATAAAGTATGGTGTAAACCAAAACTTAAAAAGTTATCGAAAACCCAACTTTTCCCTTACGACAACGTCTGTCAGAAATAACAGTAGAAGATTTATTTTCTTCATCCCAGGATTATTTTGATTTTTCCGGGAACTTAAACAGCGTTTCGTCTGATAGCGTGTAAGCTGTGTGCTAACATCTTGGATTTGCTGATGTTAGATTCTGAGTGCCTGACCTCTTTAGCATTAAATTAATAGCCAAGAAATGAGCGCCAAAGTAGTGACATAAAATTATGAAATATTCACGCGGCAAGATTACAGAATTAATGATTATCTCATACAAGTCTGATTGTTTTTTGTTGGTGTTTTTTTGTGTGCAAAGAAAATGGGGAAACAAGAGAAAAGACACGAAAGTGCAGCAAGTGCACGAGGAAGAAGGCGATGTAGGAGAGAACAAAGTGAAGAAGTTAAAATGAACAAACAGAAAAAAATTAAGATGAAAAGGAGAAGAAGTGAAGATCAAAGAAGAGAAGAAGTGAAGATAAACAGTGAAAATAGAAGAAAAACAGAAGATGTGAAGTTGAACAAACAGAAGATGTGAGGTTGAGTAAACAGAATATGGGAAGATGAATAAACAGAAAAAGTAAAAATTAGAAGAAACATAACAAGTGGAAAAACACGTAAGGAAGAAGTGAAGATGGACAAACAGATGTTAAGATGATAAAACAGAAAAAGTGTTATTAAACAAACAGTAGAAATGTTAATAAACAAACAGAAGTTGAAGATAAACAAACAGAAAAAGTGTTAATGAACAGAAGAAGTTGAAGATGAACAAACAGAAGAAGTGTTAATGAACACACAGAAGACGTTGAAGATAAACAAACAGAAGAAGTATTAATACTAAAAAAGAAGTTGAAGATGAACAAACAGAAGAGGTGTTAATGAACACACAGACGTAGTTGAAGATGAACAAACAGAAGTTGAAGATGAACAAACAGTAGAAGTGTTAATGAACAAACAGAAGAAGTTGAAGATGAACAAACAGTTGAAGTAAAGATGAGACAAACCGTCGAATATATAAATTATATCATATGAACCCGTCTTCATCAACGTTTAGCTCCCTTTGCAACAACAATTATCTCCCAGCCTTTGTTTCCAGAGCATCTATCGCTATTTGTTTTACTTACCGTCCCTGTATTTTTGTGAATTCTTTCATCTGGAATTTGAATTTCTAGTCACCTTCTTCCGACCGCGAAGATTCCAGAATAAAGATTTCTAACTTGTTTTCTTTGCACATGATACTGGGGCTGCTCGCGTTTAAAACCGAGCACGTAAGCTACTACACCATTGACAACCAATTCATTGGCAACTAAATAAAAATGTATCTTAAGTTGTCATATCTATAGTTTATTTCCTTTTTCACTCCCTATGGAGCATAGAATCACCACTGCCAATGGTCCCCCCTGCAGGAAGTCTTCACCAAAACATTCATGTACTCATGCAGCTGGGGTTTCTGTTGAAATGTGTTTTATATAATGAATGTTTCAGACCCATACACCACTTGATATTAACTCCTTTTATGACATACCTGAGGGAGTAATTATCCTACTTCTTTAGGTGTCATCTAAGCTCAAGTCTGCATCGCTGTAAACATGGTTACCTGAATGGGCTCTTGGGTCTAGAGAAGGTTAGTGCAGCGAGGAAAGGAACGGGCTGAGAGCTAGTATAGATAGAGTTTCTATTACTCCACTATAGACCAATAGAGAAGAACTGCACTCACTAAATGTAGAGGAACATTGGCTCCTAAATACCATCGCAATAAGGAAGCTGAAATGTTTCGGTCATATAAAAAGACATAAAAGTCTGGAAAAAAATAGTGATGGAAGGCATGGTCCCTGGAAAAAGGGGAAGGGGTCGACCTAGACGACGGTGAACCCAGGACATCACAGACAGTCTGAACTTGTCTTTGGCTGATGCAGGTCGACTTGCCCAGAATCGTGATGCGTTCAGAGCAGCTGTAATGGAGACAACGTTCTGGAAAGAATATGTCACATGATGATGATGATGATGAAGGTGTATTACCATTTTGTTAATGTAGACAGTTTTCTTTGTCTTTTACCCTAGTAAGGTGTATTACCATTGTGTTACCTTAGACAGTTTTCTTTCTCTTTAGTCCTAGAAAGATGTATTACCGGTTTTTTTATTTTGTTTACACCTGCCGTTCCTAATCAGTCTTTCAAAATGTTAGATTTTTTTTTTTAGTTTTTTTTTTTTTTTTTTATGGTTAGGTCATTGACCCAAGTTACATACGCGGCACATATATGTCTTCCCTTTTAACCTTTTGCCCTCTGAAGATACATGATTGTCTTATATATTGTCTTACACAGTCACGTGTAAAAACATGTTTATGGAGGAAGGGTAGTATTCCTTGGCTGAAATATGTGGTGAGTAACATGAATCATCAATCAATCTATCAACGTCATTAACTCTTTGAGAATTGATAGGTCAGTGACCTTAGATACAATGGCAGTTGTAGGCAGAGACAACCAAAACCTTTGCCTACGGCTTCGCGCTTTGAGGGGTCCGGAGCAAAAATATATGATTGTTGATACAATCGGAATTTATGGATAAAGGGCATCGGATGTTTGCACTTGCCTAAGGAGTAGGACACCTAAAACTGCCACTGCTTAGTTACAGACAGACAGTTAGATAAATAAATAGATAGATAGATAGATCGATAGATAGATAGATAGATAGATAGATAGGTAGATAGATAGATAGATAGATAGATAGATAGATACGTTTTATATATATATATATATATATATATATATATATATATATATATATATATATATATATATATATATATATATACATATATACATACATATAGTAAGTCACTGTCGTGAGACATTCTAAATACACATATATAAATTAAAAGGTAAATGTAAAGCCTAACACATAAATTCGATAAAAGGAAAGAGAAATGGTAAAAGCACAGTGCTGTCACAATGGCGTACAAAAATCCTCCTTTTTTTCTACTTCGTCTGCAAATTGTAACGTTTCCACGTTGATAATAAAGCCTACAGCAGCATACACGCATTTCAACAAAACAATGAAACGTGTACTGTATTTCTTAGAAAACCTTGAGATACGCAAGCTGATTAATGACCTAAATTAATACTAGCATTAATTTCATTTTATACACTGCGTAATGAAAAGACAGATGGAATTAGGATAGAGAGAGGGAGGGCTGAAAGCGGGAACGCCGGCAACACTAACACGCGTCTCGCGATATACAATTAATGCCACCCCCCAACGCGAAAGGCATGAAGACTAGCTTTATTTCAAATAGACAGTGATAAAAAACACTACCCATACGAGAGTTAGGTTAAAAAACCTGTAAAATGCTTATTGGGAAACATGACATTATACTGGTTTACGTTTGAAAGCCTGACAGTACCCAGACACCACGTCGTATCGAAGTGAACGGGAGGTAGAAGAAAATGCATATTTTGAACGCAGCAACTTAGCTCCCTTAAAACTTATATATTTGGGTTCCTTGGGACTTGCTGACAAAGAATATGTTAAGTGTTACGCAAATAGTCTAGGAATTAACAAATTATAGCCAAAAGAAAATAGTGAGGGTGTCAGACAACACCAAATAATAATCGCACAGTGGCATGTTTTGAAACCACCATTTTACGGGAAATAGGTCACCATGTTAAATCCAATTTGATTGGCGGGAATGATATGTAAGGCTAAACACGATTAGTCGGACTACAAATACTAATTTTTTTTTTGTTAGGGAAACGGTAGTAGGGGTACTTTTTTTTGAAAAGCTGTGTAAACATGGCCCGATTGGTTAGACCCGCCAATATAGTCAATTAGGAGCGTCAGTTCAGTGCCACATTTTAAAATAAACTTACTCAGAAACAGTGCGTTGAGAACCAGCTTATATTTTTTCTAAATAAAAGCCTGGGACAGAGGCAGATCGGAATTTGTGCCATATTCATCGCCAGTCAACGTATTTGTGTATTATTTCCATGAATTGTGGGACCGTGGTCCTAAGTTATTGAAGCAGCACCTGGTCTGAGTTTTGCTGAATCCAGAGGCTGACAGCATACTCCTTGGTCCAGATAGCGACCAGTGAGGTGTCTCCAGAACACAGTGAAGCAATCGAGCAGAGGAGTCTTTTCCTGCCGCCATCACGAAAGATAAGCTTCTGTGGCCAGAGCAGCTCAACATTATGTGCCCCCCCCCTCAAAAATTGACATTATATTAAACACAGAGGGATAATAAATTGTTTCAAATGACAGGAACTGTGAACTTTTCCCAATACTATCTCCACGATAATCAAACACTTGAAGTCATGATGACAAACAACAATCTAGCTTGAAAAACAAAACCAGTATTACCTCATAGTACTACTTCACAACCTACACACATAGGATAATACTAATAAATTATGTCAATACAAAGATCATATTTATAAATTGTGATTACATTTGATTGTGATTCCTGGTTCACTGTGTAGTTGAATCAGGATATCTATTATTGAAAGGAGTTATTACACATATATTTGAAACTTTACACTTGACTCATTTAAGATAGTCTCATAGAGTGTTATATGTGTGTGAGTGTCATAGTGTTGTAAATTGTTGTGGAATAAATTAAATTGTTTATCTGTCTGTTGTTGTTGTGACTTACACTTCATCATTTTCATAACCCTAGACATTCAACGTAGTCATCACAATATTCCAGAATAATTCTGACTGAGGTATAAATGTGGTAGCAAGTAAGGTCATCTGTAATACACCACACTTATTAGATACAGATACCTTCACAGCTGATCTCAGTCAGTACACTAAGTCCCCTATAAATATTTATATCATCCCACTTTACCACAGTCACCCGCCAACATACGGCGGGAAATGATATTTAAAAAATAGAAAATGGGATATTTCCCTGACGAAAGCCCTGTTTCCGTAACGTTTGATATTATCTGTTGTCCCAGTAATATGAACCACCTATTATCGATTATCGATTATCATCTACCCTATTCCACGTCTGACAGCAGTTCTCCTCATTTTCCTCCTCATTGGTCTGAAGGCATTGATTATGAAGATATGGAGGCAGGCGCCAAAAATGGCTTGCGAAGAAGTTTTAAAATCCAATGGAATGAAATTCATTCAAACACTGACCAACGTCTACCGTGAGCAATCAAAACTCCGATCAAATCATTAAATCTTCCAGTCGTTAGTTCTTTGAGAATAGATAGATCACTGACCTTGTCTTTATAAAGGTACAGGTAATTCTATAACAGATACTCAAGTAGAGGAGTGACGTTTTAGAGACCTCACTATACTAGGTCCTGCGTTGTTATGAGGTGAGATACCCAGTTCCGTTTCTTGCTGTCTCTGCCTTCCATAACTCAAGAGCAGAGTCAGGGACCATTTACAGCTGGGTAGATTGAAACGTGACGCCACCAGGTATCAATCCCGGACCCCGGTAACTGTGCAGCCAGAGGAAGACTCTCTAAACGCTTAGCCAATCGTACGCTCCTTAGTTTATATATAAATATATGACACGTGATTGGTCTTAATGTTATCTAATTATGTCACCCCTAACAACCATGTTTTTGGTGGACGGGTCATTTTCCTTCCAACACTGACCAAAGTCTGGAGCCAGGACACTGACCACGCAGACAAGACAGAGGCTGAACCAATCTTCTCCAGACCGGACCATAAACAGACACCACAGTATGTACAGAGATGACGTCATGTGTCTATTTAGTTTTCTGATTCGAGAGCAAACTAATATTATATTAATAACTGAGTTCGGTGATTTAATTCAGACTGATGAAAACAAAAGTCTTTTTAGTGTTTTGATAAAGACTGGTGGCTTTTGTATTTTTGTTTGTTTGTTTGTTATATCTGGTCTTTGGGGGTGACCGACTGGCTAAGGGTTTAGAGTGCTTTCCTCTCGCAGCACAGTTCTTGGGAGCAAAATCTGGTAGCATCACGTTCCAGTCTACCCACCTGTAAATGGGTACATGGCTCTACTCGTGAGTTAGTGTAGCCAAAGAGAACAGGGAAGGGAATTGGTCACCTCACCTCATACAGCTAGACCTCATATGGTGAAGTCTCTTACACTTCACTCCCGTATGGAAGTTTCAGCTATGGGACTGCCTTTACCAAAAACAAAACATGTTATGTTACGAATCTTCGTTTTTTTCCTTGCTCTTTTTTCTCTTGGTTATAAATACTGAGCTTCTTTTGTCACGTACAGTGCCTGCAGGAGTAGGTAACAATGTCCCTCCACAACTTCCTAACCATATAACGTTTCTACGACTTCCTTGCTCTAGTCTCTCTCATTGTCTTCCTTTCTCATCTATATTCTCTCATTGACAAATCTGTGCTCTCTTTCTTTTCTCTCTTTCTTTCACTTTCTTCTCTCTCTCTCTCTCTCTCTCTCTCTCTCTCTCTCTCTCTCTCTCTCGCTTTAGCTCACAAACACACACATAATTACATTTTTCTCTACCAATAACATAGTGTCTCCACGCTATAGCCTGGCAACTGTTAAATTATATTAGCATGGACAGAATACATGACGCAATATCAGTGGAAAACGTCACGTGTAGGGGGGAAAAATAAAAATAATTCGACAGCGGTAACCATTATGGAAAAAAAGGAAGACGAAGAGGGAGATAAGATAAGACGAAGAAGATGATACACAAATAGGAGGTGGAGAACTAGTGAAAGAAAGAAAGAAAGGAAGAAAGAAAGAAAGAAAGAAAGAACAAAATAACGAAAGAAAGAAAGAATCAGTCATTCAAGCAAATAAATTAATTAATTAATTAAAAAGAAAGAAAGAAAGAAAGAAAGAAAGAAAGAAAGAAAGGAAGAAACAAAGAGAGAGAGACTGAATGAACAAATCAACAAATAATTTTAGGAATCAAATAATGAATTAATTAATTTAACAGAAAGAAGGAAAGAAAAAAGGCAGAAAGAAAGAACAAAAGAAAGATAGAGAAAGAAAGAGTGAATCAAGCAAATAATGAATTCATTAATTAATTAGAAAGAAAGATGAATGAATGAACGAAGAAATTCTGGAATCAAAGAAATAATGAATTAATTAATTTTTAAAAGAAAGAAAGAAAGAATGCTGGATTGAGTGAATAAAATAAAGAATGATAGAGTGAATGAAAGGATGAATTAATTAATTAAAAAAAAGAAATGAAACATGAAAGATATACAGCAGACGAAAAGAATAACAATCAAATATTACAGTCTGTTCAATATTTATAAATCAGATGGCATGAGATGAACTTTCAGTAATTCTGATTACATCAAAAGTCCAAACAGCTTCACGCGACATCTTTGACGTTGTAATTTAAATGACTTTTTTATTTTTATTTTATTCCAATCCCGTATTCGTCCAAACTTATTTATTTTTGGTGCTTTGATCCCTACAAGTAATATCAGATCACGTGATTAGAAAAAACTTTAGTTCAGTACAAGCGTAAAAAATGTCTACCGCTCCTTCCCCTCCATTTTCATCTGCCGTTAACTGCTTGTCGCTGCTTTCTCTGTTACTGTGATTTATAAATTAGCCACACCACCCCTGTTTTTGTTGTTGTTCATTTAATATCTTTATTTGTTGTTGTTCATAAAACATCTTTATTTGATGTTGTTCATATAACATCTGTATTTGTTGTTGTTCATATAACATCTTTATTTGTTGTTATTCATATAACATCTTTATTTGTTGTTGTTGTTCATATGACATCCTTATTTGTTGTTGTTTATATAACATCTTTATTTGTTGTTGTTGTTCATATAACATCTTTATTTGTTGTTGTTGTTCAAATAACAACCTTTTTTGTTATTGTTCATATAACATCTTTATTTGTTGTTGTTGTTCATATAACATCTTTATTTGTTGTTGTTTATATAACATCTTTATTTGTTGTTGTTCATATAACATCTTTATTTGTTGTTGTTCATATAACATCTTTATTGGTTGTTGTTCATATAACATCTTTATTTGTTGAACTTTATTCGTAATGTCATTTTCTTATGACGTCTTATACTTGTATTTCTTTCAGTTTTCAACCAGACTTTATAATTCCTTCAGTTTTTACCAAAAATTGATATGTCTTTCAGGTTTTACGAAACTTTATGTTTCTTTAAATTTTTACATAGACTATATATTTCTTTCAGTGTTTACTGTTTTTAAACTCAGTTGTTTTCCACACGTTATATTTCTTTAACTTTTTCCTTAACTTATATTTTTTTTCAAAATTTACCTAGATTTTATATTACTTTTATAATTTACCAGACTTTATTTCAATTTTTACTCAGCTTTTTTGTTATTTCTTTCAGTTTTATCCAACGTTATATTCATTTCAGAATTTACCCAGACTTTATATTTCTTTCAGTTTTTTTCCCCAGACTTTTAATTTCTTCTATCTTTTCCTAAACTTAAAATTTCTTTCAGAATTTACCCACACTTTATATTTCTGTCAGAATTTTCCAAGACCCTATTTCTTTCAGAATTTACCCAGACTTGATATTTCTTTCAGAATTTACCCAGGCTTTCTATTTCTTTCAGAATCTACACAGACTTTATATTTCTTTCAGAATTTACCCAGACTTTATATTTCTTTCAGAATTTACCCAGGCTTTCTATTTCTTTCAGAATCTACACAGACTTTATATTTCTTTCAGAATTTACACAGACTTTATATTTCTTTCAATTTATACATATACTTTATATTTCTTTCAGTGTATACCCAGCTTTTACCTTTAATTGGAATTTACTAACACTTAATATTTCTTTCAGTTTTTACTCAGGTTTTGTATTTCTTTCAGTTTCCATCCACTTCTGTAGTTTTAGTACTTATTTTCCCAACAGAAAACTTGATTGATTAACCAAATTGTTGTAAATGGGTTTCAACTTCATCTGAGAAAGCCAGGTGATTAGTAATTTTAAAAGACATAAGAACACACGAAGAAGAGATTTGGAAATACAAATGAAAGGGATGAAGAAAACATGGAAGAACGGCACGGCACAAGATGACTTGGCATAAGTTTGTTGAAGGTTTATGCTCCTTGAGTAATTGAAGGGTGATGATTAAAAAGTTGTTTAACTCTTTCTCTACCAGGCAGTTTTTACCTTTTACTCCGTCACCAAAATGAACGCCATTTTCCTCACATGTTTTTATTCAAGCAGTAAAGATACATATTTACGATATAATATAACATATCAATATAATCTTTGTATATTAGCTCAAGAATTCTAATAATTTTTTTTAAATGTCTTGCATGCAACAAATATATTATGTTTTATATTATATTGACACGAAGAGATCTGACCGTAAACAAAAGGGCGTACCTAGCGGCTATTGGGAGAATAATGTATCATATCATGGCGTGCTGTGCGGCTCGTGGTAAAGAACGAGTTAATGAATTAAAAATAATAAACAACGACTGAATAACAATTAACATATTTATTCATTACCTTTCAGCTGCTGTCCTGTGCTTTCTGTTCAAGGCCGTTTCATGTCTTCTTCAGCTCTTTAATGTCAATCTGTAATTTCACTCTCCGTGTGCGTTTTGGCTCTCTCTATATCCCTTACCCTGTGGATTCCAGAAAAATAGATTGTCTTGTAATGCTATCAATTGCTTTCTCATTTTGTCTTCTAAATTAACATATTCACACAATCAAATACACTGTCACGTGATCAGATTTACACGTACACAAGTTACTACTTAAAGTCAATTTTAATCGTTAATGACCTGGAGCCTATACGTTTACATCAACATTCTAACAAAGCTACAGTAAATATACCATTTGACAAATACCGTTACTGTAAATTTGTTTGACGAACGCCGATAGAGTAAATATGTCATTTGACAAAAGCTGTAAAAGTAAATATGGCATATGACGAACCCCCTAAAAGTAATTATGCCATTTTTAAAATCCCTATTAGTAAATATGTCATTTTTTAGACACTTTACTAGTAAATATGTCATTTTACAAATACCCAATAGCAAATGTTTTTTGTTTCTTGAAACAAATTCCAAGTGCTCCAACAGCTGGAAGAGGTAGAGAATACAGAAGATTATTGGCAGCAAATCAAAACTGTATGAAATGTGACATGTGAAGAAATACTGGGGAAAAGGGAACGACAACAAAAAGCATGGATAACAACAGAAACCATCAATAAGATAAAAGACAGAAAAAACAAGAAAGCAGATTTAAACACAAGCAAAACCAGAAGTTCCAAAGCCAAGGCTCAAGAAGTGTACACAGAAGCATACAAAGAAGTAAAAAGAAGTATCAAAAGAGACAAGAGGAAGTACATGTATTTTGAGGAGTTGGCAAGAGAGGCAGAAGATGCTTCAGCCAATGGAAATATGAGAGAACTGTATAACAGCACAAAGAAGCTAACAGGGAAATACAAGCAAACAAGTTGCCTCATAAAAGACAAGAATGGAAAACTGCTCAGCAATATTCAGGAGGAAATGAAGAGGTGGACGGAATATTTTGAGGACCTTCTCAATAGACCAGCTCTACAAAACCCCCCAGACATCCAGCCAGCAAAAGAAGAGCTACAAATTAACTGTGAAAGACCAACGGAGGAAGAAATAAAGAAAGCCATAAAGCTTCTAAGAGATGGAAAAGCGGCTGGACCAGATGGCATTCCAGCAGAGGCCATCAAAGCAGATATCAACACGGCTACAGAGATGTTATATAAATCACTTGGTAAAGTCTGGGAAAAGGAAGAGATACCAGCAGAATGGAAGGAAGGATATCTGGTTAAGTTGCCTAAGAAGGGAAACTTACAAGAGTGCACAAATTATAGAGGAATAATGTTACTATCAGTGCCAGGAAAAGTATTAAACAGGATTATCCTTGAGAGATTAAAAGAGTCCATAGACAAGAAACTGAGAGATGAACAAGCAGGTTTTCGACAAAACAGATCATGTACAGACCAGATAGCCACTTTGAGAATAATAGTTGAACAAAGTCTGGAATGGAATTCACCACTATACATTAGATTTGTGACTACGAAAAGGCATTTGACAGTGTTGACAGAGAATCACTTTGGAAATTGATGTGGCATTATGAAGTTCCCCTGAAGATCATTAATTTAATAAAGAGAACATAAGAAGACATGACATGCAGAGTTCTTCATGAAGGACAGCTTACAGAACTGTTTGGGATAAGAACGGGAGTGCGACAGGGATGCCTCTTGTCTCCATTTCTTTTCTTACTAGCAATAGAATGGGTTATGAGAACATCGACAACACACAACAGAAATAGAATCCAGTGGACTCTGACTAAGCAGTTGGATGATATGAATTTTGCTGATGACTTGGCTCTTCTGTCCCATAACTGTAATCAGATACAGGACACAATCAAAACACTCGATGAAAGGTCACTGCAATTGAGTCTGAAAATACACAGGGAAAAGACAAAAATAATGAGAATAAATGCAGGTAATGATAACAGGGTTGAACTTGAAAAAACACCACTACAAGATGTAGAATCGTACACATATCTTGGCAGCAATATAGACAAAGTTGGAGGGACAGACATTGATATCAAAATAGAATACAGAAACCAAGAGGAGCTTTCATTGCATTGGGAAATATATGGAGATCAAGAGAAATCGGATCCAACTCGAAAATAAGAATCTTCAACTCAAATGTCAAGTCAGTCCTATTGTATGGCTCTGAGACATAGAGAACAACAAAGACAACAACCAAAAAGCTACAGACTTTCATAAATGTGTGCTTGCGTAGAACAGGGGGATTAAAATGGTATGACAAGGTTACCAACGTGGAACTGATGACAAGAACTAGACAAGTGCCAGTGGAACAAGAGATGAAAAGAAGACGATGGCGATGGATAGGACACACACTGAGAAAATATGCTGATAGCATTACAAGGCAGTCCTTGTTCTGCAACCCCCAGGGAGAGGCAGAGGTAGACAAAAACACACATGGAGGAGAGCTGGAAACAGAGGTGAAAATGATAAGGAGAACGTGGAAAGAAGTTGAGATGATGGAATGTGACAGGAGGACTTGGCATTTGTTTGTTGAAGGCCTATGCTCCTTTGGGAGTGGAGGGTTATTGTTGCGTGCATATTTTGACGCACATATTACAAAAATCGATATGGCTATTTAATATGGAAAAGATATAGACGGTCATTCATTTGTGTATGAAAATGCTGTCTATGGTAAAGCTAGATAACTCATGATTGATTTACACTTTTGATCATAGGAGTAATCATTCTTGATATTGATTCGGCGCATGGATATGACACCCATGTCCGTACTTATTTGTTAGGGCCAGAAAATATATTAATTTGCTTATTATGTTTATGGCCTGAATTCATATGTATTACATATTATTAGTACAAGTAGAATCAGTCCTATATTGTATATTTTGGATGGGTAGGCAGGACTATATTCTTGTTATGCCGCTCTAGCGGAAGTAGGAGTTGTCTTGACAAGTCGTGATGAGTTCCGAGGTACCGTTTACAATGGCGGTTACGCATTTTCCAGGGCTGGTATATTCTTCAGTAAAAATGATTTACGAAGTGGTTTTTCTTCTGTAGGAGATTGTGCCTCTACTAGAGTTTGTGTTAGAGACTCTCCTAATGTACGGTACCATGTATGATTCGGACTCCAGGTAATTCCAGACCCTATTTTTGATGATCTCATGTCGGTTAGACCTAGCTGGAATTTTGTGCTTCGCAACGCTAGGGTCATGGTTGTATCGACAAAGATGACGGGCTTCCATACAACAATTATGTCTACGTGAAGTAACTGGATTACTGTAGAACTGTATGGAGAAACTTTAGGAAATCATTCATATGTATTTCGAATTAACTTTGGCTTATATATATACCTTCCTGTGAGCGAGTGAGCGACAACTCAGGAAGGCGGCCACGTTACATTCCTGTCATCGTATTTTTGAATCACTGTCCAAAGAACGGGGCATGTATCTTACTATTCGGACAGTGGCAAGGAGATCTCAATTTTGATAGAAACCCCTTCCAAGGTTTCATAATATGATATAAACTGTGAACTTAAAGCAACTTTAGTTACTTACCGATCCGCCTTCACTGACGCGCTTAGTCAGATAGGGGATGCGGCCATTATGTATCATGACATTGGAAGCTATTGATGTACTACCCATTATTTATGAATGTGTCATGACTTGGGATCTACTATGTATGCCTGCAAATTGATGTGTCAACCTGTACCCATGATTTACTCATTATGTCCCAGTGTGTGCGTCTAAATAAACTGTGTAAACAAAGATTCCAGCAGTCTGCATTGGTGCCTTGTAAACACAAGTGAATGAGTGCTTAGATTGGTCAGAACACGAACAGTACACCATTCGCGTTAATCACACTCTACACTTCTACTCCATATATACACCATCCTGCGTCGGTTGAAGTGACCAAGTTTAGGGCCTGCTTCCCCTGGAGCCTTAGAGGGAAACTACTGCTTACAGCTGCCTTTGCCTTCCCTAACTCAGGACTAGGGTGAGTTACTGATAAAGTTGATAAAGTTGGATTTTTATTCCCGTTAATGATATCCACCAAAAGATAGATATAAGTGGATGGAAGCAGACATCATCATCATCATCAGTTGATAAGATCTCTATGGTGTTGTTTGCTCCACTGTAGTGTATGGAATGTCAACTTGACCTACGCAGTGGTGTGTAGACATGGATTGAGTGTATAATGTGCGAATGATGATAAAGGTTCGTGGTGTTGACAAAAAATGTTCTTTTCTCACACTCATGTATGGCTGGAAGTCATCGACACCAACGACTGTGTACCTTTTCTAAAGTTTAATTGGACGTACACACTCGACAGCACAGATAGTGACAAATCACAGGTTGCCATAATACATCATAGTACAGTGGATAAATGGTCTTGCAATGTTACATGGGCACTCATGTAGAATAAGTGTATAATGGACTGTCAGTAGCCAAGCACTCAGTATCGCCCATACATATATATCATCTGACTTCACTGACTGAGCACGTCAGCTTATAAACAATATTTCAGATGGCTTCTAAACCTAATCTCGTCTAGCGACGATTCTTCAACATAATGTTCAGCACATATTTTTCCATATAATAATATTGAACCGCTAGCAATGGGTTCTCATGTGTAGCAGTGATCTCTGGACTGATCAAGCGATAATACGGGCATCCCTTTTCTCTTCTTGAAAGTCACTACATGTTTTGGTTCCAAGATGGCTTCACTCGTGAGCTGTCACTCACGTTTGGATACAGATAATGAATCTGTCCTAAAGTTAGTCATTCATAAAACATTTCATTGCTCTGTAGATTTGATCATGAACAATTGACTGCAATCTACAGGATATAGTGCTGCTAGGAATCGAAGTCGTTTTCATCGAGTCAAATATATTCTCTTATCGAAAATGGTGGCTTCGTACGAGAGTTCATAAGAGTATCTTTGATTACCTTGGTATAAGAAATATGAAACTGCCATTCCTTGGCAATACGAATAAACACTGGGGTAAAGCATACACGATAGGTCTAGACGACTATCACTTTCCCCACAAATACTGAGATCACTTTTTCCCCGGCGACAGGCCGACATGGAAAAACACAGTCCCTATCAGGACGAAGCCAAATCACACCACACTCTAGCGACACATCCGCCGAATAGCCTTCGACCTCTCTAGAGACAACAGAACATATAGTTCGACTTAGATATGTAAAGATATACAGATATAAGACAGACTCGTCCTACTCAGACAAACAATACACATAAATTCAGGCCATAGATATTCTGAAGCAAGAACAATCTATTATTACCCAAACAACGAATAAATCGCAGTAAAATGGATTTATCCGCGGAGTTTGATCGAAAGAGCCGACACAACTTTCAAGGGAAGTAACTCAATAATGACTTTCCCTTAAGCACTATTTTGCTTTCAAAATATTTGCGAAGATAACAAGAATACCAATGTATAATATTGTAAGATATCAAAGACTGCACGTAACAGTCTTACCACACCTCCCGGGAAAAAAAAAATGGAACATTCTTTTTTTTTGAAATACATCTAGGAGCAACGTACAATAGGCTCACAACGCATGAATAATGCGCAGATGAAAATATCAGGAATACCTATAACGCCTAATATGAGGCTAAGTCGACTTATGGAGCGACTGGTGAGAATGTGTCTCATAAACTGAGAGAAATTATTTCTCTACAAGTATATTTTTCCAGGAAGGTGTCATCAAAGTATAATACAATTCTGGCAATTACACAATGCCTAAAAAATTCATATCATCATTTCGTATTAGATATCTTAAATTTATGATTTATGAAGAAAAAATCATCAAAGCACAGCGGTGAATAAACATCAATGAACCGCTATGTAGTGATACAATCATTATATTATTAAATTACAAATGTGTATCTATCATGATATAGAAAAGGAACTACTATAGAACTAGACATATCAAGAAGTCTAAGCCCTAATAGTTATGTGGAATCATGTGGGCATCTTGACAGAATGTCTGCCATCACATTATCTGATCCACGAATAGCTCGCACAGAGAAATGAAAAGGTTGAAGAGCAATTGCATATCGAGTAGACCTCGAGCTCTTCAAATTCTTACTCTGTATAGCAGTAAGAGCTTTTTGGTCGGTTTCTACTATGAAATGTGCGCCTAGAAGGAATCTCTGTAGTTTGAGGATCGACCAAACCATAGCTAATAGCTCACGGTCTAAAACCGAATAATTCCTTTCTGCCGCATTAAGTTTTCTGGAAATATACATTACAGGATGCAGAGTTCCAGAGTACTCTTGCATTAGTGCCGCTCCAATCCCAGTGGATGAAGCGTCACTACGAAGAACGAATGTCTTATCTTTAGTGGGTAGCACTAAAATAGGTGGTGTTGAAAACAGTGTTTTAATCTTATCCAGAGAGCATTGGCATTCCTGAGACCAGTGGACCACATTAGGCGAACCTTTCTTTAGAAGTGTTGAGAGAGGTGCCATGATAGAGGATAGATTCTGAATGAATCTGCCATAAAATTGAATAAGACCTAACAGACTTCTCACCTGTTTTTTAGTCTTAGGGATTGAGATGTTAAGTATCTTACTAGTATTATGGTCCTCTGTCTTTAGGAAACCATGACCAACTCGGTGGCCTAGGAAAGAAATTTCGCTAAAACCAATATAGGCTTTAGAGGGTTTCGCTGTCAGGTTGTGCTCACGCAAAGTAGACAGCAATTCATCTAACCCTGAATAGTGATCTTCCCAAGTATCGCTGAAAAGACAGATGTCGTCTAGATATGCAATGACATCTGACCGATAAGATAGGATTCGGCGCATCATGCGTACGAATGTAGCTGGTGCGTTCATAAGACCGAAAGGCATAAAATTCCATTGGAACAAACCTCTAGGTGTTGAAAAAGCCGTGAGAGGTTTGGCGCGTTCAGATAAAGGAACTTGCCAATATCCTTTAGACAAATCAAGTTTAGTGAAAAAATGAGATTTGGAGAGTCGAGTAAGTAGCTCTTCCAGTAAAGGCATAGGTTCGGCATCGAACTTCGTTACTTGATTCAATTTTCGATAGTCAACGCAAAGACGTATGTTATTGTCTTTTTTACGCACAATAACCATCGGCGAAGAATATGCAGAGGTGGATGGTTCGATTATTTTCAAATCTATCATCTCATCCAACTCTTTCTCGACCTGTGCTTGAAAATGTATAGGTATAGGATAAGGTCTAACCCTAATAGGAGTATGGTCAGTTAGAACAATGTCATGTTGAATGACATTCGTTTGTCCAGGGATGTCAGTGAGTACATCCTGAAATGTTTGCAACATAGTTGAAACTTGTCGCTGTTCTCCTAGAGACAAATCAGGAGAGACAGTAACGTTCTTCCATGATTCACTGGAATGAAGTGGGATCATTGGAAGAGGAAGATTTACATCTGAAAAACTTGTTTCCTCATCCTGTATCACGGACAGTGATGAGTAATGACCATGTTGTACTGGAGAATTGTCCGTTGCTTGGAAAATGGGTTGCAAATAATCCGGACGTTCATGGAATTCAGTAAGCATATTGATGTGGAAGGTTTTATGCTTCCCATCAATATCGACAATATAGTCGACATCGGAAATTTTCGATATTATATCGTACGGACCTTTCCAAGAAATAAGTAATCTGTTTTCCCTACAAGGTAGTAATACAAATGCTTTGTCACCAGGACAAAGTTGTCGTAAGCATCTCTTCTTATTGGCAAATTGCCTTGCCTTCTGTTTCGCAAATTCAGAAGAAGAAGTTGCTAATTTGCATGCTTCGATAATTTTTTGTCTCAACGCGATGACATATTCGTAGGATGACTTTGTGTCATCGTCAATATTGTCAGATGTTATGAGATCGTGAAGCAACGACATAGGGCCACGCGGACGCGCGCCAAAGACGAGTTCAAAGGGAGAAAATCCCGTATGTTCATTGGGTACCTCTCTGTAAGCGAAGAGGGCCGCAGGTAAAACTCTGTCCCAGTCTTGAGGATGATCCTCAGTTATCTTCCCCAGTAAGTTTTTAAGTGTTCTATTAAGGCGTTCGACCATACCATTAGACATTGGATGGTAGATACTACTTAAAGATCTATCTATCTGCAGAGTAGACATTACTTGAGACATGGTATCTGATATTAGTTGGGTGCCATGGTCTGACAATATCTCTCCGGGGAACCCCAGACGAGAAAATATAAGCCAAAGAGCATCTGCAATATCAGCAGTAGTAATGCTCTTCAGAGGAATAGCCTCTGGCCAACGTGTGCACATATCAACACACGTCAAGATAAACTGATGTCCTCTGGCAGACTTGATCTTAAATGGACCAATAATGTCTATGGCCATTTTTTGAAACGGCCGAATAGGAATGTCCGCCGCCTGAATGGGTGCAGCATGCCGTGGACCTTTGGATTTAACTTCCTGACATACTTTACAAGATCGACAATAAATCCGTATGTCCTTGTTTACCAATGGCCAAAAGAAAGCCGCAAGGACTCTTGACTTAGTACGGGAAAAACCCATGTGTCCAGCACACTGAGAGTCGTGAGCGTGCTGCAAAATTTTAACTCTCAAATTCTTGGGAACCAGGATTTGAGAATGACTTGACGTAATGGAGTCTTGAACCATACGTACAAGTACGCCATTCTTCTTTGTAATCCACGATTTACGACTTGTGTCTTTATTCGGATCACCTTTAGTTGCAAGAATGAAGAATTTCTTCAGAGTGGGATCATCTTCTTGCTGTTTTATAAACGAGTCACGAGAAATTACCAAGGGATTATCTTGGTTATGCACTTCATTATCTTCAGTAGATGAAGTTTGAGGCATATTAAGAGCCTGAGCTCTAGTGACTACAGCGTTAGCAATCTGCATGTTTTGCCTTTCCCACGTGGAAATTTGTTGCGGAGTGCATTCCTTGACTCCATGAATGCGACCGATGATGAGGTCAGCGATCGGATTCGGAAGAAGACATGCGTGTACATCTCCTGTAAAGAAAGGAGTAGCAATCCTAATGATAGCAGTAGAGTATTTCTCTAATGTGCCGCCAAATGTTACACATTTGACTACTTGTCCAGTGGCACGGGAAGGATCTACGAGTGACTGCCTAACACCAATTGTGGTGCATCCAGAATCAAATAGCACAGAGACTGGATTGTTATTCACTAAACCCTTATGTAAGACAAGAGAACCTCTTCCATCATGCGCGACTGATGCTGGAAGAGCAGGAAGAGGATGGCCACAGCTTAAAGTAGACACTGTGGTTGGCTCAAATAACGTTTTGCATTGGGGGCACTGAGATGCTCTCCCAAAATCAAAAGCGGCACATGCCATATTACTAGCATCATTATTATCTTTACTCTGTTTATAGGCTTCATGGGACTCTTGTTGTGCAGAGTTTGCCTGAAAATGTGGTTTATGTCTTTTGTTTTGAGATCTACCTCGGTTATTATCACCTCTGTAGTTATTGTTACCTCTATTGTAACCCCTATTTGGGTTTGAGTCATAGTTCCCTTGGTTACCATTATCATATTCATTATAATGAGTATCTCTGTAATTATGATCTTGTTGACTCCAAGACGGATAACCCTGATAGTTTCTATAATTACTTCCTCTACGGAAATTCCTATAATTATGACCACCCCTGTGTCGAGAGCTATCAGGTCGTCTCCAGTTCTTTGAAGAAGAACCCTGAAATGATTGGTTACCTTGGTTTTGATAACTATTATGGTTACCTTTTTTATCAAATCTGTTTTGAGGTCCCTGAAATCTGTGTGAATAATTGGGATTGTATGGTGTTGCTGAAGCAACTGGCATACTCTCCTTAATCTTAGTGTTGCCAAAAGTCACGTCGGGGTGTGCAGTGACATATTGGGAACAATATTCTTCCATTTCTTTTAGAGATTTGGGTTTACGCTCATGTATAAATTCAAGGAAAGGTTTGTTCACACATGACATAATCTTATCTCTGAGCAACAAATCCATAAGTCCTTCATACGTTTTTTCTGTTTTGGAAAGCTCAATCCAACGATCAACTGTGAGACGTGCCTTTGCAGTGAATTCTGAGAATTCTACACCCGTCTCAGGTACCATCGTTTTAAATAAAAGGCGATAGCCTTCCTCACTTAGCTGATATTTTTTTATCAAAGCCGCCCTAATGACATCATAATTATCCTTATCTGCTTCTCCTACAAGGCATAATCTAGTCAAAGATTCACCTTTCAAGTTTTCTGATAATTGATTAGCGTATTGTGATTTATCCACATTATGTGTACGACAAGAACGTTCAAATCTATCCAGCCAGAATGTAATATCGTCACTGGACTGATTGAACGGTGGAACCTTAACCTTGTAAGTAGAAGGTTTACCATTACCACTAGATGCCTGATTAACATTACTCATACTTGTCAATCTTAATTTCTCCAACTCAAATTCATGTTCTCTTATTGCTTTTTTTTCTTCAGCCTCTCTGTCTAATCTTTTTTGTTCAGCTTCCCTGTCTAATCTTTTTTGTTCAGCTTCCCTGTCTAATCTTTTTTTGTTCAGCTTCACTGTCTAATCTTTTTTGTTCAGCCGCAGCTTCTCTTTCCAATTTTTTTTGTTCAGCTTCAAATCTCCTTTCCTCTACCTGCATCTGCAATTTCTTTTGTTCAGCAGCAGCCTCAGCTTCTCTTTCTAATCTTTTCTCTTCCGCCATAGCTTTTCTTTCTTCTGCAGCTAATCTTTTCTCTTCTGCCATAGCTCTTCTCTCTTCTGCAGCTAATGCTTTGTCATATTGAGCAACTGCCCATTGTTCTAATTGTTGACCAGTCTTATCAAGGGCTTTCCCTTGTGTAATGAAGTATTCTAATGTAGACATGATGTCTAACAATAATACTAATCACCTGAATCAATAATAATACCACAAGTTCTCAATGACTTGATTAATCAGTATACTATCCCAATATCTGTGGGTCACAAGCCTTTAATAAGGTCTTGTATAATAGTAATAATAATCAGGTACTGGTTTATACCATAATCCAAGTGCAGTGCACAGGCAATTGTGTCTTATGAAATATACCTATATAAAACATATGTCAACCAACAGAATACATAAAGTACAAATAGGACTGACAATACAAGAACGTTTGCAGAAATCAAAATAAATCAAATAGGGAAATCAATGAAAATAATCACTGAATCTGCAAAGAATAACAACACAAATGACGTCACAATATATGAATATAAATTGTGAATAGAACTGAAAGATAGAAAAGGTTAGACCAACAAATTACAAACAAATCAAAACAAAACTAAAGAACAAAGAAATATTACAAAAATAACAATAATTACAGACTTCACAGCTAACACAAAAGCAACAGTTGTCGCAGCAAATTTTCAATCAAGAAAATTGCACCTATAGAAAACGCCCACAACGGACCCTCTATGACGTGGGATATTCTGTTGTGAGGACGCCGCCCAACCTTAAACACAACCCGCTGACATAGAAACTAACATACTATACAAACAAATAACATGTAAACATAAATATATATAAATTATGTGTATGATAGTATGTGTTGCAAAATAGGCTCAGTCTTACAGTAATGGCAAAGTTATTTTTATGAAAACAAACAAACTGCCACTTTATTCAATTAAACATTCTGGCCTTAAATATTAAAGTTCATATATGGAAAACAAGAAGATCCATCGATGAAAATAGGACTTCTTAGTTCACTCATACTGTCTTCCTGTTAACATTGACAAGAATTGATCCAACTGTTCTGTGAAACTCTATAATGTCTAATGTAAAAAATGTCAACAACGCTGACCTACATACTGCATTCACCTGACAGGTCACGTGACGAAGTGTTGACAAAGAGCAAACCAATACTGCAAGTGTGTCGTATCAGCCACAGGAAACGGTCTGGTATCGGTAATCTGTTGACTTCTGAACTTCTGCGAGGTCAAACCCAGAAAGCTGGTCCACCAGTTGATAAAGTTGATAAAGTTGGATTTTTATTCCCGTTAATGATATCCACCAAAAGATAGATATAAGTGGATGGAAGCAGACATCATCATCATCATCAGTTGATAAGATCTCTATGGTGTTGTTTGCTCCACTGTAGTGTATGGAATGTCAACTTGACCTACGCAGTGGTGTGTAGACATGGATTGAGTGTATAATGTGCGAATGATGATAAAGGTTCGTGGTGTTGACAAAAAATGTTCTTTTCTCACACTCATGTATGGCTGGAAGTCATCGACACCAACGACTGTGTACCTTTTCTAAAGTTTAATTGGACGTACACACTCGACAGCACAGATAGTGACAAATCACAGGTTGCCATAATACATCATAGTACAGTGGATAAATGGTCTTGCAATGTTACATGGGCACTCATGTAGAATAAGTGTATAATGGACTGTCAGTAGCCAAGCACTCAGTATCGCCCATACATATATATCATCTGACTTCACTGACTGAGCACGTCAGCTTATAAACAATATTTCAGATGGCTTCTAAACCTAATCTCGTCTAGCGACGATTCTTCAACATAATGTTCAGCACATATTTTTCCATATAATAATATTGAACCGCTAGCAATGGGTTCTCATGTGTAGCAGTGATCTCTGGACTGATCAAGCGATAATACGGGCATCCCTTTTCTCTTCTTGAAAGTCACTACATGTTTTGGTTCCAAGATGGCTTCACTCGTGAGCTGTCACTCACGTTTGGATACAGATAATGAATCTGTCCTAAAGTTAGTCATTCATAAAACATTTCATTGCTCTGTAGATTTGATCATGAACAATTGACTGCAATCTACAGGATATAGTGCTGCTAGGAATCGAAGTCGTTTTCATCGAGTCAAATATATTCTCTTATCGAAAATGGTGGCTTCGTACGAGAGTTCATAAAAGTATCTTTGATTACCTTGGTATAAGAAATATGAAACTGCCATTCCTTGGCAATACGAATAAACACTGGGGTAAAGCATACACGATAGGTCTAGACGACTATCACTTTCCCCACAAATACTGAGATCACTTTTTCCCCGGCGACAGGCCGACATGGAAAAACACAGTCCCTATCAGGACGAAGCCAAATCACACCACACTCTAGCGACACATCCGCCGAATAGCCTTCGACCTCTCTAGAGACAACAGAACATATAGTTCGACTTAGATATGTAAAGATATACAGATATAAGACAGACTCGTCCTACTCAGACAAACAATACACATAAATTCAGGCCATAGATATTCTGAAGCAAGAACAATCTATTATTACCCAAACAACGAATAAATCGCAGTAAAATGGATTTATCCGCGGAGTTTGATCGAAAGAGCCGACACAACTTTCAAGGGAAGTAACTCAATAATGACTTTCCCTTAAGCACTATTTTGCTTTCAAAATATTTGCGAAGATAACAAGAATACCAATGTATAATATTGTAAGATATCAAAGACTGCACGTAACAGTTACCCATTTACAGCTGGGTAGACTGGAGCATGCCTGATCTCAGTAACACCATACACCCCAATTTACACAGATGACTTTATACACAGAACTTTACAGTGGTGGCCAGATCCCTGGGTCCAGCCTACGCAGTTTTGTTGTGTTGAGAATCACATTTTACAGTTGCAAGAACATTTGTTTGACCACATCAACACCAGTAGGACAGCTATACAATCAATGTCAGCTTGACCTGTTCTGACAAGTGTAGCAATATCTGGGTCAGCACTTGTTGACATTTGGCACAGTACAGTCAGTGTTCTAAACTAGTGATTGTTTATCCTGCTGTAATAGAAGAGCAATGTTGAAAATAAAGTGCAAATTTCATCGGTGGATCTTCTAATGTGCTCAAAAAAAATGAACAGTGTAATAGTTACAAAGCAAATCTATTACTCAATAAAGTGGTAGTCTAATTTGTTAAAACTGAGCATACAGTACAATACATTGCAACTACAACACATTCCATTATATGATACACACATTGATGATTTATATATATTTATGTTATATATTATTTGTTTATATGTGTGATTGTTATGTGTTTGCGGGCCTGGATGGGAGGTGACTAGAACAGGAAATACCAAGTGATATTGGTCTTGTTCTGGCGTTCTATAGGGAGCAATTTCTTAATTGAAATTTGCATGCAACATAGTTTGCAAATATTTGGTTAGTTGTGACGACTGTTTCATATTTGTATTTGTAACATTTTTTCTGTTCTTTATTTTTGTTTGATTTGTTTGTATAATTGTAGGTCTCATCTTTCCTTTCATTTCAGTTCTTTACACCCTTATGTTTATACACTGTGGCGTTATTTGTCTTGTTATCTTATTGCAGTTATCATCACAGATTCTGTGATCATTTTTTTTCATTTCTCCTATTTAATTTAATTTGATCTCTGCAAATGTTTTCAGATTGTCTTTTCTTGTTTGTCCTTTGTAATGTCTTTAGTTGACATATGACATAGGAGGTATAGTTGAATACACTTATATTATAGTACAGATCAGTACTTTATGATTATTATTGTTATAAAACAAAGTGTACAAGACCTTTGTAAGGCTTGTCTCCCAAAGTGATTGGTATAGGAAATATTATTTTCCACAGGTACTCAAGTGATCATTGATTACATTAAGGTATACAAGACCTTTGTAAGGCTTGTCTCCCACAGTATTTGAGATATACAGTTATTGTTGTCCACAGGTACTCAAGTTATCATTGGTTATTATAAACAAAATAACCATACAAGTTTTTCACTAAGACTAAGTCTATGGTATAGACTTGTCTCCCATTAAAGTGAAATAAGGTAATTTATTTACTTTTTCAGGTTTCTGATTTAAGAAGACAAGATGTCTACATTAGATTACTTTATTGCACAAGGAAAATCTCTTGATAAGACTGGAAAAGAGTTAGAAGAATGGGCAACTGCTCAATTTGCTATTGCATTAAAGTCAGAAGTACTGAAAGCAGAAGTTGAACAAAAGAAGATAGATGCTGAGAATTTCAGATTGCAGATGCAAGCTGAGGAAAGAAAAGCTGCGGCTGAGGAGAGAAAACTTCAAATAGAAGAAAAAAAATTAGAAGCTGCTGCTGCTGCTGAAGAGAGAAAAGCTGCTGCTGCTGCTGAAGAGAGAAAAGCTGCTGCTGCTGAAGAGAGAAAAGCTGCTGCTGAAGAGAGAAAAGCTCTGGCTGAAGAAAAAAGATTAGAAAAAGAAGCTGATGCTGCTGCTGATCTAAAGAAATTGCAGATGCAAGTGGAGGAAAAGAGATTTGCTGCAGAACAGAACAAATTAGAAGCTGCTGCTGCAGCTGAACTGAAAAAATTAGAAGTTGCTGCAGAACAGAAGAAATTAGAAGCTGCTGCAGAACAGAAAAAATTAGAAAACCCCGCTGCAGAACAGAGAAGATTAGATAGAGAAGCTGAAGAGAGAAAAGCAATAAGAGAACATGAATTTGAGTTAGAGAAATTAAAATTGACTAGTATGAGTAATATTAATCAGGCATCTGGTGGTAATGGTAAACCTTTTAATTATAAGGTCAAGGTGCCAGCGTTCAACTCTGCCAGTGATGATATAACATTCTGGCTTGATAGATTTGAACGTGCTTGTCGAGCTCATAATGTTGACAAATCACAGTATGTGCATCAGTTGTCTGAAAATTAAAAGGGGAGTCTCTGACTAAGTTATCTTTGGTTGAAGAGGCCGACAAGGATAATTATGATGCTATTAGGGCAGCTTTGATAAAGAGATATCAGCTGTCAGAAGAAGGTTATCGTCTTTTGTTTAAAACAATGAGACCTGAGGTAGGTTTAGAATTCTCAGATTTCATTTCAAAAGCACGACTTACACTCTCACGATGGATTGAATTATCCAAAATAGAGAAAACATTTGATGGTCTTACGGATTTATTGCTAAGAGACAAGGTCATGTCTTCGGTAAATAAACCATTCCTAGAGTTCTTACATGAGCGTAAACCAAGTACATCAAAGCAAATGGAAGGATATTGTGACCAGTATGCCACGGCACACCCTGACATGATTCTTAGTAACTCTAACATTAAAGAGAGTATGCCAGTTGCTTCGGCAACAGAATATAATCAGAATTACTCACACAAATTCCAAGGAGCTAAAAATAAATTTGATAAAAAGGTTAATTGGAATAAGTATCAAAACCAAGATAACCACTCAAATCAGGGTTCTTCTTCGAAGAACTGGAATCGGGCTGATAGTCCTCGACACGCGAGGGGTACCCATAATTTTAGAAATTCTCGAAAAGGGAGTAGCTATAGGAACTACCCAAGTGCTTCATGGAGAGAAAAGAACCAATATTACAGGGATACTCAGTATAATGAGCGTGATGATTATGATCATGAATATTATGATTCAAACCCAAATAGGGGTTATAAAAGAGGAAATAATAATTATAGAGACAATTATAACCGAGGTAGATCACAACACAAAAGACATGGTAAATCTTATTACCAGGCTAACTCTGCACAACAGGAGTTCCACGACGCCGGTAATCAGAATAATGATAAAAAAGACTCCAATAGTGTAGCAAATTCCGCTTTCGATTTTGCTAGAGCATCTGAGTGTTCGCAATGCAAAACATTATTCGATCCAACCACAGTTTCTACTTTAAGCTGCGGTCACCCGCTTCCCGCTCTCCCTGCGTCAATCGCGCATAATGGAAGGGGTGCTCTTGTTTTTCAATAGAGGCCTAATAGATGGTACTCCGGTATCAATTCTTTTCGATTCGGGGTGCACTACCATCGGAGTGAGGCAATCACTCGTAAATCCTTCTCGAGCTACAGGCGATGTAGTCAAATGTGTAACATTTGGTGGCACATTGGAGAAGTACTCCACTGCCATTATCAATATTGCTACGCCTTTCTTTACAGGAGAGGTGCAAGCATGTCTCTTGCCGAATCCGATCGCTGATCTTATCATCGGTCGCATTCATGGAGTGAAAGAATGCACTCCACAGCAAATTTCTAATTGGGAAAATGTTAATATGCAATCTGCTAATGCAGTAATCACTAGGGCTCAAGCTCTTAATATGCCACAATCTTCACATTCTGAAGATAATGATGCGCAGATCCAAGATGATCCCTTGGAGATTTCCCATGATTCCTTTATAAAACAGCAGGAAGATGATCCTACTCTAAAGAAATTCTTTACTCTGGCAACAAAAGGTGATCCGAATAAGGATACAAATCGTAAATCTTGGATTACGATGAAGAATGGCGTACTTGTACGTATGGTACAAGACTCCGCTAAGTCCATTCATTCTCAAATCCTTGTGCCTAAAAATATGAGAGTTAAAATCTTACAGCACGCTCATGATTCGCAGTGTGCTGGACATATGGGTTTTTCCCGTACTAAAGCTAGAGTTCTTCAATCTTTCTTTTGGCCTGCTGTGAATAAGGACATACGAATCTATTGTCGATCTTGTAAAGTATGTCAAGAGATTAAATCCAGAGGTCCACGCCATGATGCACCTATTCAGGCTGCAGACATTCCCATTCGACCATTTCAAAAAATGGCGATAGACATCATTGGTCCATTTAAGATAAAGTCTGCTAGAGGACACCAATTTATTTTGACGTGTGTTGATATGTGCACACGTTGGCCGGAGGCTGTTCCTCTAAAGAGCATAACTACTGCTGATGTCGCAGATGCTCTTTGGTTAATATTTTCTCGTCTGGGGTTTCCAGCAGAAATATTATCCGACCATGGTACCCAACTCATATCGGATACCATGTCTCAAGTAATGTCGACTCTTAAGATAGAGAGATCGCTGAGTAGTATTTATCATCCTATGTCCAATGGGATGGTGGAACGTCTGAATAGAACTCTGAAAAACCTACTAGGTAAGATAACAGAAGATCATCCTCAGGATTGGGATAGGGTTTTACCCGCGGCTCTCTTTGCATATAGAGAGGTCGCCAACGAACATACAGGATTTTCTCCCTTTGAACTTGTCTTTGGCGCGAAACCGCGAGGTCCTATGTCCTTACTTCATGATCTTATAACTGCTGATAATATTGTCGATGACACAAAATCCTCTTATGAATATGTCATCGCACTTAGACACAAGATTATTGAAGCATGCAAATTGGCAACTGCTTCTTCTGAATTTGCGAAACAGAAGGCAAGGGAATTTGCCAATAAAAAGAGATGCTTGCGACAACTTTGTCCAGGTGACAAAGCATTTGTCTTGCTACCTTGTAGGGAAAATAGACTTCTTATTTCTTGGAAAGGTCCGTACGATATAATATCAAAAGTTTCCGATGTTGACTATATCGTCGATATTGACGGGAAGCGTAAAACCTTCCACATCAACATGCTCACGGAATTCCATGAACGTCCGAATTATTTACAACCTGTTTTCCAGGCAACGGACGATTTTCCAGTCCAACATGGACAGTACTCATCTCTGTCAGTAATACAGGATGAGGAAACGAGTTTCTCGGATGTAAATCTACCTTTTCCAATGATTCCTCTTCACTCTAATGAATCATGGAAAGATGTTGCAATTTCTCCCGAATTATCTCCAGGAGAGCAGAAACAAGTTTCTACTATGTTAGAACAATTTCAGGATGTCCTTACTGACATTCCTGGTCAAACTGATGTCATTCAACATGACATTATTCTTACTGACCATAGTCCTATAAGAGTCAGACCGTATCCTATCCCGATACATTTTCAAGCACAGGTAGAGAAAGAGTTGGATGAGATGATAGAGTTAAAAATTATTGAACCATCCACATCAGCATATTCTTCGCCGATGGTTATTGTACGAAAAAAAGACAATAACATACGTCTTTGCGTGGATTATCGCAAATTGAACCAAGTGACGAAATTTGATGCTGAACCTATGCCTTTACTAGAAGAGCTACTTACGAGACTATCGAATTCTCATTTCTTTACTAAACTCGATTTGTCTAAGGGATATTGGCAAGTTCCATTATCCGAACACGCCAAACCGTTTACTGCTTTTTCGACGCCTAGGGGTCTATTCCAATGGAATTTCATGCCTTTCGGTCTTATGAACGCCCCTGCAACATTCGTACGCATGATGCGTCGAATCCTATCTCATCGCTCAGATGTCATTGCGTATCTTGATGACATCTGTCTTTTCAGTGATACTTGGAACGATCACTATAATGGGATAAATGAACTATTGTCTATCTTACGCGAGCATAACCTGACAGCGAAACCATCGAAAGCATGTATTGGTTTTAGCGAAATATCTTTCTTAGGACACCGTGTTGGTCATGGGTTCCTAAAAACAGAAGACCATAATACAAGTAAGATACTTAACATTTCTATTCCTAAGACTAAAAAGCAAGTGCGAAGTCTCTTAGGTCTAATACAATTTTATGGACGATTCATTCCGAATCTGTCCTCCATTATGTCACCTCTTTCTTCCTTGCTAAAGAAAGGGTCTCCTAATGTAGTCCATTGGACTCAAGAATGTCAATCCTCTTTGGATAAGGTTAAAACTATGTTTTCTACTTCACCTATCCTAGTATTGCCTTCTAAGGATAAGACATTTATTCTTCGTAGTGACGCTTCATCCACCGGGATTGGAGCAGCACTAATGCAAGAGTACTCTGGAACTCTGCATCCTGTGATGTATATTTCTCGGAAATTAAATGCCGCAGAGAAGAATTACTCGGTCCTAGACCGTGAATTATTGGCTATGGTTTGGTCAATCCTTAAACTGCAAAGATTTCTTCTTGGCGCGCATTTCATCGTGGAAACTGACCAGAAAGCTCTTACGGCTATTCAGAGTAAAAATCTGAAGAGCGCGAGATCAACGCGATACGCGATTGCTCTGCAGCCATTTCATTTTTCGGTGCGAGCTATCCGTGGGTCAGAAAATGTGATGGCAGATATTTTGTCTAGATGCCCACATGATTCATAACTGTTAAATTATATACAACTTTGATACAGTTGTTCCTATGTTGAAATGTGTACACATATGTAATATCATATATTGATTGTAACACTACTTAGCGGTTCATTGATATTTATTCACCGCTGATCTTTCAATGTTTTTTCGTCTTTGATGATCATGATGTTAAGATATCTTAGATGAAATTTATGTATAAACTAATGTAGAAATTGTGTCATTGCTAATATTGTAGTATGCGTTGGTGACACCTCTCTGGAAATATTTATACTTAGAGAAGTACTTTCTCTAAGGTCATAAAACTTATGCTTATCATCTGCGCATTGTTATTGGTGCGTTGTGAGCCTATTGTATGTTGCTCCTAGATGTATTTCAAAAAAAAAAATGTACCATTTTTTTTTCCCGAGGGGTGTGGTAATCTGTTGCGTGCATATTTTGACGCACATATTACAAAAATCGATATGGCTATTTAATATGGAAAAGATATAGACGGTCATTCATTTGTGTATGAAAATGCTGTCTATGGTAAAGCTAGATAACTCATGATTGATTTACACTTTTGATCATAGGAGTAATCGTTCTTGATATTGATTCGGCGCATGGATATGACACCTATGTCCGTACTTATTTGTTAGGGCCAGAAAATATATTAATTTGCTTATTATGTTTATGGCCTGAATTCATATGTATTACATATTATTAGTACAAGCAGAATCAGTCCTATATTGTATATTTTGGATGGGTAGGCAGGACTATATTCTTGTTATGCCGCTCTAGCGGAAGTAGGAGTTGTCTTGACAAGTCGTGATGAGTTCCGAGGTACCGTTTACAATGGCGGTTACGCATTTTCCAGGGCTGGTATATTCTTCAGTAAAAATGATTTACGAAGTGGTTTTTCTTCTGTAGGAGATTGTGTCTCTACTAGAGTTTGTGTTAGAGACTCTCCTAATGTACGGTACCATGTATGATTCGGACTCCAGGTAATTCCAGACCCTATTTTTGATGATCTCATGTCGGTTAGACCTAGCTGGAATTTTGTGCTTCGCAACGCTAGGGTCATGTTTGTATCGACAAAGATGACGGGCTTCCATACAACAATTATGTCTACGTGAAGTAACTGGATTACTGTAGAACTGTATGGAGAAACTTTAGGAAATCATTCATATGTATTTCGAATTAACTTTGGCTTATATATATACCTTCCTGTGAGCGAGTGAGCGACAACTCAGGAAGGCGGCCATGTTACATTCCTGTCATCGTATTTTTGAATCACTGTCCAAAGAACGGGGCATGTATCTTACTATTCGGACAGTGGCAAGGAGATCTCAATTTTGATAGAAACCCCTTCCAAGGTTTCATAATATGATATAAACTGTGAACTTAAAGCAACTTTAGTTACTTACCGATCCGCCTTCACTGACGCGCTTAGTCAGATAGGGGATGCGGCCATTATGTATCATGACATTGGAAGCTATTGATGTACTACCCATTATTTATGAATGTGTCATGACTTGGGATCTACTATGTATGCCTGCAAATTGATGTGTCAACCTGTACCCATGATTTACTCATTATGTCCCAGTGTGTGCGTCTAAATAAACTGTGTAAACAAAGATTCCAGCAGTCTGCATTGGTGCCTTGTAGACACAAGTGAATGAGTGCTTAGATTGGTCAGAACACGAACAGTACACCATTTGCGTTAATCACACTCTACACTTCTACTCCATATATACACCATCCTGCGTCGGTTGAAGTGACCAAGTTTAGGGCCTGCTTCCCCTGGAGCCTTAGAGGGAAACTACTGCTTACAGCTGCCTTTGCCTTCCCTAACTCAGGACTAGGGTGAGTTACCCATTTACAGCTGGGTAGACTGGAGCATGCCTGATCTCAGTAACACCATACACCCCAATTTACACAGATGACTTTATACACAGAACTTTACAGTTATAAAGGATGAGTTCCAAATGCCCCTTTACAGACGAGTTAATAGTAAATGTTTTTTTTAAATGTAAAACTTTTGCCTCGTTTTGGCGAGGCGCGTCCCGTTCAACGTAGTCGGTTATATTAGGGCGCATGTCCAAATATAAAAGACCCTTAGGTCTGAGACATTATAAGGATGCTCATTAGTAGTAAATATGTCATTTGACAAACGTCATAAAAGTAGATATGTCATTTGAAATAGGCCCTCATAGTAAATATGTCATTAGACAAAGGCTCTAGTAGTAAATATATGTCATTTGACAAAAAACACTAATAGTAAATATGTCATTTGACAAAGGCCCTAGTAGTAAATATGTAAGTCATTTGACAAAGGCCCTAATAGTAAATATATTATTTGACAAACGTATTAATAGAAATTACATTAATAATACACACGTAACTAATGTATAGGTTGAACATGACCTGTCTTGTCAAAACAATACAAAACTTCACTTCATGTAATAAACGAAACAAAGCTGTCAAGAAAGAAAGAGTCGTGTGTCGCTTTTGGAGAACAAAATTTAAACGGCATATCATGCATTAACATCATGACAAGATTTCATCAATTTTTTTTTCTGCCTAGGTGTTCGCAATGTGCAGTGTGTATTTCTTAATTTCCTTGAACTATTTCCAGCTGCCCTCCTAAAGATTGTAGAGATTGCGTGAAGCAAGATAGATCTTCAGAACAGGGTAGGCAAAATAAAAACTAAAAATGATTTCAATCTTTGAGTTCAACGGCCACATTTAACGTAGTTAAGGCAACTGTTTTGAGGAGACACGTGTCGGTTCTTATCTTGTCAGGTAAGAAATTAACGAAGCAATTATGGCCATCAGAACTTGTGTGTTTTCAGTTTAACCATTCTGCAACAGAGCTTGCCCGTTTAGCCACCTACAAGTTATAGAAGATTGAGCAACGCAATGGCGTACTGTGTGTGTGTGGGGGGGGGGGGGGGGGGGGGGGGGGAGATGGTCTTTTAAAATAGTTTAACGTGGCATCATTCTTCATCTGGCTAGGACCTTAACCATGTATCAGATCACTATATAGAACACTCAGCATCTTTGTTTGGCACACACCAGAAATATTGTCATTAGCTAACTGCAACAATATAACTGAGTCAATAACGCCGCCTCTTTTTAATAACACAACATAAATACTCTATTATGGCATTATGTGAAAGTTTGTACAGTTATAATACAATTTTTTTAACATTAGGAGTTTCCCCTCGCATCCATCGTTACCTAGACTCAGGGTCAGTCGGTTATATTAAGGTGCATGTCAGAATAAACAATACCGTCTGGTCTGGATTATAATACAAGAAAGTTGCACAAGTATTTATGTTTTATAATTAGATTTTTCGTTTCTCCTTACAAAAAAAAAAAAAAAAACAAATCTTCATATGTATATATTGTCACTGAAGGTAAAGCTAATGCCATAGCAGGTACTTACTGTCGCAGGGGAATGAGGTGTTAGAGAGCTTACTGTACAAGGTCTGAACTTCTTGAGATGGGTTTACCCTTTCCCTGCCTCAATGCCTCCTCTAACTAATGAGCAGAGTTAGTGACCTATTTTTTACAGCCGTGAAGAGTGGAGCATGACGCGATCTAGTTTCGAACCCTGTGCCTTTGCCTCGAGAAGTAATCGCTCTAACCACTCTGCCACTCGTACTCTAATAAATATCTCTCCATATACCTCATACATATTATTGCGTATTGTTCTGAAATCAGTTACATCTTGTAGTATAACCAAATCATATCTCAGAGAAAATATAAGACACCATACATATGGTTATTCGTTAAAGCATCACTGCCCATATCAAATAAACTGCAATGTTTGTACAGATCGTGAATTACGACGGAGATAATCTTTAACGAAAAGCAGGTGACACGTTTATGCAAAAAAACTTTATCTGGGAGGCTTAGTTTTTTTTTTCACTGTCAATAATACACAGTTGGAGGGGCAGACAATGATATCAAACTAGGAATACAAAAAGATAGAGAAGCTTTCATGGCATTTGGAAATACGGGACGATTGAAAGAAATCAAGCCCAATTCAAATATCAATTCATTCCTATTGTATGTCAATAAAACACGAAGAACAATTACAAACAACAATCAAAAAGCTACAGACTTTCATAAATTGATGCTTGCCACCATGTGAAGACTAATGTGTACAAATCGTTAGTGGATATCCAAGTCATTTGAGGCGTAGAATAGAAAGATTGAAGTGGTATGACAAAGATCACCAATGTGGAACTAATGACAAGAACCAGATAAGCACCAGTGGAACAAGAAACGAGAAGAAGACTGTAAAAAGTGGGAACGGACTTGTACAAGTGTCACTGCTGTGTTAATTGATACCAGGCATGCTCCAGTCTACCCAGCGGTACTGTAAATGGGTAACTCACTCTAGTCCTGAGTTAGGGAAGGCAAAGGCAGCTGTAAGAAGTAGTTTCCCTCTGAGGCTCCAGGAGGAGCAGGCCCTTAACTTGGTCAATTCAACCGACGCAGGATGGTGTAAATATGGAGTGAGAGTGTAGAGTGTTATAAACGCGAATGATGGAATGTTCGTATCTTGACCAATCTAAAGCACTCATTCACTCATGTCTATAAGGCACCAATGCAGACTGCTGGAATCTTTTCATACAGTTTATTCAGACGCACATACTGGGACAGAACGAATAGATCATAAGTACATGTTGACACATCAATCTTCAGGCAATGTTATACATTATGGCCGCATCCCCTATCTGACTGAACGCGTCAGTAAAGGCGGATCGGTAAACAAATGAAGAGTTCGATGGACGAACCTTCTTTCCCTTGCTAAGTTCTTAGGTTGCTTATATTCAATGTTTATATCATACTGTGAAACCACGATAAGGGGTTTTCATATAAATGAGATCTCCATGCCACTGTCCGAATAGTAAGATACACGACCCGTTCTCTGGACAGTGATCTATAATGATGACAGGAATACAAAAATGGCCTCCTTCCCTGAGCTTTCGCTCACTCGCCCAGCAGAAGAATAATCATCAGCCAAATTTGATTCAAAACTTGAATAAGTATAACTTTTCTAGAGTTACCATACAGTCCCTTTGTCAGAAGGTTACTTCTTGAAGACATAAGCGCTGATGGAACCTGTCATCTACAACAATGTCTAGTTAAACGACCAACGATGCACGAAAATACGTTGCTTCATCTAGGTCTAACCATAAGGAGATCGTCAAAAGGGTGTGGATTTACCTTGAGTCCGAATAGTACATAATACAGTACATGAGGAGAGTCTCTAACACTATAATCTTGTAGAAACACAATCTCCTACTGAAGAAATCACTTCATAAATCATTTTCCACACTAGAAAGGACCAACCCTGGAAATGCGTGACCGGCCATTGTAGGCGGCAATATCGGAACTCATCACGACTCGCCAAGACAACCAATACCTCCGCTAGTGCGGCATAAAGAATATAGTCCTGCCTACCCATACAAAATATACAACATAGGACTGAATCTACTTGCACTAATAATATGTAATACATATGAATTCAGGCCATAAACATTCTAAGAACGATCAATCTATTTTCTGGCTATGACAAATGATGAATGCCAAAATATAAGTATTCTTACGCCCGATCAATATCAAGGGAGATTATCCATATAATCAAACGTATGAATCAAACATGGATTATCTGGCTTTACAAAAGAAAGCATTTTCGTACCCAATTAAATACAACAATATATTTTCCATATTAAATAGACATATCGTACATTTGTAATCTGTGCATTCAAAAATATGTATGCAACAAAGACTCTGGAGATGGATAAGCCACAGACATGGAGAAAACCTGTTGATAGTTTTATCAGTTAATCCTAATTCTGGAATCCCCAGACAAAGTAGAGGAAGACACAAGAACACTCGTCATAGAGAACTGGAGTCAGACATGGAAGGGATGAAGAAAACATAGAAAGACCTTGAGATGATGGCACGTGACAGGAAGACTTGGCATAAGTTTCTTGAAGGCCTATGCTCGTCTGGGAGTTGAGAAATGTAAGAAGAAGAAGAATAAGAGTTTTTTTTTTACATAACTGGTATGAAAACTTCCATACGTCATACTGTAAGATGGATGAAATGACTGGTACTTCGCTTTGACCGACCGTCCAACTGGTATGAAAACTTCCATACGTCATACTGTAAGATGGATGAAATGACTGGTACTTCGCTTTGACTGACCGTCCAACTGGTATGAAAACTTCCATACGTCATACTATAAGATGGATGAAATGACTGGTACTTCGCTTTGACTGACCGTCCAACTGGTATGAAAACTTCCATACGTCATACTATAAGATGGATGAAATGACTGGTACTTCGCTTTGACTGACCGTCCAACTGGTATGAAAACTTCCATACGTCATACTATAAGATGGATGAAATGACTGGTACTTCGCTTTGACTGACCGTCCAACTGGTATGAAAACTTCCATACGTCATACTATAAGATGGATGAAATGACTGGTACTTCGCTTTGACCGACCGTCCAACTGGTATGAAAACTTCCATACGTCATACTGTAAGATGGATGAAATGACTGGTACTTCGCTTTGACTGACCGTCCAACTGGTATGAAAACTTCCATACGTCATACTATAAGATGGATGAAATGACTGGTACTTCGCTTTGACTGACCGTCCAACTGGTATGAAAACTTCCATACGTCATACTATAAGATGGATGAAATGACTGGTACTTCGCTTTGACTGACCGTCCAACTGGTATGAAAACTTCCATACGTCATACTATAAGATGGATGAAATGACTGGTACTTCGCTTTGACTGACCGTCCAACTGGTATGAAAACTTCCATACGTCATACTATAAGATGGATGAAATGACTGGTACTTCGCTTTGACTGACCGTCCAACTGGTATGAAAACTTCCATACGTCATACTATAAGATGGATGAAATGACTGGTACTTCGCTTTGACTGACCGTCCAACTGGTATGAAAACTTCCATACGTCATACTATAAGATGGATGAAATGACTGGTACTTCGCTTTGACTGACCGTCCAACTGGTATGAAAACTTCCATACGTCATACTATAAGATGGATGAAATGACTGGTACTTCGCTTTGACCGACCGTCCAACTGGTATGAAAACTTCCATACGTCATACTATAAGATGGATGAAATGACTGGTACTTCGCTTTGACTGACCGTCCAACTGGTATGAAAACTTCCATACGTCATACTATAAGATGGATGAAATGACTGGTACTTCGCTTTGACTGACCGTCCAACTGGTATGAAAACTTCCATACGTCATACTATAAGATGGATGAAATGACTGGTACTTCGCTTTGACTGACCGTCCAACTGGTATGAAAACTTCCATACGTCATACTATAAGATGGATGAAATGACTGGTACTTCGCTTTGACCGACCGTCCAACTGGTATGAAAACTTCCATACGTCATACTATAAGATGGATGAAATGACTGGTACTTCGCTTTGACCGACCGTCCAACTGGTATGAAAACTTCCATACGTCATACTATAAGATGGATGAAATGACTGGTACTTCGCTTTGACTGACCGTCCAACTGGTATGAAAACTTCCATACGTCATACTATAAGATGGATGAAATGACTGGTACTTCGCTTTGACCGACCGTCCAACTGGTATGAAAACTTCCATACGTCATACTATAAGATGGATGAAATGACTGGTACTTCGCTTTGACTGACCGTCCAACTGGTATGAAAACTTCCATACGTCATACTATAAGATGGATGAAATGACTGGTACTTCGCTTTGACTGACCGTCCAACTGGTATGAAAACTTCCATACGTCATACTATAAGATGGATGAAATGACTGGTACTTCGCTTTGACTGACCGTCCAACTGGTATGAAAACTTCCATACGTCATACTATAAGATGGATGAAATGACTGGTACTTCGCTTTGACCGACCGTCCAACTGGTATGAAAACTTCCATACGTCATACTATAAGATGGATGAAATGACTGGTACTTCGCTTTGACCGACCGTCCAACTGGTATGAAAACTTCCATACGTCATACTATAAGATGGATGAAATGACTGGTACTTCGCTTTGACTGACCGTCCAACTGGTATGAAAACTTCCATACGTCATACTATAAGATGGATGAAATGACTGGTACTTCGCTTTGACTGACCGTCCAACTGGTATGAAAACTTCCATACGTCATACTATAAGATGGATGAAATGACTGGTACTTCGCTTTGACTGACCGTCCAACTGGTATGAAAACTTCCATACGTCATACTATAAGATGGATGAAATGACTGGTACTTCGCTTTGACTGACCGTCCAACTGGTATGAAAACTTCCATACGTCATACTATAAGATGGATGAAATGACTGGTACTTCGCTTTGACTGACCGTCCAACTGGTATGAAAACTTCCATACGTCATACTATAAGATGGATGAAATGACTGGTACTTCGCTTTGACTGACCGTCCAACTGGTATGAAAACTTCCATACGTCATACTATAAGATGGATGAAATGACTGGTACTTCGCTTTGACTGACCGTCCAACTGGTATGAAAACTTCCATACGTCATACTATAAGATGGATGAAATGACTGGTACTTCGCTTTGACTGACCGTCCAACTGGTATGAAAACTTCCATACGTCATACTATAAGATGGATGAAATGACTGGTACTTCGCTTTGACTGACCGTCCAACTGGTATGAAAACTTCCATACGTCATACTATAAGATGGATGAAATGACTGGTACTTCGCTTTGACTGACCGTCCAACTGGTATGAAAACTTCCATACGTCATACTATAAGATGGATGAAATGACTGGTACTTCGCTTTGACTGACCGTCCAACTGGTATGAAAACTTCCATACGTCATACTATAAGATGGATGAAATGACTGGTACTTCGCTTTGACTGACCGTCCAACTGGTATGAAAACTTCCATACGTCATACTATAAGATGGATGAAATGACTGGTACTTCGCTTTGACTGACCGTCCAACTGGTATGAAAACTTCCATACGTCATACTATAAGATGGATGAAATGACTGGTACTTCGCTTTGACTGACCGTCCAACTGGTATGAAAACTTCCATACGTCATACTATAAGATGGATGAAATGACTGGTACTTCGCTTTGACTGACCGTCCAACTGGTATGAAAACTTCCATACGTCATACTATAAGATGGATGAAATGACTGGTACTTCGCTTTGACTGACCGTCCAACTGGTATGAAAACTTCCATACGTCATACTATAAGATGGATGAAATGACTGGTACTTCGCTTTGACTGACCGTCCAACTGGTATGAAAACTTCCATACGTCATACTATAAGATGGATGAAATGACTGGTACTTCGCTTTGACTGACCGTCCAACTGGTATGAAAACTTCCATACGTCATACTATAAGATGGATGAAATGACTGGTACTTCGCTTTGACTGACCGTCCAACTGGTATGAAAACTTCCATACGTCATACTATAAGATGGATGAAATGACTGGTACTTCGCTTTGACTGACCGTCCAACTGGTATGAAAACTTCCATACGTCATACTATAAGATGGATGAAATGACTGGTACTTCGCTTTGACCGACCGTCCAACTGGTATGAAAACTTCCATACGTCATACTATAAGATGGATGAAATGACTGGTACTTCGCTTTGACCGACCGTCCAACTGGTATGAAAACTTCCATACGTCATACTATAAGATGGATGAAATGACTGGTACTTCGCTTTGACTGACCGTCCAACTGGTATGAAAACTTCCATACGTCATACTATAAGATGGATGAAATGACTGGTACTTCGCTTTGACCGACCGTCCAACTGGTATGAAAACTTCCATACGTCATACTATAAGATGGATGAAATGACTGGTACTTCGCTTTGACTGACCGTCCAACTGGTATGAAAACTTCCATACGTCATACTATAAGATGGATGAAATGACTGGTACTTCGCTTTGACTGACCGTCCAACTGGTATGAAAACTTCCATACGTCATACTATAAGATGGATGAAATGACTGGTACTTCGCTTTGACTGACCGTCCAACTGGTATGAAAACTTCCATACGTCATACTATAAGATGGATGAAATGACTGGTACTTCGCTTTGACCGACCGTCCAACTGGTATGAAAACTTCCATACGTCATACTATAAGATGGATGAAATGACTGGTACTTCGCTTTGACCGACCGTCCAACTGGTATGAAAACTTCCATACGTCATACTATAAGATGGATGAAATGACTGGTACTTCGCTTTGACTGACCGTCCAACTGGTATGAAAACTTCCATACGTCATACTATAAGATGGATGAAATGACTGGTACTTCGCTTTGACTGACCGTCCAACTGGTATGAAAACTTCCATACGTCATACTATAAGATGGATGAAATGACTGGTACTTCGCTTTGACTGACCGTCCAACTGGTATGAAAACTTCCATACGTCATACTATAAGATGGATGAAATGACTGGTACTTCGCTTTGACTGACCGTCCAACTGGTATGAAAACTTCCATACGTCATACTATAAGATGGATGAAATGACTGGTACTTCGCTTTGACTGACCGTCCAACTGGTATGAAAACTTCCATACGTCATACTATAAGATGGATGAAATGACTGGTACTTCGCTTTGACTGACCGTCCAACTGGTATGAAAACTTCCATACGTCATACTATAAGATGGATGAAATGACTGGTACTTCGCTTTGACTGACCGTCCAACTGGTATGAAAACTTCCATACGTCATACTATAAGATGGATGAAATGACTGGTACTTCGCTTTGACTGACCGTCCAACTGGTATGAAAACTTCCATACGTCATACTATAAGATGGATGAAATGACTGGTACTTCGCTTTGACTGACCGTCCAACTGGTATGAAAACTTCCATACGTCATACTATAAGATGGATGAAATGACTGGTACTTCGCTTTGACTGACCGTCCAACTGGTATGAAAACTTCCATACGTCATACTATAAGATGGATGAAATGACTGGTACTTCGCTTTGACTGACCGTCCAACTGGTATGAAAACTTCCATACGTCATACTATAAGATGGATGAAATGACTGGTACTTCGCTTTGACTGACCGTCCAACTGGTATGAAAACTTCCATACGTCATACTATAAGATGGATGAAATGACTGGTACTTCGCTTTGACTGACCGTCCAACTGGTATGAAAACTTCCATACGTCATACTATAAGATGGATGAAATGACTGGTACTTCGCTTTGACCGACCGTCCAACTGTATTCCACAACATATTTGAATATCTCACTGCGATAAAAAATTTTGCGATGAAAAAATTACTTTTGAGTCGTGTAGTAGCCCCCTTCATAGATAATTGGCTATGAGGTTGCGCCCCTGAAGTGATAGCCCCCAGCTGGTTTTTTTCCTGCAGTTTCTTTCAGCGCGTTCTTTTCTCTTCTGCATGTTGAGAGCTTCTTTTCGCCCAATCTGAGGTGGCACTATAGGCAGCATCGCCACAGTACATACACAATGTAGAGTCGTGAAGATGCATTAAATTAGAAATTGTTATTGAATGATTTGGTCAAGCGAAATCCTGGAGTTGTATTTAAAATGTGCATCCCTGTTTAGAGTTTAGAAATCAAAACCCTTGGGCCGGTACCCAGAAATATTATAATTAGTGGACATTTCCGCTGCAGCGTTCACCAACCGAATCGTTCGCTTTAATCACGATACACAGTGGTTTTTTTTCCCGACGGTCTAAGCTCCCGTTGATGCATTTCATTTCATACATTTTCGTAGCAATGCTCAGATATTTCCTATACATTCATTCGCACATTTTCGTAGCAATGCTCAAATATTTCCTATACATACATTCATTGGCACATTTTCGTAGCAATGCTCAAATATTTCCTATACATTCATTCGCACTTTGTCGTAACAATGCTCAAATACTCGTATTTCCTATACATTCATTCGTACATTTTCGTAGCAATGCTCGAATATTTCCAATAACTTTATAATGATGTGGAATGACATAGCACATTTCATGATCATGACATGAATCACACCCGTGCAACACATACACAACCAGGTGCAAGCGTTCGGGTTTCGCTGCCACAGACCATCAGGTAATAAATATACAATACAATAAAACGATTTACAAATATACATTCTGTAAGCAACTTTAGGGATTAAGCATACGATGGTAAAAGAAAACAGAATGGTAAATGCACATTCTTAATATTACTACAAGGTATTTAGTCGTTCCTCTTCTAACCTGGGGTGTAGAAATTTGTCAGAGACAGCGCCAAACTACCCTATCGACTGTCTTCCTCCTGGTCTAGTTCCAATCTAGTTTTCGGTCCTTCAGAGATTGCCTAATGTTGTTCTCCCAGCGAACTCTGAGTCTTCCCGGAGGTCTGGATCCCTGGCTCTTGGTTTTCCGAATTTTTCATCGTGTCCGATCTTCTTCCGTTCTGCAGATATGGCCAAACCAACGTAACTGGGACTGTTCGTCTCGGGTCAGCATTCTCAATGAGAACTATAATAACTAGCAGCTGTATTAACTCTCTGAACTCGCTTGTAAGTGTGGGCCTACCTAGAACATTGATAAACTGAATGACTAGGAGCGGAACAAAAGATAAACGTAGTCCAATAGCAGATATTGCCGTGTGTTAGAGACTTCACTTGACAAGGTCCAGCTTTGCAAGGGGGGTATCACCAGTTCCCTTCTTCCTTATCTTTGCCTTCCCTAACTGAAGTTCAAAGTCAGGTACGTATTTACAGCTTGGCAAATTGGAGCGTGCCGCTATCAGGTTTTTATCCTGGAACCAGGTAACTTTGCCGCGAGTGTGAGGGTTTATAATCCTATACTGCGATTGGGGTCGGTGTGGCTTAGAGGTATGGCGTCCGCCTTGAATTCTAAAGGTACCAGGTTCGATTTCCAGTACAGGGGAAATAATTTATGGAATTTCGTTTCAGAAACAGTGGTCCTAATGATGTCATACTCTCCCCCCCCCCCTCCCCCCGCACCTCTAGTCTTGTATGTAGTGAGATCGGATGCCTAGCCTTCTCGGATAAGAACAAAAAAATAGTGCAAGTTGCACACGTTAAAAATCCCTTGGCAGTTGGAAATCGGAAAGAGTAGGTAATAAGACCACTGCTATGGCAACATTTTAAAAAATTAGAAACCTACCCACCACAAAAATATTTATAGAATGTGTGATTCCTGTATACACACATTGGGGTTCTCGCCCGTGCCTCGGAGTTCGTGCACTGTGCTGAGATCCTCCCTGTGTGATCTAAGGGAGCAGATCGGAGCACTGATGGAGTTGTCCATGTGCAATGAAGATAGTCATTAAAACCAAACCAAACCAAACCATACCAAACCATACCAAACTAAACTATACCAAACCAAACCAAACCAAACCAAACTATACCAAACCAAACCGTACCAAACCAAACCATACCAAACCAAACCATACCATACCATACCAAACCAAACCAAACCATACCAAACCAAAACAAACCATACCAAACCAAACCAAACCATACTGCGATAGATTCTCAGAATAGAATGTTAAAACCTGCTTTTTGCTTAGAGTTTCCGTAATTGTCTGCACTATTCTCTTTTTTTCTCCTCTCCTCGTGTTTTTTTCTTCTTCTACAGCTGTTCAATTCCTGTGAATAACGTTAAATCAATGTCTTACATATAATAATTTTACAGCTCTACCACTCACCACAAAAATTAATAAATGGTCTGGTGCCACTACATATCGTCGTATATCTGATAGACGATCAGCTTGTATTACATGACGTGATGTTTGCACATGGAAGGTTCACTGTGATCTCATTAAGTTCCTCTCTTGTCTTGATGGAACACTTTGGTTGACGCTACTTTCAGTCTATCACTTCATGCTTTTTTTCTTTTTCCATTTTTAGTTTCGTTTTTTTTTTTTTTTCATTAATGGCATTCTTTCTAACATTGCCTTTATCCTGTCCGGTATGGCGATTTTTATTATTTTCCTAAATGAAAATTGTTATGCTTTCCTACGTGACAATTTGAATCCTTTCCTATATTAAAATTTTTATCATTTCCTATGTGACAATTTTTATCCTTTGTCTGTATGACAGTTTTTATCCATACTTGTATGACAATTTTTACCCTTTCTCTGTATGACAATTTTAATCCTGTCTCTGTTTGATAGTTTCTATCCTGCCCTATATTACAGTATTTATCCTTTCCTGTAGGACAATGTTATTCTGTACTGTATACGAATTTGTAACCTTTCCTATATGACAATTTTTATCTTATCTTGCGTGAAAGTTTTATCCTATCCTGTATGGCGATTTTTATCCTTTCCTTATGACGGTTCTCCCAGGATAAAAGTCGTCATATAGAACAAAGTGAAAATTGTCATACAACTTACTTACTTACTTAGTCGTTCCTCTTCTACCGTTCCTCTTTGTAAGAGAGAGCGCTATACTATTCTGTCGACTGTCTTCCTCCTGGCCTGGTTCCATTCTAGTCCTCGGTCCTTCAAAGATTGTCTAATGTTGTCCTCCCAGCGGACTTTGGGTCGTCCTGGAGGTCTGGATCCCTGGCTCTTAGTTTCCCATACTTGCCGTGGAAGCCGATCTTCTCTCATTCTGCAGACATGGCCAAACCATCGTAGTCAGGACTGTTCTACTTGGGTCTGTTGGGGTTGGGTTTTTAGGCCTTGACGTATCGTTTGGTTGCGGACCATGTCTCTTCTTGTTACTTCAACCACCTTCCTCAGATACCTCATTTCTGAAGTTTGGATCTGGCTTTTGTGGGTTGTAGTTATTGCCCATGAATCGCATTCATACGTCAAGACAGTGACATAGGTGGAGCGGTATACAGCCAACTTCGTCTTCTTGCCAACTTCTCTTTTGCTAAGGAATCCTCGATTTATGGCTTGAAAAAGTCTCCTAGCTGCTGCTATTCAGGTAGCCAACTCTTCTTTGATGCCTCCCTTCCAGTCTATGACAGCTCCAATGTATTTAATGTGGTCGACCTGCTCCAGGGTCTGTTCTCCCAGCTTAATCTGATGTCTTCTTTCCTCTCGTGATATCACCATGGATTTTGTTTTCGAGCTGCTTATGATCATCCCTCTCTTCTCCAGCTCTTCCTTCCGGACTTGCAGGTTGGATTGGAGATGTGCCTCTGATTTAGCAATCAGGGCAACGTCATCAGCAAATGCCAGCTCTGAAATGCACCTGTCTCATCTTCCAGTACTCCACTGAATACTTTCCTGTCATCTCCTTTCATGCCTTGATGACATCGTCCATGAAGAGTATGAAATGATAAGGTGACAGGATATCACCTTGTCTTACACCAGTGGTGGTTCTGAATTCTTCTGACTTATGGTTTGCCGTCCTCACATAATTTCTGCAAGACTTGTAGAAGCTCTGTATAGCATGAATCAGAGGTGTTGGAATGTTCTTCTTTGTCGTCCGCTGTCCTTTGAAGCAGCTCGAAGAATTCCTCCTTGACCTCTGCTCTCTCATCCTCATTTGGCCCATACACTATGACCAGGTTGACTATGGTTTCTCCTTCTTTCAGTTTTACAACAATAATGCGCTCCGAGACAAAGTTCCATCCCTTGATACTATCCCTTTGGTTTTTGGCCACTATACAACCCACGCCCCCTTTAGCTCTTTCAGATGTGGGGACACCACTGTAGACTAACATGTCGCCATCGAGATCCATAACTCTGTCCTTTTTTTCTTTGTTCCTGTTAAAGCCAGGATTTCTAATTTGGCTTTCCTCATCTCTTCCACCAGCTCCTCTTCCTTCCCATGCATACTTCTTGTAATCCCTGTTGCGCAAGTCGTAGTCCGTTCCAGTTCCGTCGCCTTTAGAATCAGTCATGTTTTCTCTCTTGTAGTTCACGAAATCTAATTTTTAAGACAAACAGGTGATTGGCCTGTTGTGCCTTTGCATGATGAAGAAGCTGCCTCCTTACGGCCTCCATGTAGGCCGCCCTCCTCCTTTTTCAGCCAGGCTTGGGACCGGTCTAGGCGGAGTTCATACAAGAAAAGATAAAAATCGTCATACAGGAGCGGAAAAAAAAACTGTTATACATGAAAGGATAAAAATCGTTATCCTAGAAAAAAATTATCTTTGATGGTGGATCACAGACATTCTGTTCCTGATTGACCATCTTTATCCTTTCCTGGCGACAATTTGTTATCACTTCCTGTATGGTGATTTTCATTTTTAAAAAGTTATGTATTTTCATATATCTAGAATTTTTTTTTTGGGTTCTTTTTTTAACATCTGTAATTATTTTTCTAGTCCTAATTTCCTGCGACCGATTAATCTGCTTGTCTCTATTTCCGTATGACGCACTTCACTCTTTGATATTTCTCCATTGCAAGCCAGACCTCTATTTGTTTGTTTGTTTGTTTTTAAAGAATGTTTGTTATTTATTTCCCACTGTATAATAACGACAGACATATATGCAGCAGGAAAACAGACATTTAGCCTAAGGCGTGGACTTAAAAGATGCACAGACGTAAAGACTGTCCCGTATCCGGGACCTGATGACATTTTGTCCTGGATATACAGTTAACAATGTGGGAGGGGCAATGGTTTAGACAAATAGGATGGATACTTGTTTTGGTCAGTGCAAAATATTTTCGGTACAATTTTGTATAAATGAAAACATCATGAGGCTGATAAAAATATAAATGTAGTGGGCGATGAGGAAATTCTAGAAATATGAGAGGTTCATATAGGAAAACGTTACTAATGAAAATAATGACAGGAACAATAGTTGGGTTCAGGTAATTAAATTATCAAATGGAAAACTCTTAAGACAATGTCTGTTTGAAAAGGTGGAAACATAACGAGAGATTGATGAGAGATATAGAAATAAAAAGTGCTTGATGAATGATAGAAGAAATAAATAGAGATTGACGAGAGATTGAGAAACTAAAAAGAGTGAGAGATGGAGAAATTAAATGAAAGATTGATGTGTGCGAGAGAGAACGAACAAACGAACTTTATTTTCGAAGGGTTAAGAATTGAGCGCAGCAGGCCCGTCTAACCTTCTGCCCTTCCACTCTCATTTATCTTGCATATTATATCCTTTCATTTCCACATGAGAGAGAGAGAGAGAGTGAGAGAGAGAGAAAGATAGATAGAGAAACAAAAAAGATTGATGAGAGACTGAGAAACTAAATAAAAGATTGATGAGAGATTGAGAAACTATTTAATTTAAAAGATTGATGAGTGATTGAGAACCTAAAAAGAGATTGATGAGAGGTGGACAATCTAAGAAAAAAAGACTGATGATAGAGAAACTAAAAAGAGTGAGAGATGGAGAAACTAAATAAAATATTGAAGTGAGAAAGAGAGAGAGAGAAAGAGAGAGAAACTAAATAGATTGATGATAGATTGAGAAACTTATTTAGTTTCTCAATCTCTGATTCATGACAGATAGAGAAGCTAAAAAGAGATTGATGAGATATTGAGAACCTACTAAGAGATTGATGCGAATCTAAACAGAGATTGATGAGAGGTGGACAATCTAAAAAAAATACAAAAGACTGATAATAGAGACACTTACAAGAATGAGAGATGGAGAAACTAAGTAAAATATTGATGAGAGAGAGAGAGAGAGAGAGAGAGAGAGAGAGAGAGAGAGAGAGAGAGAGAGAGAGAGAGAGAGAGAGAGAGTAAAAAGATTGATGAGAGACTGAGAAACTAAATAAAAGATTGATGAGAGATAGAGAAACTAAATAAAAGATTGATGAGAGATTGAGAAACTAAATAAAAGATTGATGAGATAGAGAAACTAAAAAGAGATTGATGAGAGATAGAGAAACTAAATAAAAGACTGATGAGAGATAGAGAAACTAAATAAAAGATTGATGAAATTTTGAGAACCTGATAAGAGATTGAGAACCTAAAAAGAGATTGATGAGAGGTGGACAATCTAAAAAAAATACAAAAGATTGATGACAAGAAATTAAACAGAATGAGAGATGGAGAAACTAAGTAAAAGATGAGAAAGAGAGAACGAACGGAGGGAGAGAGAGAGAGAGAGAGAGAGAGAGAGAGAGAGAGAGAGAGAGAGAGAGAGAGAGAGAGAGAACGAACGAACGAACTTTATTTTCGAAGGGTTGAGAATTGGGCGCGCAGGCCCGTCTAACATTCTGCCCTTTCACTCTCATTTATCTTGCATACTATATCCTTTTATTCCCACATATTACTTTAAGCATTAATTTAAAGGCATGCAACATTATAAAGTTAACATAACAGCATTCATTTACAGTATACAATCATAATAAAAAATGAGTAGCCTAGGTTTTTTTTTTGTTTTTTTAAAATAGATAGTGACTGAAGAAAAATAATAATAATAAAAAATAAAATAATATAAACAAAACAATAAATAAATTAGTTATGTATACCGACAGAGAGAGAGAGAGAGAGAGAGAGAGAGAGAGAGAGAGAGAGAGAGAGAGAGAGAGAGAGAGAGAGAGAGTAAAAAGATTGATGAGAGATAGAGAAACTAAATGAAAGATTGATGAAAGATTGAGAAACTAAATAAAAGATTGATGAGAGATAGAGAAACTAAAAAGAGATTGATGAGAAACTAAATACAAGATTGATGAGAGATAGAGAAGATGATAAGAGATTAATGAGATTTTGAGAACGTACAAAGAGACTGATGAGAGATAGAGAAAATAAAAAGAGATTGATGAGCGATAAAGCAACTAAAAAGACTGATGAGAAATTGAGAAAAAAAAAAAAAAATTAATGAGAAAATAAAAAGGGATTCATAAGAGATTGAGACAATAAACAGAGATTGATGAGTAATGAAGAAACTAACTAGAACTAGGTAAGAGTTCCAAAAAACCAACTAGGAATAGATGTGAAATACAAAAGCAAACTAAAGATTGCTGGAAGATGGAGAAACTAGCTACAAATAGATGAGGCATAGAGAAACCAATAACAGATAGATGAGAGATATAGAAACTATCTATAGAGAAATGAGAAATAGAGAAACTAACTAAAAAAAGATGAGGTATGGAGAAACTAATAACAGAATTATAAGAGATAGAGATACTATCTAGAGATATATAGAGAAACCAACTGTAAATATATGAGATATAGAGAAACAAATAATAAGAGATAAAGATACTATCTTGAGATAGATTAGAGAAACTAACTAGAAAAAAAATGAGACATACAGAAACAGATTGATGAGAGATAGAGAAACCAACTAGAGGTTGAAGATTAATTAGAAGTAAATAAGAAATAGAGAAACTGCCTACAGATTGATGGGAGATAGGTAAACTAACTGGAGATAGATAAACTAACTAACCATTAGAACTAACTAAATATAGAGAACTAATTAGAGATGAAGAACTAACGTGATAATAGAGAACTAATTAGAGACAAAGCACTAACTAGATAATCGAGAACAAATTTATAGATGAAGCACTAACTAGATAATCGAGAACAAATTTATAGATGATTCACTAACTAGATATTCGAGAACAAATAAGAGATAATGCACTAAGTAGATAATAGAGAACTAATTAGAGATGAAGCACTAACTAGATAATAGAGAACTAATTAGAGATAAAGCACTAACTTGATTATCGAGAACAAACTTAGAGATGAAGCACTAACTAGATAATAGATAACAAATAAGAGATAAAACCCTAACTAGATAATAGAGAACAAATAAGAGATAATGCACTAAGTAGATAATAGAGAACTAATTAGAGATAAAGCACTAACTTGATTATCGAGAACAAACTTAGAGATGAAGCACTAACTAGATAATAGATAACAAATAAGAGATAAAACCCTAACTAGATAATAGAGAACAAATAAGAGATAAAGCACTAAGTAGATAATAGAGAACTAATTAGAGATAAAGCACTAACTTGATTATCGAGAACAAACTTAGAGATGAAGCACTAACTAGATAATAGATAACAAATAAGAGATAAAACCCTAACTAGATAATAGAGAACAAATAAGAGATAAAACCCTAACTAGATAATAGAGAACTAATTAGAGATGAAGCACCAACTAGATAATAGAGAACACATTTATAGATGCACTAACTAGAGATTTAAAACAGTCGCTACAAGATGAAATCTAATTTGAGATTTAAAAAAAAAATTAAAGGTCAAGCTTACCAAATAGCAGATATTACTTTAGGGAAGTGAAGTGTTAGACACTTCACTGTTAGACACTTCACTGTTAGACACTTCATTGTTAGACACTTCACTGTTAGATACTTCACTGTTAGACACTTCACTGTTAGACACTTCACTGTTAGACACTTCACTGTTAGATACTTCACTGTTAGACACTTCACTGTTAGACACTTCACTGTACTAGGACTCAGCTTCATGAGTTGGTGTGACCAGTTCCCCATCTCAGTGCCTTTTGCCATCCTTAAATCACAAGCAGAGTCAAGTACCCATATACAGCTGGGTGGACTAGAGCGTAAAGATACCCTGTTTCGAACCCAGTAACCTTGTCTAGAGAAGCAAGCGCTGTGACCACTCTGAACCGTGGGAATAATGAATCAGCTAGAGAGCTAAGAAGAGATACAGAAACTAACCAGAGATAGTGAACAAGCTAGAGAACTTGCAAGATGAACCAATTAGAAATGGAGAACAACGTGTAGTGAAGTGAATCTGTGTGACAACCCGCTCAAATTCCCCGCTTCAAAACTAACTAACATATTTCTAAATCTATAAATAACTACAGTATTTGAAACCTGTCTGAGGGCCCAGTCAAATTTACCGCCAACAATTTAACTAGAGTATTTGAGTTTTTCTAAGAAAACAAGTTAAAAGTTACCACCCCCACACACCCACCCCAATATTTATCGAAGAACGTAGTAAAATTTAACAACCAATCAAATCGTTACCTCTTTTTTGTAAGGACAAGAAAATTTTGGTTGAAGTGGAAATAATGCCTATTTTGTGTTTTTGACCGATCTTAGATAATTTATTTCTCAATAACTAAATATAATTAAAATGAAAGGGATATCTCAAAGTATAGAGCTGATATTGCTTAATCTATAACCATAAAGATTCCCTCACAATAAAATTTTATGGTAGTAGAAAAATTTATTTTAGTGATATTTTCACATCAGGGAAATGCCCTATTTAATTACTTAAAAATTACCCAGAGTGAAAGGCAAAGAAATTATTAAGGGAAAACTATATAGAACGGTAGAGATAAATTGGCCGTTTAATTATCATTTTTGATAATTAAAATCGGTCCACAAATAACAATGATATATAATCTTAAAGTATGGTCAGATTAGACACACACACTTAAAACCGCAAAAATACAAGTCTCAAAAATTAGCTTTTTGACTTTCCCTCTGAGCAGGCGGATGTAGGGCTATAAATAGTAACAACCGTCTGCGGTATTCCGCCATTCAATTTGAAAAACTTAGGACATAGCTGACAGACGTAGAGACAGCATCGACCTTGTCTTTTGCCTTCCTGGACTGGAAAGCAGTTCTAGTACCTTATGTAGGACAGTTTCAGCGTGTGTGAGTGTGCAAAATTACTTGAGAGTAAGGAATATATTTTTATTTGTGCATTATGTTTACTAAATGACCTGTAAAGAAACAGGCTATGTGTGACCTATTAATTCGATACTGCCGATGGGATGTGTATGTCACGATGACCTAAATAGGAATGTGCATATAGCAGGCTTATTCGGAGTGAAAAATGTGTAACATGTTTGCCAATTGGTAATGAAAATTTGCGACTGTAAGTGTAGTATTAATAACTTAGTATTTGCGTCTGGAGTGATTCATTGTAAAAGATACTGTATTAGGCTTACAGGAATTGACGGCATAAAGAAATCAAGCTGTTACATATTATTTTGCACTTAACCTAATTATCGTACGGAAGCCAAACATGGGGCTCAGGACATTAACAGGGAATTCATACAGGAGAAGATAATCACAGGAAAACAAACAGTAGAAAAGAATTTATATGTCTAGTGCAACCTGTTAGCACAAGGTCTGAATGGTAAGTTGTGACGTCCTTTATGTGTATGTGGGTTTAGGCTGATGACTACATCAGATGTGGATATCCTTGATTCCAGGTTCGATCTCAGTATCTTGAAGAGATCTCTGGCCATTGTTAAGGGAGGCTGCTGGAGATCACAGCTCGACATACGTCAGGAGCTTTATCCAGCAGTATTTTCCACAAGTCTCTGAACATTGTTTGATCAAGTCGTGGGCAGAAAACGTCAACAGCAACTACAGATAAGTCACCAGCCAGTGACATAATTTCAGAAGCTCACCCAAGTTGAAAATAGAGTCTACTTAACTTACCTATAAATGATGACAATCAATAGACATATAACCAATCTACAGATTTAAAGCCAACATTCAAGAACCAGAAAAACTTGACATTTAGTTGCATAGCAAGTGAGAATAGATTTCCTGTGAACAGGATGCCTTATGGACTGAAATTTTCCTGTTATTGCTTTTAAAAGTGTAAATATTCGTTCAATGCATTATTGAATATTCCTGACCTGAAAAGATTGAGGGTCAGGAAAATTAAAGTATATATATATATATATATATATATATATATATATATTTTTTTTTTTTTTTTTTTCAGACAGTCTTATTTACTTAATTTTCATTAAAGTTACAGTTCTGTTTTGAAATTCATCCTGTTATAATAAATTACCCTAGACAAATATTGAGTCAATTAAAACACAATATACAATAAATTTTAATCTTTGGTGAGATCCTAAGAGGTAGCGGATAGGGACCTAGAGAATTCCATCATCATCATCCTTCCTTACTCTGGGAACTTACATAGCTGGACCTCACCTTGATTGTCTATACACCCTTGCTCTTTTCAGAGAAGGGGGTATTACTTATAAGACCAGTCTCTTATCTGGCCTATCCTGGTATCCTCTGATACTCCTATTTGTCCAGGATAGCCCTTTTCTATATAACATCAAGACCTCTTTTGACACAACGGAAACTTATCAGATATCATAAATGAACTACAGAACGAACAAGAGACATAGAAACTAACGAGAGATAGTAAACCAGCTAGAGAACTATCAAGAGATACAGAAACTAACCAGAGATAGTAAACCAGCTAGAGAACTATCAAGAGATACAGAAACTAACCAGAGATAGTGAACCAGCTAGAGAACTATTAAGAGACAGAAACTAACCAGAGATAGTGTACCAACTAGAAAACTAACTAGATATAAACAACTATAAATAGAGAACTAATAACAGATACAGAAGCTAACAAGAGATAACACAAACTAACCGGAGGTAGTGGATCACCTACACAACTAACAAGAAACACAGAATCTTACTAGAGATAGTGAATCAACTAGAGAAGTAATGATATAAGCAACTTTAGATTGATAGTAATAAAGGATATGGAAGTTAACCATGTACAGTGAATCAACCACAGCTGAAGAAATAACAAGAGATACGGAAGCTAAACAGAGATAACGCATAAACTTAACAGCTAAATAGATAGGGAAATAACAGTTTTTCTTTAAAATAAATACAGTGTGAAAGACGTTTGCAATCATCACAAAGTAACGGAAATGGACGAGGAAGGGGAAATAACGCCAGTTGACTCAGGAGCAGACGTTGGGCCAGACGGAAATAATTACGCGTAACAGCAAATTGTCAAAATAATGGCCGGTCTCGTCCAAAACAGGATTAATACACAAGAAAGTTGAGATGTAATTCTATGATAGAAAATGAGGTTAGTTACTGGGTATTCAAATATGAATTTTTGTTTTGTTACGAAATGTGTGACAGCCTTCAAACTCTGCGCAAAATATGAGTATTAACTCTTTATTCCGGTTCTTTATGCTATAAGTAGTCTTACAGTTAGACGCGAGTTTGAAGAGTTAATGCTGCTGATGTTTCTAGTTTATGCATAAGAATATGCATGCACTTTTTTTCTGTTTTGTTCAACCATTTTTTAAAATGTAATTAACCAGAGATTCGTTCGTCCATTCTCCATCTCTCAATCTATATTCAGTTTCTCCATCTCTTATTAACTCCTATTCAGTTTTCCCAATCTCTCATTACAGTATTTTATATTCAGTTTCTCAATTTCTGATTGATTCCTATTCAGTTTTCCCAATCTCTCATTCATGTCTATTCA